>JADLZN010000133.1:0-349853 GCA_018155175.1 Sinocyclocheilus anophthalmus
AAAACAAATAATCTTACTGACCCCAAACTTTTGCACAGCATATATAAAAAGTGGCTTTTTGTAAATGTAAATATAAACAGTTCACTTCTGCATAATTCACATACAGCAAATTTTGTCATAGGTTGGGTCACCAAATATAAAATCAAATCCAGTTGAGAACCAGTGTTTTAAACTTCTTGCTTAAGTGAAGTGAATGTATGAATTGTGAAAGCTTGTCCATCTGCTATAAATCTATTGTAACATTTAGAATTAAAACTCTACAATGACAAAAGTGATTCCATCTTCAAGATATTTAATGTAAATAAACTATAATGAAGCACATGGTTACAGTGTTTATTTCACGGCCCCCGGAGCCCCCTGTGCTCGTTCAGCCCCACCTGTGTCTCGTGGGGTGAGTGTGGCACAATGTCAGGAGAGGATATTCACCTGGTTTGGTCAGGGTAGCTGTAAAGGCCTGAGGTATCCCACTGTTCTATCGTATTTGGTGCACTCAGTCCACAAATTTCAGAGCAATTGCTGTGCACAGAAAGTAAATAAAAAAAAAAAAAACAAAAAACAAGAAAAGAAGAAAAACAAAACACAAAGAAACAAAAATGTAAACAGGGGCAATTATTCATTCAAAAATACCAAGATGAAGTACCATGGCGGGATAATCGAAGGGCATCGTTTCTTTTATTTGAGAAGTTTCACGCAGGTCACCCGAAGCTGGCGAACAACGCGGCCCACCTCGAATAAAAGAAGCCACTCTAATGGAAAATTCACATATAACAGTGAGATGAGAAAACCGAAGAGAAACTGACAAATGTATTTAAAATTTACAGATAGGGCTGGGCGATATATTGAATATTCACAATATATTCGCAACGAAAAATAGACAGTATGTGATTCATTTCCATGAATAACGTAAATTAACTGATTCCAAACTCAATTAGCTTGAAACAAACAATTTTTATGGAAACATTTGAATAAATTTAGGTAAATTCTCTCATTTACTAATGTTTTTATAACCGTACACAATGTGTTTTTGTTCATTTAGTGGAAAAGCAATGCCTCAGTTATTTTAAATTACACTATTTTTGTTAATACACTAAAATTTTTAAATTAATAATTATGTTTCCTGTAATTTTTTTATAATATTTATGCTAAGAACTTCTAATATTTTCTGTTACATCGCCCAGCTCTAGTTACAGTGCATAATCTCTTCCCCGGTCATCATGCGGTGTGCTATGAGACGAACAGGGCAATTAACGTTATTAGAGACGTTTCATTCAGGGGTTGGATTTCACATCAGATATCAACATTTAAACATGCAGCACAGGACAGGAGCCTATGACCTACTGTCGTTCGACTACATCACACTCAAGATAAAGAACGCTATCAGTCGATCAGACAAGCACACAGAGCTTCAGTAGTTCTGAAAAAGAAACATGGGATGAGAAACAGACACGGTGACGTGACAGGAACAGGACTCACACAGACTTGATATGTGATGAATGAAGTTGTGGCCCCCTGTGGTTTAACCGTCTCTGAAAAGGGACTCAAACACGTGCCAGACTCCACCAGCGACCTGTTCTTATCACAGACACGCTTGAAAAACCTTTCCAAATACTGAGATTGGACTATTTCGCTTGTTAAATTGTTCATTTAAATTTTTCTTGCAGCAGCGGCCCTATGGGCTACAGAAGTATTGTTCTTATATACACTGGCAATAACCAAATGAATATTAACGCCGCTTTGCTGTACAGTACACTTACTGGAGAAAGAAAATCAGCCTCAGGAATCCAATGCGAGTCTAAAAACTTTGCCTCAAAGAAATGCATTGATATTAAACGCAAGGAATTTACTAAAAATATATTTCAAATGGATTTCATACCCTACCAAAGTGTAGATACAATTCAGTACTTTCAAGCTACATTATTCAGTGTTTCTATAGTTTCTTGCCAGGCCTGTATGCTATTGTGGTATTAACTATTTCAGATTTAACCATCCCTAAATGACAACAACTAGAAAATTGTAGTTTTTTTTTTTTTTTTTTTGATGTCTTACAATTGGTTCAGGCGTTATCATCCTAAATAGGCATTTCTTGTCCAGAAAAAAGCCAAATAATGCAACTGGTAAACAATGTAGACAAACTTCTGACTATTAAATTCATGGGTTAGATATAGTCCAACATAAACAGATACTAATAAACGTAATTATATTACTTCCTACTAAAATGTTCCAATTCAGCCACCATTTTTTTAGGATGCATTCAGGACCGTTAAAATCTGAAATAGTTGAAACAACAATCATATACAGGCATCGGCAAGAACAAGCTACAATTAAGTTTTTCCTTTGCATAATTATCATTCCCCTCCCCCCCCCCCCGAAGTAACCACAAAGCAAAGAAAAACGCTACTTCCACTGCTAGGGGCCGTTCACACAGAACGCATCTCTGTGTCTAAATACACGAGACACAATGCTAAGGAAGGTTTTTATTTTTTATTTTTTTAAGTGTACTGCAGAACACGAGGGTCTCGAGACGCACTTTTGAGACGTGATATCACTAGATACACTCAACGACAGAGATATTTCTCTCCAGGCTCTTTTTTTAATCACTTGAAGAAAAGTGATATAATTCAGGGTATCCAGACACAGCCACTCTGAGTGACTACTCCGCGATGTTGCCATCAAATAAAACAGTTACCATGCCAACTCCCTAGGGGTGGGCGAATATAGCCTCAATTATATCACGATATTTCAAGAAAATTTGCGATAACGATATTTATGACGAATATAGAAAAAAATTGAAAACTTTTTATGTGGATGGCTGCTGCAGACAAAAAATGAAGGCATTTTCCCATCTTTTCCAAGAGCTACGTTCATCGATGCCCGCTACCATTATCAAGTGTAAATCTATTGTCATCAGGTGGCACGCAGAGCATATAGTGCAATGTAGTGCACAGTCACACCGCAGGAGTCAATGTAGCCTTGGTATGTTGTCTCGAACATCACTTAATGAAACGTATAACATAACTCCTTAACCACTTCAGTTAACAATACTGAAGTAATTTAACCTTGCAACATTCAGCAGCCTGCACAATAATTGTTCACCTATAAATGTACCAAAATTTTAATACAAATGGTCACACCGCAGCAATCCAACAACCAAAGTGTCCTCTCGTGATATCCTTGATATAGCGACGCGATGAGTAGGGTTGCATTTACTTCCCTAGCACGCCACCACCACCACAACCCCATGGTGTGTTCGACTTGAAGCAACCAATCGTTTGTCTGACTTCAAATACGCGAGAACTGACTTAAAGAGTGTGCGCCTCGCAATACTCCTCTCGCTAACTTTGATGTCATCCCCCGATCAGTCGCGCACGCCGCGGTCTTCAGTCGAACCACACCTAGTAATGCGCTAACCTTTATTGCGTCGCTAGATCATGATATCGCGAGCTGACAATTTATCGATGTAACAAATTATACCGGTTGTTATCGTCGGTGCGTTATGATATCGGGAACCCCTACACCTCACTACTATAAAACAAAGCTCAACGCTTGCGCCTCCTCCAGGTCTTCTGACTGGTCCACCGCTTTTGGGAACGACCTGGATAAGCAGCAAGCACTGCGTGTAGAATTTCGGGGCATTCACACTTGTAGTTCGGTTTCTCTTGGTCATTTGGTCCGGACCAAAAAAAAGTAAATAATAACATTTGGTCCTGGTCCGCTGAGTTTCACACTGGCATTTGGGGGGGCTGACAGCGAACTAATGCATCGTGATACATTCACAACCTGATTGGTCGGGTTGCTAATGACGACAGAGCTACAGAAGTGAGTACACCCCTCACATTTTTGTAAATATTTTATTATATTTTTTTCATGTGACAACACTGAAGAAATTACATTTTGCTACAATGTAAAGTAGTGAGTGTACTGCTTGTATAACAGTGTAAATTTGCTGTCCCCTGAAAATAACTCAACACACAGCCATTATGGTCTAAACCGCTGGCCACAAAAGTTGGGGGGGGGGGAGTACAGGGTTCCACTCTTTCATGAACACCAGATTCAAGGACTTTTTAAAGCACCATTTATCCATCAAGCACCTATCAAATTCACACCCCAGCATATGTAGCTTCATGAAAGACCTCTTACAGTACTTAACAGTTCACTTACACTTAACATTTACATTAAACATTTCAGAGTAATAATGTTTTGAATGTGTAGGTTTCATCAATTTAGACCGTTTTGAGCAGTCGTGTTCAAAGGAATTTAATGAAATCCATTGAAGTCAGTACTGGTGATAAAATTCGATTTCTAAAATATTGATAAAATATGCATCCAACTGATTTTTGCTGTAATTCTTGCACAAGATTTAAATTTGAAAGAATTTATCAATTTTTTTAATTAATAAAAAGTGGTTAAATGTTGTAATAACATGGTAAAAGCTGATAACATTACAAATTTGCACATTCACTCAAAATATACGTTACTCATTAATAAATAAGCTCAAGTCAAAATAATTTTGTAAATTACTTCTTATTGTAAATCCCATTTTCATCTTTTACCTTGAGAATGCAGCTTGCTCAAAACGTCATTATTTTTTTTGAAAATATTTCATGAACATTATAAACCTTGTACATGTGCAAATCGGCAAAAGAAACAGAAATTAAAAAAAAAAAATAGACTTCTATTTTGCTTTTAACTGTACACGCTTTTCACCACTAAGCGGTTTTTTCCAATTTTTCCACGTTCTAATTTTACTCATTTCTCCTGAGCTCCATGTTGCATCAAGTTTTTGGGAGTGCATTTTTAGACCTCATACTCCTATCCTGAAAAGTCCTGCTTGCAGAGAAGACAAAAAAGTGAGCTCCTAAAACTTACTGACCCAGATTCTGGAAGATACATTCCTTCAAAACAAAAAAAGTGCTTACAAGAGGATGGGGTGCTGGTCCTTCAAGAGTCACTCAACTTATCGGTCCATAAAGCCTATAAAAATAGGCTTCATGTATTTCACAATACTTCAGCATGTTATTCTTATTAAGTGAGGGTCATTTTTTAGGATTTTTTACCAAAGCAAAGTCTCTGAGAACCTGACACTTTGCACTTCTGTAGACTCCATGTAGGTTGCAGTTCTGGAAAATGGTGACGCTGGAGACTAAATGCTTCCTGATGGTTTTACACCTAATTCTTAATTTTTTTGCAGTTAACATGTCTTTTCTTCTCCACCTGTTTTTTTTCTGACCCCGCTGTCCCAATGAGCATTTTGCTGACCAACGGTCATGCATTAACTTTGACGTTTCTGTATTGCATTTGTTTTTAATATTTCTCATGGGGTTTTAATCAGTTTGACTTCTCCGTTGGAGTTAAATCTCTTTTTATTGGGGCTCATTTCATCCGTAAAAAAAAACCTGCCTAATAATTCTGCACAACTTAATAATAAGTTTTTCTCTTCCAGCCTTCATGTACAATTATATATCAATTCTAAATGACTAAATACTAAAATAATAGTAGTTATTAAGATTGATGGGTTTTCTCGAATTGGTCCAATGTTGCTTGGAAAAAAATATGATCATAATGTCAACGTGCCTATAATTATGCCACACTGCAAGATTTGCGCATTTTACACAGAGGCCGCTATACCTCGCAAAATCGAATGAAATTGAACAGCAGCGCTTATTCAAATGCGATTTCCATACCCGCATATTGATACGGCTCCCTGTGTGTCCGAAAATTATGGGTTTAAAGGCAAAAAACAATTGTTTGACTGATTTTTTCCCTCGCCACATCCCATTCCCCAAGCCATACCGTAAACCCCCCCAGTTTTAAAAGAGCAGGGTTTGTCTTCTGTAATTAGAGCGCTTTTCCTCGCCTATCCGAGATGACATTGACTCGAACGTGTTTCAAGGGAATTTTCTTTTTTGTAAAACCTTTGTAAATGCATTTTTCGGAATTTTATTATTGCATGCGTGTTTCCGCTAGGAAATTTTTTTCCAGCTGTAGTGGCAGGACTATTTCTCATGGACCACGCGTTTGCATGTGGACGGAGATTTTTTTAAAAACAGAAGAATGAAATACTCAGTTTATAAAAATACCTGTGTACATGCCCTTTTCATTTCACTAAAAAAAAGACAAGTCAATAATAAAATAAGACAAACAATTAATGACAAATCATAGGCACAACGACCAAAACAATACCATAAATGTTTTCGTTATGTCTAACTATAATCTATACTCACCTGTAAAATAACCTGGATAGTCTTCACTGTCTAATGACACAGACAGCAGCAAGTTTATTAGGCTGCTGTCACTTTAAGACCTCATGCACGGATCTAATATACTGTTACACTCTCAGCTTTCTCTGATACACTATGCTTACTTTTCTTTTTAGGAGTGCTTGTCCTCCCCTAATTAAAAAAAATAAATAGGAGCACCTTCTGATCAATAATCAAAAATTCTGATCAAAAATTAGCTTTCCTAATACGAGGTGACATGTGACTTAAACACTTAAAGTGAATTACAGGGGTATTTTCTTTTTACATTTTCAATGGCATCATTTTCATCCATGTCAAATTTAAAAATGTATGTTTATAAGCTTTTTAAAATTTCTATTTAATACAATATGTAGAATAAGACAAATAAGTTACAATCATATGAAATTAGTATTAATAAATTAATTTGTACTACAGAGGTTGCACAGAAGAACACAAAAGTGGCTTGTAGGTAAATTCTCATTTTAATGAGGCTCAGAGGTGGCATGAGAGCAATTAAATTCATAGATTCATGTGAAGATTAATGTTTTAAAAATAAAATTTTGAATACAGAAATATTAAAATGATTTAAATAACTGAAATTATACGCTACAAATTAAACTAAATCCTGCTTTTAGAGATGCGCAGCGGCTCAGCTGTTACTAAATTTGGAACTATTTTCGTTGCAATAAATACAATAAGACAATAAGAAAGTTTGCGAGAGCGTGACACACACGTTGCGGGAGTGGGCGGTAATGATCAGAAATTCAGGGGGAGTGGGCTTAAGAAAACTGTCCCCAAGGCTCTAGGCTGCGCGTCAACACACACGTTTTTGTTTTTTTCCACGCTCCCCCATCTCCACTCCCAATCATTAGTGCCGCTTGTTCGGTCTTTGACAGAACATATAGGACAGTTTTTTTAAATGGCGCCATAAACTATTTATTTCAAATTTAATTCAAGCACCTATGTTTGTTTTCAAGTACTTTCCAAGCCTTGAATCCATACGTCTGAAATTCAAGTACTTTCAAGAAGCGTGGGAACCCTGTAAGTACCAACCCCTAAGTGAAAATGTTCAAATTGGGCCCAATTAGCCATTTTCTCGCCACGGTGTCATGTGACTCATTAGTGTTTCAAGGTCTCAGGTGTGAATGGGGAGCTGGTGTGTTAAATTTGGTGTTATCGCTCTCTCATACTGGTGTTATCACTCTCTCATACTGGTCACTGGAAGTTCAACATGGCACCTCATGGCAAAGAACTCTCTGAGGATTTGAAAAAGAATTGTTGCTCTACATAAAGATGGCGTAGGCTATAAAAAGATTGCCAAGACCCTGAAACTGAGCTGCAGCACGGTGACCAAGACCATACAGCGGTTTAACAGGAAAGGTTCCACTCAGAACAGGTCTCGCCATGGTCGATCAAAGAAGTTGAGTGCACGTGCTCAGTGTCAAATCCAGAGTGACTTTTTTTGTGTTTGGGAAATAGACGTATGAGGTTGCTGCAGAGGTTGAAGGGGTGGGGGTCAGCCTGTCAGTGCTCAGACTATACGCCGCACACTGCATCAAATTGTTCTGCATGGCTGTCGTCCCAGAAGGACGCCTCTTCTAAAGATGATGCACAAGAAAACCCGCAAACAGTTTACTGAAGACAAGCAGACTAATAACTAGGGATGGGTCCCGACCACTGTTATTTAACCGTTCCCAGGTGCTAATTATGAAGAACGGAGTATCGTATCTCTGCCCGTTAACGTTCTGCTATCCGGTATTGGAGAAATTAAGAACAAAGCTACATTTACAGTGGGGCAAAAAAGTATTTAGTCAGCCACCAATTGTGCAATTTCTCCCACTTAAAAAGATGAGAGAGGCCTATGAATTTTCATATTAGGTATACCTCAACTATGAGAGACAACTATCCAGAAAATTACATTGTAGGATTTTTAAAGAATTAATTGGTAAATTCCTCTGTAAATAAGTATTTGGTCACCTACAAACAAGCAAGATTTCTGGCTCTCACAGACCTGTAACTTCTTCTTTAAGATGCTCCTCTGTCCTCCACTTGTTACCTGTATTAATGGAATCTGTTTTAACTCGTTATCAGTATAAAAGACATCCTGTCCACAACCTCAAACAGTCACTCTCCAAACTCCACCATGGCCAAGACCAAGAGCTGTCAAAGGACACCAGAAACAACATTGTAGACCTGCACCAGGCTGGGAAGACTGACTCTGCAATAGGTAAGCAGCTTGGTGTGAAAAATCAACTGTGGGAGCAATTATTAGAAATGGAAGACATACAAACCACTGATAATCTCCCTCGATCTGGGGCTCCACGCAAGATCTCACCCCGTGGGGTCAAAATGATCAGAAGAACTGTGAGCAAAATCCCAGAACCACACGGGGGGACCTAGTGAATGACCTGCAGAGATCTGGGACCAAAGTAACAAAGGCTACCTTCAGTAACACACTGCGCCGCCAGGGACCTGCACTTCAAATCCTGCAGTGCCAGACGTGTTCCCTGCTTAAGCCAGTACATGTCCAGGCTTGTCTGAAGTTTGCTAGAGAGCATTTGTATGATCCAGAAGAGGATTGGGAGAATTTCATATGGTCAGTTGAAACCAAAATAGAACTTTTTGGTAAGAACTCAACTTGTCGTGTTTGGAGGAGAAAGAATGCTGATTTGCATCCAAAGAACACCATACCTACTTTGAAGCATGGGGGTGGAAACATCATGTTTTTGGGGCTGTTTTTCTGCAAAGGGACAAGGATGACTGATCCGTGTAAACGAAATAATGAATGGTGCCATGTATCGTGAGATTTTTGAGTGAAAACCTCCTTCCATCATCAAGGGCATTGAAGATGAAACGTGGCAGGGTCTTTCAGCATGACAATGATCCCAAACACACCACCCGGGCAACGGAGGAGTGGCTTCGTAAGAAGCATTTCAAGGTTCCTGGAGTGGCCTAGCCAGTCTCCAGATCTCACCCCATAGAAAATCTTTGGAGGGAGTTGAAAATCCATTTTGCCCAGCGACAGCCCCAAAATATTATTGCTCTAGAGGAGATCTGCATGGAGGTATGGGCCAAAATACCAGCAACAGTGTTTGAAAACCTTGTGAAGACTTACAGAAAATGTTTGACCTCTGTCATTGCCAACAAATGGTATATAACAAAGTATTGAGATGAAATTGTTATTGACCAAATACTTATTTTCCACCATAATTTGCAAATAAATTCTTAAAATCCTACAATGTGATTTTCTGGCTTTTTTTTTTCTCATTTTGTCTCTCAAGTTGAGGTATACCTATGATGAAAATAACAGGCCTCTCTCATCTTTTTAAGTGGAAAACTTGCACAATTGGTGGCTGACTAAAAACTTTTTTTCCCAGTGTACTTTTGCTATATAATAAAAACACTCTGGCAAATTCTATCTCACCAGAGTCGCCAGCTGTTTTTCAAACATTTGTCTATGATGCATTTTTGCTATTCGCAATTCAGAAACGAGATTGCGCTCACGCAGAGGAGCTTCAGCGCGTGCAACATGGAAAGCCCTGTTTAATTATGATAGAAGAGAGAACTAAACATTCAAACATCTGCTTACACTTTAGGCCTGTGGCGGTTTTATTAAGCTAATTTTATTTTTTTATTTTTATTTTGGCTTCTAAGGATTATACAAAAGAAGACATGAGGTAAAGCTATTAAAAACTATCTGCGTTTCGTCTTGTGCAACTTCTTTCTTCTTCACAGCGGTGCGCATTCGTTCCTCCCTAAAACCCAAACTTAACGTCAGAATCAGCTCAGTCGGTGAATGTTGTAAAATCCCATCTTTACTGTTGCTAAATTGCGGGACATGTTTGATAAAACGTTGAAAGCACAAACCGCACAAGAGACGCGGTTCCTCAGGCTGAAATGTGCGCGCGCGGCACGCTCCAAAACGGACAAACAAACTACACTTTGAGCTTCAGGTGCATGTCCAAATGATCAAATACACACAAAAATGTAAAAATGGCCGGCTTGGAGAGTATTTACTTAAACACAGTTTATGTCTTAAGTGGAGGAGAACAGTTGGGAGAAAATCCGATGTGTCAATATATTGTCTTAAAGTGACAGACTGGCGCTTGGGCCATCAAAAATGCCAAAGATAAAATCACTCACAGCTCTCAATCTGAATAACGTTTGCTTTAATAAGCATTAATCTATCAATACATACACTGAAAACTATGCAGTGTTCATTTACATTTGATTACTTTTAGATTTCTTTTGTAGACTACTACTTACCTGAACAGTAATGTTAGTAGAACTTCATGGAAAAATTACTGCACTGTTTATTTAATTTCATTTGTACATTTGTTTTAATGTATTTTTCAGTTTGTTTTACTTTGTTTCTTTGATCATGTTCTTACTGTATCCTATCTTATGTATAAAAATGCCTGCACACTGGTGCATATACAAATTTATGTTTTATATTCATTTCATTAAATATTTATCTTACATTTCAGAATATAAATCAATGTTAATTAAGCTCTTAATTTGTCATATATATATATTATATATATCATATATATTATATATATAGATATAAATAAATACAACAAAATACCGATAAGAAGACCGTTAAGACCGATCTAACAGTATCAGTAAGAGTATATACCGTTAAACCCTTAACGATACCATCCCTACTAATGACATGGATTACTGGAACCATGTCCTTTGGTCTGATGAGACCAAGATAAACTTGTTTGGTTCAGATGGTGTCAAGCATGTGTGGTGGCAACTAGGTGAGGAGTACAAAGACTAGTTTGTCTTGCCTACAGTCAAGCATGGTGTGGGAGTGTCATGGTCTGGGGCTGCATGAGTGCTGCAGGTACTGGGGAGCTACAGTTCATTGAGGGTACCATGAATGCCAACATGTACTGTGAGATATTGAAGCAGAGCATGATCCCCTCCCTTCGGAGACGGGGCCGCAGGGCAGTATTCCAACATGATATAGACCCCAAACACATCTCCAAGACGACCACTGCCTTGCTAATGAAGCTGAGGGTAAAGGTGATGGATTTGCCAAGCATGTCTCCAGACCTAAACCTTTTTGAGCATCTCAAGGTCTCTAACATCTACCAGCTCTGTGATGTTGTCATGGAGGTGTGGAAGAGGACTCCAGTGGCAACCTGTTAAGCTCTGGTGAACTCCATGCCCAAGGGTGTTAAGGCAGTGCTGGAAAATAATGGGGGCCACACAAAATATTGACACTTTGGGCCAAATTTGGACATTTTCACTTAGAGGTGTACTCACATTTGTGGCCAGCGGTTTAGACATCAATGGCTTTGTGTTGAGTTATTTTGAGGTGACAGCAAATTTACACAGTTATACAAGCTGTACACTCACTACTTAACATTGTAGCAAAGGGTCATTTCTTCAGTGTTGTCACATGAAAAGATAATAAAATTTACAAAAATGTGAGGGGGGTCTCACTTCGGAGATCCTGTATATATCGTGATGGAACTCACCGAACACCCCAAACAAAAGCGGTGTTTGACTTAAAGCGGCGCTGCGCAGACTGATTGTGTATGACATCAAAGTACCCATTCACCGATCGGTCTGCTCTGCACCGCTTTGTCGAACTCACCTAATGCCGTCTGCTGGACTAAGCTTGCTCATTGTTGCATGTACTTATGACTTTATTTTCACCACCTGCAAACTCACAAATAACTCAAAAGGCACTTTACCTCCTCGTTGCTACACGTTTGCCCTCTGCTAATTTTGTTTTGGATACAACGCTCGTCCTGCGTCGTCAAATCACGTTACATCTTGTCATTGCTTGCTGTTTTTGGTTCATTTAGAAGTGTTTGGTCCGTGTTGCGTTCAGATTTCATTCGACCGCACCAGAGTTCGTTTGGGACCGACAGAGACCATCTTTTTTTTTTAGCGTCCTCATCCAAGCAACCTTCTTTGGTGCGCACCAGGGTTTGGATGGCAGCGTTCACACTTACTCGAATGAACCGCACTAACAGAGCAATCGCACCAAACATGACTAGTGTGAACACACCTAAATTCTTTTAACTTGACACGGCTACATAAAAACGCAGCGCTCATGTTTGAGATGCTGCAAAAGATGCAAGACGTGAGCACAATGGTCACAGACATCCATCCAGCGCATGTTTACATAGAGAAAAAAAATGGAAAAGTAGCGCATTGGAATGGAAAAAAATGTGTACTGTGTGAACGCTATTCCGCAAGTGTAAACAACCTCCTAGCATGTCTCTTGATTGTTTGCTCCAAGATTTCATTTTAATTTTAAGAGTTTTAAATCAATGGCGATCACTCAAGGGTTCCCAGAATTTTTTTTTAAAGCAAATAACATTTTTTGTTAAATACTGCTGTTCACCACAGTTCTACTAGTTTAGTATAAAAGTGTTAAAAATCTTTTGATGCAGTTACCTTGTGGGAGTAATTGTAGTCTTTGTAGTTGTCATTTAATTCATCCTCATATTGTTCCAAACCCATAAGATCTTTGAAACACAAATGAAGACATTAATAAAACATTGTAATTCCATTGGCAGTCCATTCCAACAAAACACTGACGCTTCAAAAGTTGATCAACACACACATACAGAGCACATTAAATATGGCAAGCACAGAAGCTCAAACTTGACATGCAAGAACTTGCTTCAACTATTAATACATATGGATTACTCTTACAAAGTCTTACTGAACTATCAAAGTTTTGACTGCGTGGACTTTCAAACGAGAGAGAGAAATGCCTCTGGTTTCATTAAACATGTCTTTCTTTTGTTTGGAAGATGAACAGAGTCTTATTTGTTTAGAAATGACATGAGGCGGAGTAAATGACAATTTTAATTTCATTTTGGTTAAACTAACCCTTTAACCAACTAACTTTCAAAGAACAGTTTGTCGTGATTGTGTCTTGAAACTTAAAGCAGCCATCCCAACACTAAGAACGAGCATTTATACAACAAACTAACCAACATTAAAACACTTAAGGAGACAAAAGGAGTAAGGAACACAACCCTTGAGGAGCACATTAACATTAGAGCAGGTTATCTGAGCGCTGCGTGTATCGCTAACCCTCGACCTGTACACTCGCTGCTACCTGACGTCAAAAGTTAATGAGACCGACCTTGATGTAGCGACGTCACCCGAGATAGTGCGCGAAGCTTGCTCAGAGTATAACGTGTCCTTATTCCTTCAGGAAATTAAGATTTCATGATGCCCAGAGAACACGATCAATAGACACTTTTAGTCAGTGAAAGGCCAACGACAAAAGGCAACGACATTTTTAAAGATGATGAGTTGAATTTGTAATAAAAAAAAAATAGCTTCTTTTTTTTTTATAAATTTCCACACGGTTATACTACAGGCAAATAATTCACCTTAGTATTTAGGCCTATGTATACATTTAACATAATTGACCTTTGTTAGTATTGAACCAATTTTAAAATTCTGACCGATTTTTCTCCAAAATAGATTAAATAAAACAACTGTATTCCGTAAGACCAACACTTTATTAAATTGTTAGTGTTTTTAAAGATTAACTTCAAGTAAGCGTTAGCATGCACAACTACATCTACAATATCAATTTAACAAATGACAGACAGACAGAAGTTTTCAGTATTGGAAAAAGATAAGAAACATTACTAATATTTTGATTTTATAATACATTTCTTTCTAGTCTCAGTTTGAGCTTTACTAAAAGGGAATTTCAAATGCCAGGCAGAGTTAAGAGGAAAAAGAAGAAAGAGCAAAAGCGAATGTATATGAGAAACCATTAAAAGAAGTGAAACCACAGTGAGTTTACATAAACTCGCATGACCCATTTTAGGGGGATGGGGACTTCAGTTTCAACACCAGTAGATGAAGAGTTTCCCAATACTCTCTTAAAACACACCGACCCCCCAGAGAACCCGTGTCAGTATAAAGTAACACTCCACACTTTTTGAAAAAAAATGTCCACTCCCCATATTTAAACTTGAGTTTTTACCGTTTTCGAATCCTTTTCACCGTCTCCGTGTCTGGCGGTAGCACTTTTAGCTTAGCTTAGCATTGATCATTGAATCTGATTAGACCGTTACCATTTCGTTCAAAAATGACCAAAGAGTTTCTATTCTTTTTCCTATTTAAAACTTGACTCTTCTGTAGTTACATCGTGTACTAAGACCGACGGAAATGAAAAGTTGTGATTTTCTAGGCAGATATGGCTAGGAACTAAACTCTCATTCCGGCATAATAATCAATGAACTTTGCTGCCATACCATGGGTGCAAGCAGGCGCAATGATATTACACAGCGCCTTAAAATAGGCTAACTTCCGTCAACAATAAACCAACCTGACCACCCTCTTGCACAGTGAGCTTGCTGGGACTATTTTCAGGTGCGCGTAATATCATTGCGCCTGCTGCACCCATTCCTTGGCAGCAAAGTTCCTTGATTATTACCCGGAATGAGAGTATAGTTCCTAGCCATAATCGGCCTAGAAAAATCGCAACTTTTAATTTTCCGTCGGTCTTAGTACACGATGTAACTACAGAAGAGTCAAGTTTTAAATAGGAAAAATATAGAAGCTCATTGGTCATTTTTGATCGAGATGCTAACGGTCTAATCCGATTCAATGATTTATGCTAAGCTACAGCTAAAAGTGGTACCGCCATACCCGGAGATCGGCTGAATGGATTCGGAAACGGTGAAACTCAGCTGTTTAACTCTAGGGGAGTTGGGAAATGAGCCCATTTTCAAAAATAGTGGCGTGTTCCTTTAACCCTCAAATTAACAATAGAGCAGATGGATGATCACTGTGAGATATCAACAGCGGTGCAATCAAGCACAATAATAATAATTCACAAACCTATTATGAACCATTAGAAGGAATCTAATCAATATTAGACAGTTTTAGTGAAAATATTAATGAATGTAACAATGCAATATTTTTACAAATGCCTGCGCCCAAATTGCAATGGTTTATTCGATTATTATTACAATTAATCTCCATTAGTCCATCATATGCACAAGACGGATGCTCATATCAGCCATTTAAAGTACCCAAAGTTGATAGAGCTGAATCCCACACCAGCATGACTGGGCGTCCATGTCCCAGACAGATGACATACTTTTGGAGGGGATTAACCCCTGTATCCGGTTGTGTGGAGACCCCATACCCAACTAAACCACTGAGAGTCCATCTGCTGGCCACCGTCTACCCTCACTCCAGCTATACCCCAGATAAAAACAAAAAAGCGTTTATTTTAAAGCAGCACCGCCTTCGAGTACCAGGTGACTAGCTAATGAAGACAAATAATTAGTTTTTAAAATAACATGAAAAGGTGAGGGCTGCACAATTAATCGAATTTCTAATCGCTATTACAATTATTGATGCCACAATTACGTAATCGTTCAACGCGGCAATTAATCGTTCAAAGTCCACTTATGTTATTCTGTGTGCTTAAGATGCGTTTTTTTCTTTCTACATGTTATCTTAAGGGTTTTCCCCATTATTACAATTTTAGTTTTAGCATAACATTATAATACCACTCATATTTGTACTTTTTTTTTTTTTATTTAAAGAAGAAACAATCCGATGTATATTTGTCATTTGAGGCTTAATACTATAGAAAAGCACTAAAGGTTTATCAGTTAGTGTTTTCATCTTATTTTTTATATAAAAATTCGGCATGCGGTTGCATTAAACAATGGTATAAACATAATTCAATTTAAATTGTGATAATCATAATTAATAATGTCAATTACAATTTCAAGGGAATAATCGACAATTACGATTTTTGTCATAATCGTGCAGCCCTAGAAAAGGTTTAGCAGGTGCATGGGCCGAGTTTCAAAACGGACCTCAGGCCAGATTAAAACAGAGGCGTCACAAAGGAAACCATACGTCTCTGTTCATTTGCAGAAATCATCCAGAGATTTGACAGTCAATGAGTGTCCGGTTTCAGGCTGCCATCTGAACACATGCCAAATGACCAACATCTTAATTCCATGAAAGACATCTGAACAAGAAATTTAAGAGGAGCTTTTGAAACGCTTTATAAATTTACATCGTAAAATTATTTCCCTACTCATAAAATTGGTATTTTTTTATTTAAATGGCTAACTTGATAGTCTCTTCTACTTAATTTCAGTAGTATCGATTTGCATTTTTGTTATTTCCCATAATACAGAGGCTAATTCATAGCACTTCACGGATATAACAACAAGCATTTCAAATAAATTCTGATCTGGGATTCAGGTCTGAACTTTTATAAAGAAAACACTGGTAGAGGGGCATTTTTGCCTCAACTAACAATTTATGAATCCAAATGAAAGCTGGGTCTTAATTATAGTATGGAAAGCCAGACAGACAACGGAGTCTTCAGATTACAATCAATAGAGTTGAAAAAACCCACAGCGCCAGTCAGCTCTGTCCTCATGAGAAACCCTCTTCACATTCTCACACTCACTGAAGGCATCTTACAGATAAACTATCAGCACTTCTACACAAAAGACCTGTGCTGATAGGAAGTCAGGTCGAGACAATACGCGCTTGTTTTCCCTTTAAACAAGATTAACGTAACAAGTAATGAAAAGGACTAGACATCAGCTAAAATTGAAAAATGGTGGAAAAAATAAACCTGAGGCGTTAAGATCAGCTAAAATTTAACTCTCGCTTATATGTTTATTTCTGGTGTGCGTATGTGGGATCCCTGACAGCTTCCGTTTTGAGACAATTAGACCCCCAGCTAGGGATATTCCGGTATCAATTTTTCATGTTGCGATTAATTGCTAATGCTTTTAAGTCACGGTATCGTTCTTATCACGGTATTTGAAATTTATTGTTGTTTGTTTTTTAAAGTGCTTCTACCACATTTATAACAGGTTTAATAACTTTTTTCTTATAACAAAAATAACTGAACTTTTAAATGCAATAAAGCAATACAGAAACATTTATAAAGTTTAAAGTTTTACACAGATTAAAGTGCAAAAGAACTATAAAGGTTGTGGTTAGAACGCTTGGTTGAGTGAGCGCATCAGACGAGACGACGAAGAAGAAGTGCTGCTGCAGAGTTAGTGCATCAGAGAAAACCAAGAAGAAGAGCTGCTGTGCTGTAGCCTCAAATTTTTGGCATGTCTAGAACAGCGGTTCTCATTTCCAGTCCTTGCGTACCCCCGCTCTGCACATTTTGTATGTTTCTCTTATTGCTTCATACGTTTGTTATATTTGACTGTAAGTGCCCTGCGAAGTGGACGTTACTGGATATTCCTCCATGATTCCAGTTTGAAGGGAGCGTATGTTCCATACAAAGGGCATTTAAGTGTGTGAGATGTGAATTTAAATTGTATTTATTCACAGAGGTATATTATGTCCCACTTCACGCTTCTCTAGTAAGTTTCGTTTGTGTGTGAAGACGCTGCAGGCAGCGCAAATCTGTAAATGAATATTCTGAAGTGAAGTAAACTTCAACGGATTTCCCCTGCTCAGGGAGTAGGGAGCAATGCACACTGTGTAGGGACCATGTCAATCGGAACACAGTTCATGCACGGAGCTCACTTCTAACGAGATGATCTGAATCAGGTGTGTTAACAAGAGCCGTGCAAAATATGCAGAGCGGTGGTATGCGAGGACTGGAATTGAGAACCGCTGAAGAAATCTAGCTGGTCCGCTGTGCGTAGGCACACCGGCGGGTCATAGAAAATAATGTTTTTGAATTTTAAAGACGTGGCACGACACGACACTGCACTTCTCGTCTGGTGCGCGACCGCCTGAAGCGCTGTTTTTTTCACCTCCGTGCCCAAACGTCTTTGTTTGGGCTTCCGAAAGCGGATGATGTCAGGAAACAGTGGTTGCAATTTACTTTTTAACTCTGTTCCTGAGCATTATAACCCCAATTTGCGATTGTGTGCTGCACATTTTACTGAGGACAACTTCCACAACACAAGGGAGTACAGTGCCGGATTCGCCAAAAGCTTTTGTTGAAAGACGGAGCAAGGGGGCGTGGCAGTACTGAAACACAGTCTAAGCTGTTCGCCAATCACAACGCACTGGGACAGCTAACCAATCACAACACATTTTGTTTTTCGGAAGGCGGACCTTCATCAAAGCCGGAACTAATCGAGCCGTTTGTGCCAGGCTGGGGAGAAAGGTATTGTAATAATGTAAATTATGTGAAAAATAATGCGTTTTTCGAACCACCAAGCATGAGAGCATGTTCTAGTACACCCCCAAAACAAAATCAAGACTTTGTAAAAGAACATAATAGGACCCCTTTAATATTTGGCGCTGTGATGAACATTATAGCAAATATACAAATCTGAATGGCTGTTTAAATCATTTAAACACGATTCAGAAAAAGAAAGTAGTGCAGCTGCTTTATTTATGGGGTTTCCGGGGAAACGGCTGCATTTAAATGAATTATTATTTTATTATTAATAATTTTCTATAATTTCTGCAGTTTAGCGCCATCTGCTATCAGAGAGTGAAAGTGCGCTTTCATCAAGAGCGTCTCTCACATGTTCCGCAGTGCGCTTCTCGTCCGCGCTTGCTTACATCAGAGTGCGCACGCGTCTTTTACACAGCATACAGCTGTGTTGCGCATTTTGACCAGTTGATGGGAAAAGTATTCTTAAAATGCATTCAAAATTCTGAATAATTGCAATATATAATTATTCACGGTATTTAGAAGTGCCCACGATAACAAATATCGTGCATATTCATTACCGTGATATATCGCATTACCGAATACCGGCACAAGTCTACCCACAGCATACAGCTGCATCTGATTGGACGATTTCAAGATTGATTTCCCGAGCACTATAAAGAAGTAGTGAACAATGCACCGCCTGATTTTCATTCAAGATTATACAGAGCTGATTGAACCGACGAGGTCCAATTACTGGATAAATATCCCAAAGGGAGGGCAACAGGGTGGTTTAATTAGGACTTTGCCACAAAAACTGGCCTAAAAGTCCCTACATTGCATTATAAAGGCACATGATAAATTATTAAATTCTGTGCAAACTCCAGTCACTACAGTAACAATACAGCAGATATGCGGTTTCGTAAAAAAACATGATGCTTTTAAGCGATTTTTGTCTTGGGGTTCAGGGCAATTTCAGATTTATCTCCGATTCATTCCCCGACAAAGACAGGGCTCCATTCAGCTCTAGTACAACAAAATGAAGAGCAAAAATTGCGAATTAGGCAAGAAATTGTAGCAAGATTTGTGCATACTAAACTAAACTGTATTTAAAATTGGTCAAAATCTGTGGAATGTATTTAAAATGTTTAAATGTTAAGATACTCCACCCAAATATGAAAATTAATTGCAGTCATCAAGATGCGTTGGCAAACAAACACCATTGATGCCCACTGACTTCTATTGTATGTAAAAAAAAATATCATACAGTTTTAAAAAGATATGACAATTTACTTTTTTAGACAGAATCTCCCTTTAAAAGAAGCAGGCGTCAAACGATTTAGATGTTGCAATGGCATTTACATCTGCTCATTTCATAAATATGACCATTTCTACACAACTTCCCTTGCCAAATTATGGTATACAATTCACTCAAGGCAGGTAAAACACTGGAGAAAATGTTTCATTCTGATGTCTGACTGGACATGATTTGCAGCATAAATCTGAAATCAATCTTCGTTTAATTTACAAGCTATTCTCCCCTATTATAAACAGCAAAGTCAAATTGAAAACACCCAAGAATAGGGCTTTTAGTTCACAGGTATGTGAGGAGGCTGAAGAGGACAGTTGGGGAAGCTTTTGACATTGTCATTACCAAACATGACAACCGACGAATACAATGACTGATCCAGCCGTTCACACAAGCCTCCAAGGTTAGAGAACAGATTAGCAGCAGAAAACACATGTTGCAAGCAAAGTTTCCCACCCTTTAAATCCACTCTCAAGGGAAGACAAAGCACTCTGGATGACTTTTCTGAAGGTCTGACCGGAGTTCTACGTCTAAGTCCATAGCTGGCAGACATTTAATGTTCACTTCTACAATTTTCAACTGGAGGGAGGTCATTTTAACCTGTATTTACTGTAGGCTATTCACTCCGAGAGGTTTTGCTAAGTGAACCTGATCAAGCATGTAGGCACAGTACCAAGTCACACAGCATTTTCACAATAACCATTGCACAACTTTTCAACAGTGGAGGAAGATATGCATTGTGGCCAGCTTTTGTTAAATGATACACTTACACCGATTCAGTGGATTTGAGATGTTAAAACTGATTCAAAAAGAACTCAATGGAAATAAATCTCTCTAGGACAAAGGATAATACCCGTTTGCCATTACAACAAGCTTGCATTATACATTTCAACACCTTTCAACTAAATCAGCCCAGGAAATGCGATTATGCCCTTTTCAAGTTTGTTTAGCAACTCACACCAAAATTAAACTGCGTATTAGATGTTAAAGAATGAGAACCTGTTCTAGACCTCGACATTACTGCTAGATGATCTAAATCTTAAAATCAGCTGTGGTGTATCTTAGGAATGGATGATATATAATATATTTGCAAATATTGACATGTGTGATTATGTTGGTGTTATTAAATTAATAAAATAAAATAAACATTTTACATAGCACAATGATTTTTGCACTTTGACCAATTGTGGCTCTTAAAGATTATTTGCACTGCAACTCAAATTTTTAACTGTAATCTCAAAATACATGATTCTGATTTCGGTTATCACTTATTGTTTAATTGGTGCATAACTGATTACTACGGTGGCCGAGAGAGCTCAACACACTGCAACTTAAAAAAAAAAAAACCCTGCAAATTGAAAAAACACCTGCAAATTAAGAAAACATCATCAATTTGACAACACATGCGCTGCCAATTCTCACAAAACAAACAAATACAGAAACACGCTGCAAATACTCACAACACAAAGAAAAGTGCTTCCCTTAAAGATTTCCGTTTTTGTTTGTTTGTTTTGCATTTGCAGCGTGTTTGTTTGTGTTGTGAGAATTTGCAGCGAGTTTGTGTATTCATTTGTTTGTTTTTGCAGCGAGTTCTGTTTTGGTTTTTTGTTTTCTGATTTGCAGTGCATTTGTTTGTGTTGTGAGTATTTGCAGCGCGTTTCTGCATTTGTTTGTTTTGTATTTGCAGTGCATTTGTTTGTGTTGTGAGTATTTGCAGCGCGTTTCTGCATTTGTTTGTGTTGTGAGAATTTGCAGCGCGTTTCTGTATTTGTTTGTGTTGTGAGAATTTGCAGCGTGTGTGTTGTCAAATTGATGAAGATGTTTTCTTAATTTGCATGTGTTTTTTCATTTGAAGCGCGTTGAGCTCTCTCGGCCACCGTAGATTACAATTCTGGAAATCCTTAAAACTGATTACAATTCACAAATTCATCTAATGAAAAGCTTTAGATTATTTTATAGATTTTAGTTTTACATCGGCATTTAAAAGTCTAAATGCATTTAAAATCAGTTCAGGTCATAGAATAAAGTTAGAAATTTAAAAAATAATGATAACACTTTACAATAAGGTGTCATTAGTTAATCCATTGAATAAAATGAACTAACAATAAGAAATGTATTAGAATATGAATTAATCTTCAATAAAAATACAACCTTTTTTGTTAGTTCATGTCAGCTTAGGTACATAATGTTAATTTCAACATTTACTAAAATCAAAAGTTGTATGCTAATATCAAGTAAGATTAACAAACACTTTCAAACGATTTTTCATTGTTAGTTCATGTTAACAAATGTAGTTAACTAATCTTAATAAACGGGTCCTTACAAAGTTACCAAAAATATCAGGTTCAATACGTTAAGCTCAATCATTATTAGAATGAAAAAAAGTATATGATATTCCTAGAAAAAATGTAAATATAAAGCTTGTTTTTTTGTTGTTGTTTTTTTACAAGCTCTCACTGTACATCAAATCTTTAAAGCCATTTCAGAGCATTTATATCACCAAAAGGCTGAAAAACAATGTATTAGACATATCACCCAAACCTTGTGCATCTATAACCTATTGGTTTCAAACTATTGATATGTTGTGGCTCGGGCACACGACCCGCCCTCCATCATCCTCTCCTCTGAGCATTTCCCTAAAATAGCAGCGCTGATATTCCACCATTTGTCATGAGAAATGGAATAAAAGCAGCCTGATGGTTGAGATCGCAGACATTCATACAGCATGAGAAGCCTCTGTGAGCTCAGAATGGAAGTGATGTGGAGCTGCACAGAATGACCTTAACTCAAGTCAAGACAGATGGAGCAGAAATCACTTGAAGAAATAAAGGGGGGCAATGCTGATATTTCACAACGGTAGACGCAACTCGGCGTCATGCCTTCACCTTCACTCACGAAGCAACATACGCAGTGATACGGCTAAGGTCACTTCTAAAATTAAATAAAAGCCTTTCTGATTCATTAGAGGACTTGCTTTATAATTAGATGAAGACTCAAATGAACAAAGTTCATTGGCTTGCAATTCTACACATCTTAAAAGGAGTCAATATTTACTCGCCCTCATGTTGTTCCAAACTTATGCTATTCTTACTAGGAGTCGGCCGATTATGGATTTTTTGATAGCCGTATGTGGAAATTTGAAAGCAGGTTGGCCATAGGTGTGTATTATATATATAACAAAAAAAATATTTTTAAAGCAAAAAAAAGCAATAATACTGAAATTAAAGGATTTAACTTCCATACTACCTAACAGGGTTGGGTGGTAACGCGAGCTCGTAATCAGGATTACTTTATTAAGTAATAATAAGTACCCTTGTAACTCATTACGTTTTTGACATTCTCAACTAAATATATGATGTAAGTTTCAAATAAGGTATTGGTTTTCCAATTTATTCATGACAGCATCTCCGGTTCCCATGTTGAGAGAAATCTGGAGTGAGGTGCAGAGGCACTTCCTTCAGCCTGAGGCTTTTTCATTTCACTTTTGGTGGGAAAGGGCCTTTACAGTTGCCAAAAATATAAATTTTGTGTTTTATGTTATTAAAAATAAATAAGCTAGCCCAGCCCAGGTGACAAAAAGTAGCAGGCATTACTTTCATTAAAAAGTAACTAAGTAACGTAATTAGGAGTAGGCTAATGCAACATTGTAATGCATTAATTTTAAAAGTAAACTATCCCCCACCAACATGCGACTTTCTAAAATAATCATTTAAAAATGGGGGGAAAACATGAATAACAAGGTTGATTCAGCAATTCTATTATAGTATTTTTCACAAAGAAATTGTTAAAAATATGAATAAAAAGAAAGTCAACACTTAACAACAGTGCACTCGGTAATCGGGTTTGTGCGCACTAGAAAAAACATTTTCAAATAAAGACAAGTTAGTGTTAATTTCACATACACCACGCAATGAGCGTCAGGACAGGAGCAGGAGCGCCATGCTATCAGGAGCTGGCATTCACAGAAGTGTCAAAATAAAAGTATCCGAAATATCAGCCAAACAGAAGAAAAAAAATATTGGCCGATGCTGATAATTAAATGTCAAATTGGCAGTATTGGCGATACATCGGTCGACCACTAATTCTTAAGCAAACTGTAACAATTCACCTGATTTTTCACCTGATTCTTGAACAACAAGAGGATGAGTAAACAACAATTTTCATTCTTTCCCTTATGTTTTCGAATTCGTGTTAGATTGACAAATTTAAGATGACATTGTCCTTAAAGCAGGAATGCGGTCAGCTTTCCAGGTTGGCGTACCTGGGAATGGTGACACACTTGGTGTTGCAGTTCTGTGTGGTGATGGCTTTCTCCAGCTCGTCCAGCTGGCCCGTCTTCTTCAGCTTCTTCACCAGGCTTTTGACGGCCTTCTCGCACCATTTCTCCTCCTGGCCGTTCTGCTCTCCGCCCCCTCCCGCTCCGCTCGAACCACTGGCCGACTTCTTCCAGCCCAGCAGACGCTTCACCACGGGCGGAGTGAAAGGCAAGATGGAGGACATGTTTCTGGGGTGTCCAATAAGCGGTCAGCCCCTTAGTGGGCAGGTGAAGTTAGAGAGACAGATGGAGGCTGGGAGAATGGGGAGGAACAGACCCAACGTTCCTAACTGGCCTTTAGGAAGAGGGTCTCTGGGCTGACTATGAGGGGCAGGGGACAGAGAAGCTTAGGAAACAGGTGAGGAAAGGGGGGGCGAGGAGTTTCCTGAGTGGAGAGAAGCAGAAATCAAGAACAGACTCTGTAAAACACAAACTTCAGGGATAAGAATACAAACCTCCATCTTGTTTTTTGACTAATTTTAATTCAACTGTACGTACATATATATTAGGGCTGCACGATAAAATCGCATGCGATTGTCATGTGCATCTCGTCAGTACAGCCGGTTCTGTGATTAGTAGTAAATCTCCAGCACATGCTTTCAGATGGAGCAGCATTTACTACACAGAGCCGTAGTTCACGGACAAGCTACGCAATATCACGTTCATAATTGGAGATGAATCAACAATTCAATGATAACTGCATGCGATTTATCGTGCTCAGCTTTACCCCCCCCCCCCCCCCCCCCCCCATTTCAATTTGTTTTTATATACACTACCATTCAAAATTTAGGGTTATAATCAAATTCAGTAATAAACAAGGAAAATGTAAAATATTAATTACAGTTGAAAATATTTGTTTTAAATGTGAATATATTGTAAAATGTAATTTATTGCTGTGATCAAAGCTGAATTTTCAGCATCATTACTCCAGTCTTCAGTGTCACACGATTCTTCAGAAATCATTCTGATATGCTGATTCAAAAACATTTCTGATTATTATCAACGTCAAAACCAGTTGTCTTGCTTAATATTTTCATGGAAACAGTTGCATTTTAAAAAGTTTCCTTTCCTTTGAATAAAAAGTTCAAAGGAACAGAATTAGTTTAAAATGAATAAGATTTTTGTATTACTACTAAACTCTTTACTGTCATTTTATATCAATTTAATGTGTCTGTGATGAATAAAAGTATTAATTTCTTTCAAAAAAAAATATTTTTTTTTTTTTAAATCATACTGACCCCAAACTTTTGAACAGTAGTGTATAACTACTTCTCTTATTTTAGTTAAATATGCAGAGATAAAGACACCGTTTCTAGTGGCCTGGCATAGCAAAATTAGCGTAACAAATGCTTTTAGTTTGATTCAGGAATAACTGTTTATTGACCAGTGATAGATGAGTGAGTCTTTGGGAAACAAGTTTTAAAACACCCTTATTTTTGCAATTTGTTTTGGTGACCACCACGGATCAGAAATCAAATGTCAGCTTTAAATAAAGGAGAAAGAAGAAAAAAAAAAAGTCTTGTTTTACCAAAAACTGATTCTCTGCTATTGGTCTCTCAGCTTTTGATAGTGATGCAACCCTATTCCCCAAACGAGAGATTTCTTTGAAACTACAATTTTATACAGAAGAAAAGAGAATACCACAGAAGGTCATAAGGTTTTATAATTTAAAAAGTGGTTTCACATAGCAACAAATCCTATGTAGAGAAACCAGGCGAATATTGCTAGGTTGTGAACTTAGGAAAGTGGAAGTAATACATCTTGATCATTTTGGTTAGGCTTACAACATACCCTTACTCTGAGTGCCAGTTTTCATAAAGGAAATGATGGGCCATGAGAAAAGATTGTTGTAAATACCTAGAAGTGCTACTTCAACAAATTCACTGAAGAGGAAGATAAAATGAAGATGTTTGGCAACGCTATGACATCAATACATTTTTCTCATAACAGCACAAAAGATATTAACGTCAAATCAACAACTATACACATGGATGATGACATGAGAAAAGATTTAATGAGCTCAGTTTTCTTTTCAAGAGTTTCTAACCAGTCAAAGCCAAATGTAACAATGACAAAAAAACATGAATTTGTCTTTTATATGCTGAACGATCTGAACAAGTTCTGCGTTTATGTGTAGCCTGTTTATGTGTAGAAAGTGTAAGCATTCAATATTGCAATATCTGATTTTAAGAATGCAGAACTCAAAAAACAAACAATCTCAGTGAACTATCAAACTTGGCAGCACTTTGGACATCACATGCAACTTCAACAGAATGTTTGGAAAAATTGTGCATATTAGAGGCACATTTGGAACATTCAGATTTAATATTAAAAGATTTCAAGAGCATCACATGTGCATTTGAAAGATTCAAAACAAACGTTCAAAGCCTTTTAGAGTAAAAGGAACATGTGAATCACTCTGGGCAAAATAGGCGCGTTCTGAACGATTCTTCGAACAGTTAACGTAAATAAATACTAAAATCATTTTGGGTGGGTGAAGGGGGTGTATTGGAACGTTTAAAGGGGTCATATGATGCTGCTAAAAAGAACATTATTTAGTGTATTGGTGTTAATGAATGTGTTTTGCGTTTGAAGGTGTAAAAACACATATTTTTCCACATAATGTACATTATTGTTGCTCCTCTCTGCCCTGTCTTTCTGAAATGTGTTGATTTTTACAAAGCTCGTCAGTCTGAAAAACGAGGTGTGCACTGGATTGGCCAGCTATCCAGTGCGTTGTGATTGGCTGAATACTTCAAGCGTGTGACGGAAATGTACGCGGACCTCCCCTACTGTGATGCCCTGTCCCGGAGCGATGAGACAAAAACATTAAAACCCATTATAAACGAGGCATTCCTTGCATCCAGTAGGGGACATAATTACTGATTATAATGACTTATACTGTTCATGTGATCAGACGAAATTACAAACTACACGTGCTACTTACACTGCCAAAACTCGCATGGGAAATCATCAGTGGCAAATCCTTAACTAAAAACTCACTTACGTGAGTTAGAACAGCCGGCATTTTTCGTCTACGTACTCTCCAGGATCAGTCAACCATCTCCATTAAAAGAAGGTGCTGCCCACCAAGCTGACATTTGTTGAAGTGTTCTGGAACAGTGTTGTCAATACAACTTAACCACTAATTTCTAGACGTGTCCTCTTTTGGACGCCCAAGACCTCAAGTCGTGTTGCTTTCCCCACGACCACCCCCGCGCTTCCCCCCCTGGGCCGCCCAAACACGACCGCCAACACCCCACGGCCCTCCTCCTTCTCGACCAGCCCGCCGCAGCTAGTATGGCAGCAACAATACTACAGCGTGAAATAAAAGTTACGCCTTCTTTCTTTGCGTGAAATTTTGGGAGGCGTTATGCAAATCTTCCCACATAGTGACGTAGCTGTGGGGGCGTGTTAGAACGAGCGTTTTAGGTAGGCGTGCTGACTCTTAACTTTTATAAGAATATCTCTTTGGATTTGAGCCTTTCGTCTTTGCAACTTTACCAGATCTTTTTTACGCACCAAGAGCTTGTAACACTCCAAAGAGAGAAAGGAAAAAATGAAATCGCATCATATGACCCCTTTAAGATTTCGTGGCGTCATAGACCAGAATGGAACGTTCAAATCCAGACCCAAACGCATCTGGATTCTGGAACACCCTCAGCGTTTCCGGAAATCTGAGGTTTTGAAACATTTGGAATGCTCATAGAATTTAAGCACCATATGGGTTTCTGAAAGGTTCAAAGAGAACAACAATGTTCGCCCGTAACTGGCGTGTCGGAATGTTCGATCTGGGGCGTCCGCCTTAACGTCCCCAGACTCAGCACTTATACCCCATACGCACGCCCCACCCTTGGTAGTCACTAAAACCGAAGCAACCCATGAGCCTTCGCGATCTGTTAGGTAGGCCTACACGCACCATCGGTAAGTTATACCGGCGTTGAACCATACACAGCCAGAGACTGAGATGAAAAATACACAGATGCCAATGAGGCAGGTGTGACTTATATCCCAGTATATTTGTCAACAAACGCCACGGCAAAAACAATTTGATATTTAATCAACTAAATGGGCAAAACAAACATCACCATCTGCAGGTACCGTTCTAATCATGCATATAAATCAAGCCGAGCTAGCCCTAGCTGTCATTATCTCATCTGTAAGCTTAAAATGATAGGCAAATGAGTAATACACGCATTGTTACCTTCTCCAGCGGTCCGGTGGTGTATCACGGGCTCGTTATGGCTGCATGGGCCGCTAGCCGACTCACTGTCCCGGTCTGCCTACAATATAACAAACCCCAGGATCAATACATTTACGCTAATCGCTGCATTATAAACTCTTTCATCTGCGCTCGAGCGAAAAGCCGAGGTCTGGCTGCTTATGCGCGGTGTGTGAGCACTGATTTAGTGTAAACCGCTAGCAGCCTGCGCTACTTTCTTTGACAGAAAAATAAACAGCTTTCAGACGCGTTTTCGAGCCGTTGTCTTTTCGCTTACCCGTCAACTCACCCTTTTAGCGAGCCGCTTTCTCTGTAAGGAAGGAGCAGCGTAAACTCCGAGCGCAGCGGATAATTCGTGAGGGGGGAAAGTCGATTCTAAACAATGTTTTCCTTCCCGCTGTAGCCGAATTACAGCAGCAGACGACGGCCTCCAGCGCGCGCAACCTAACCTTAATGCACGCAGCGCGATACGCGCTCTGCATAAGCCCCGCCTCCTAGCTCGCTATTGGATAAACGAGAAGTCCGTCAAGAATGCTCGTCTCGCCGATTGGCTTATAAAACCGTCGCTCTCGTTCAAAATCGAATATGCAAACAATAATCAGATTGTGTCTTCTAATCAGTGTTGTTTAGGTTCTGGCAGGAGGCAGTGGTCGCTGTGCATCTGTAGACTCTAAGTGAACGGGGTGGGGAAATTGAGAGCGAGTTACTGCCTCTAAACTACATTACTATGAGATTGTGGTGCGTGTGTGTTCATCCGCCATTCAGCACTTACAAAATAACATCCCATAAGCTTGTGCTGTCAGCCACCTGTGCTCTTGTGCAGTAATAAAACACCTATAAGGAATATTAAGCGTGCACACAGAAATGTGTTGTTATGCCCTCAACAGTAAGGTTATGTTCGCTGTTACGTCGAGAAATAGGTTCATGGTTTGTGCTAAATGTATTTCTCTAGCTGGTGAATTAATGTGATATGTGATGAATCTGATGGTCGCATTACTCCAGGAATAACACGAAGCAGTACCAGCTCCAATCACTAGATGTCGCCATTTAGTCGAGCACTGCTGTGACCAGTGGACGTGTAGAGTGCACGACTCATATATTTAATTCTTCTCTGTTTTACTGTTTATGAAATAGACATACACATGTGTTTTACATGATGTTAATATTATGTTTTTATAGATGCATCAGGAAAAAAGCATTTGAGACAGAGGGAAAACTCTGGTGATGTTGCTCAGTGTTAAAAAATACTTATTTACTATGAATTACATATTATTTATTTAATTAAATAAAATTATTGTGTGGAAATTGTATGACAATGCCAGCCATTTTATATTAAGAATGGTGTTTTTTTTTTTTATATATGCAAGTTTTTAAACTAAACTATTTGTAAAGCTATTGCAGTCGTTCATCTTTATGTCAATGTCTTTTGCGTAATCTAGTTTGCATCCAAAGAAAACATAATTTTGACAAATTGTATGTGAATATTGAAATCTTCAATGGTGGTGTGTCACAATAATGTGCACAATAATAAATATTTTGTTTATGCATACATAAAAAAAATTAAATAAAAAGCAAATGAATTATTTTATTCAGCAATGGAGCATTAAATTATTTAACATTGACAGTAAAATCTATATATTTACAAAACACGAATAAATGCTGTTTTTGAACTTTCTATTCATCAAAGAATGTTTACAATAAAAATGTATCGCAGTTTCCACAAAAATATTAAGCAACAAAAACTTTTCAACATAGACCTTTATTACAATAATTGAGCCCAATAATAACGGAGCATCAAACCAGCATATTAGAATGATTTCTGAAGCTGTAAATTCAGCTTGAGCATCACAGGAATAAATTATACTTTAAATGAAAGCAGTCATTTTAAATGTAATCCTATGTCACAATATAGGCTCGGTCTTTACTGTATGTTTGAATCAATATGCACGTTTGTGAGTTATTTCAAAAAAATCAAACTTAAATTATTTTCGAACGGTTTGGTATATACTTTAGTAGTATTAGTATGATCTCCAACATATAATATAAAGGTTACCTGAACAAATATAACTACAAAATAAATCGAGAAATGTACAGTAATTATATAAAATAATATATTAAAGGTCAAAATAAATAATAAATAAAAGAATAATGAAAAAAAACAAGCTAAACCGAAAGGCAGAAAGTTGAGATATGTGTTATGGGACTCGCTATAGTAGCGAAGGACGCGCGCAGGTCTCGAGCACATAGCGGGCTTATAAAGATTGTGATTGGTCCGTCCGCACGGGCGTGGCTCGACCAGGTGCAGGTGTGGTGATGCGACCTGGGGTTGTATATGCTGGGCGGCGGTTCTTTGCGTTATGACAAGGTAATCTCTCTTGCTCTCGCTTTATAGGGAGCGGTTATATAGGACGGGGATATTTATGCTCCTCAAGTACCATCCGAGTTCTTGAAAAACATAATAACCGTTTTCTTATGATAATAATATAGGCGAAACCGGGAGGCTAGTTGTAACAAAGCTACATTCAGTTTTGCGCGGAAGTCATGTCACAAATGTGTGTGACATTGGTTTCGTATGTTGGTTGAAAAACGCCTCGTAAAGAAGACTATTTATCAATTCTGACTATTAAGCTAAAATTCTAATATCATTAGTGTTGGTTGTTCTGTAGATAGGATTAATATAAAGTAAAATAATAAAAGATTTACACACTCATAAAAAGCTGGGTTTTTTACTATAACCCGCGCGGGGTTAAAAGGGACAACCCCAGCCTATATGGACTGATATGACCAGGGCTGGGGTTGGGTCGTTTTGACCCAGGGGTTGGGTCGTTTTGACCCAGGGGTTGGGTCGTTTTGACCCAGGGGTTGGGTCGTTTTGACCCAGGGGTTGGGTCGTTTTGACCCAGGGGTTGGGTCGTTTTGACCCAGGGGTTGGGTCGTTTTGACCCAGGGGTTGGGTCGTTTTGACCCAGGGGTTGGGTCGTTTTGACCCAGGGGTTGGGTCGTTTTGACCCAGGGGTTGGGTCGTTTTGACCCAGGGGTTGGGTCGTTTTGACCCAGGGGTTGGGTCGTTTTGACCCAGGGGTTGGGTCGTTTTGACCCAGGGGTTGGGTCGTTTTGACCCAGGGGTTGGGTCGTTTTGACCCAGGGGTTGGGTCGTTTTGACCCAGGGGTTGGGTCGTTTTGACCCAGGGGTTGGGTCGTTTTGACCCAGGGGTTGGGTCGTTTTGACCCAGGGGTTGGGTCGTTTTGACCCAGGGGTTGGGTCGTTTTGACCCAGGGGTTGGGTCGTTTTGACCCAGGGGTTGGGTCGTTTTGACCCAGGGGTTGGGTCGTATTGACCCAGGGGTTGGGTCGTATTGACCCAGGGGTTGGGTCGTATTGACCCAGCGGTTGGGTCGTATTGACCCAGCGGTTGGGTCGTTTTGACCCAGCGGTTGGGTCGTATTGACCCAGCGGTTGGCTCGTATTGACCCAGGGGTTGGGTCGTATTGACCCAGCGGTTGGGTAGTGACTGACAGTTGTACTTCAGCGGGCCTCAACACACTGCTGGAAGTTCTAGTATTAGTTTAGACCTTGATTAGCTGGTTCCAGGTTTACTTAGGATTGGAGAAACTCTGCAGGACCTCCAGGAACGAGGTTTGGTGACCTGCTATAGACTTTTTCATATTGTTACAAACAATTTTTAATAAATGCTGTTCTTTTGAACTGTTATTCATCAATAAAAATGATAAAAAATAATCAAGGTTTCCACAAAAATATTATTCAGCACCACAGTTTTCAACATTGATGATAATAAAAATGTTTCTTGAGCACAAAATCAGCATATTAGAATGATTTACCCGATTCTGAGATTTCTGAAGGATCATGGGACACTGAAGCCTGGAGTACATGCTGCTGAAAATACAGCTTTGATCACAGGCAATAATTACATTTTATAATATATGCACATAGAAACCAGTTATTTTTAACTGTATTAATATTTCACAATATTACGTTTTTTTTATTGTATTTTAAAATTGTTACATGTATGTTACATTATGTATTTGTGTGTTGTTTAGTATATACAGTGTGTGTGTGTGTGTATATATTATATATTGATTTATTTATTTTTTGATGAATTGTTTTAATTCGTGTACAAGGGTCAGCGTGTGTTCAGTTTTCATACATTCATGAAGACCTTGTCTTTCAGTGCCTTGGAAATGTCTCTTCTGTCATGACTGTTTTCACTCAATTCAAAATTCAGCAATGAATCATTAAATATAGAGCATGTATGTCTTTCACAATTGCGGGAAGAAAACTATATAATCGGCCACAAATAATTAAAATCTTTGAAACATGTATTTATATAATTTTTACTTAGACGTTCGTGTGATTTTTATTTATTTTTTTCACGTTTTCATTTGACCTACAAAAAACATCCAGATTGTATAAAGTATTGAGTCATCGTTATCCATGTGTGTCAATTTAAAGTGAGTGGCAGCTGTGAATGATGTTTCAGGTGTTGACGGAGGCTGCGGCAGAAATCAGTGGCAGTGTGATGATGGAGTGTGTGTGTCGCACAGATGGCGCTGTGACGGTGTCAGTGACTGCCAGGATGGGTCTGATGAGATGGAGTGCAGTATGTAGCCTTTATGCTCGCTTGTTGAATTAATTAGATTGCATCTGGCTGATTCTATGGAAGGAGGACACAAATAAACAAGTGTATTTTTTGCCATTAGTATGTCAGCCTGGAGATGTGGAGTGTGCGGATGGCTCCGGGTGTGTGATTGGGTCGGGTGTTTGTGACGGCCGGCCCCAGTGTCCCGATGCTTCAGATGAGTGGGACTGCAGCTGGCATTTAGGGTGTCTGTCAGGTGACTGGAAGTGCAAGAACAACATTTGCATCCCACAAAATCTTCTCTGCAATGACGTCAACGACTGCGGGGATAACTCTGATGAAGAAACCTGTGGTGAGATGCTCTAGAAGTGCTATTATCAACCTTAGGCTTTAACTGACTTTTAGTGGGACCATTTGGTTCAAATAAATGCAAGAAGAGACGACCTCTAATTATCCATGCCCTAACACGAGTGATACGGGGCCAACCTATTCATAAATGCGAAATGGGAAGGATTCAGATGAATGTATTTAAATGTATTAAAGGGATAGTTCACCCAAAAATGAATATTACCCCATGATTTACTCACCCTCAAGTAGGGGCTGTGACAGTATCCGCATGCCATTCACACTGAGCATCCTCGTCAGTCAGAAGGGTTTTCTGGATGGTTAGTAATCTCTCAATACTAGCCTGAAGTTCAGCTGGAAGCGGCCAGAGTGTATATACACAGGACCGAGGACCGTGTGTGTAGTTCACTGATAAGAACTAGGCGAGGTAGTCGCTTTAATTATAGGATGTGAATGCGAATTCATCGGCGTAAATGAACGGGATACTGTGGTGTGACACGCGAGAGACGTACGCAGCTACCAGTGAACTACGGATCTGTGTAGTAAATGCTGCTCCATCTGAAAAAAGGTGATGGAGATTTACTACTAATCAAAGAACCAGCTTTACTGACGAGATGCGCATGAAAATCGCATGCGATTAATTGCACAGCCCTACCCTCAAGCCATCCTAGGCGTATATAACTTCCTTCTTTCAGATTAATCCAATCAGAGTTTTATTAAAAAATGTCTGACTCTTCCAAGCTTTATGATGGCAGTTGTTTAAAAAAAAAAGTTGTAAATGGTATTTTTCTTACACAAATGCATCGAGTCGCATGGAGCACTTTATGATGGATGGATGCACTTCATTGGACTTCAAAATCTCAACACCCATTCACTACCATTATAAAGCTTGGAAGAGACAGGACATTTGTTAATATAACTCCGGATTGGGGATTGTATGGAAAGAGAAAGTATGTACACCTAAGATGGCTTGAGTGTGAGTAAATCATGGGGTAATTTTAATTATTGGGTGAACTATCCCTTTAAACGTTTTGTATGTAATATTGCTCTAGATTGTGCATGTAATGCTTTATGTCTGGTTCATGTTAGCAAGCTCTGTGAACTCTTGGAAGTCTCCTAGTTGACACTAAAAAAACATGTGAATTGTATATATGACCTAAACGAAGTTTAAAAAAAAAAAACATGCTGTGACGTCACCCTCACATTTCCAAATATTACTTTAAGCATCCATTGCAGAAGCCGATTTACACAACACATTTCTTTTTCCATCCCTGCGATTCGACACTCCGTACATTTACCCGTCTTCTGATGTTTAGAAAATCATATTGACCTGTTTATCAATGGTCTCTAAGACGTCATGGAAATATTGCCTGATGTGTTTCTTAGGTTCCTGTGGGAAGATGAACATCCGCTGTGCTGACGGCACGTGTCTAACCCCAAGACAGAGGTGTGATGGAGTTGCTCAATGCTTAGATAAGAGAGATGAGCCTCTTACATGTGGTACGAAAAAAAAAATTTAATTTAAGTTGGTGTTTCAGAACCTTTTGGAAGAAAGGTTAGATGTTTAAACGACTTTCCATGACCTAGGTAAAAGTTGTCATAATGGGAATGGCGGCTGTAGCCATACTTGCATTGACCAGCTTTGGGGAGCTTTGTGCACTTGTCCTACTGGAATGACTGTTTCTACAAATGGACTTGATTGTGAAGGTATGTGTGCACTTTTGCCTCTGAGCAGGCTATATTTGGAATAGCAAACTACCACACTAGTCATATCATTTCTGCAATATGCAGTATGTATACTGTTCTCTGGATGTGTAACAGTACTGGATAATTCTGCCTGGAATATTGTGTCCCACAACTAAATGTCCTGAACACCTCTTACTTGAATGGGCCAAAGGTCAAGACCGTTTACACATAACTTGATCAACAAAAAAATGAAACTTAACCAAACTTTTTTTTTTCTAAGTTAGACAAAAGCTGCACTGTCAACATGAGGCAAATTACTGTATGTGTTTTCCAGAAAGTATTTAAATAATTCACTTTGGCCTATGCACAACAACATCTGACAATATATAAAAGGCAGTTTTACTTTGAAAAATGATCATATCACACATTTTTTTTTTTTTTCTTCTCACGTATAATATCTCATTTATTCATGTACCTGGAAAATATATAGTTGCCTTTAATGTGTATTTCTTCCAGAAATTGTGATCCATTGTAAGAGCGTTTCATCATAAGTAGTTTGGGGAGGTGCGTCGTTGACATAGAAAATATTAAAACACTTGTACTGTACTGTATGTTTTGAAAATGACGTCTACATTGCATTTGGCATAAGCTGAGTTGAATAATAATAAAGTTAAGTGGATAAGTATGTCCGTCATTACCACGGGATCCTCAAATTGGCCCACAGGATCACACTTTCTGCAAGGAGTTAGCTGCTTACCGAAGGATTCAAACACAACACCTGAGCAAGCTAATCAATGTCTTCAGGATCATTAGGAAATCACAGGTAGGTGAGTTTGAGCAGGGTTGGAGCTAAACTCTGCAGTGCATTAGCCCTCCAGGGCAAGATTTGAGGATCCCTGGTCTATACACTACTAATTCCAAACATACCCTTAGTATCGACAAACGTTCATCTTCCACTTGATTCCAGTAGTAATCCATTTTAACATAAGTAACTGGCTGTACACACATACAGTGCAATGTTGTTTTCAGTTTGAGTTGATGATATTATTTCAGATGTCAATGAGTGTGCCCAGTCTTTTGGACCTTGTTTGCACTTGTGCACAAATACACCGGGGTCTTTTCGCTGTCTGTGCCAGAATGGTTTCAAAGCTCTTGGCACTGGCTCTTGTGAAGCTCAAGGTAACTTATGAAAATAATTTTTTTTTTTTAAGATTTTACAATTAATGACAAGTATGGTTGCAAAGGGGTGGAAAATTTCCGGTAAATTTCCGGAGACTTTCCAAAAATCCCTGGAATGTTCCAAAAAATCCTGGAAAGTTTCCAACATTTATGGAATGTTTCCGAAATTTACTGGAAATTGTCCACCTTTTTGCAACCCTAATAACAAGTATACACTGGAAGCACTAACATCAAACTGTTTTTGCAAGGAGCCGTGACGAAGATTTTGACCACCAGGAAGGGTCTGATTGGGTTAGTGAATGTGAAGACCAGAATCTATGAGCCGCTCTTTACAAGTGAGAGTGACCCAATAGCCATGACCTACGATATCCAAAGAAACTTCATCTACTGGGCTGATAAAGATGGGAATATCTACCAGGCATTTAAACGGAGGAGCACAATTCTTTATTCAGGCTAGTTGAGCACTAAATCCGTTCAAAACCGCCTAAAATATGTTGGCCTCCACTGAAACCATATGTGTGTTTATTCTTCACTTATTAGGGCAGTCTGGTTTGCGTAGTCTAGCCATTGACTGGCTTACTGGACAACTGTACTGGACGAGTGTTACCCAGAAAGCCATTTACACTGGTGCAGCTGACGGCAGTGCTGTAGGCACGGTCATGTCCAAAGAAATGGACCCGAGTGATATGGTCCTCAGCCCAACTGAGAGGTACAAACTGCTTTTTACCGTATTAGTACAGGTTTGAGAAGCACAGTTATATCTGGCTTTTTTCCTTTTGTAGTTTTATATTTTGGATTAATAAAGGAACGACTGAAGAGCTAACCATTGAGAGGGCGGAAATGGACGGTTTGAATCGGACAACACTTGTTTTCCTTACTGCACAGCTCCCGAGAAGTCTTACATTGGATGTGGCAGCGCGCCGGCTGTATTGGATCAGTGTTTACAAAGCGGTGCGATACGTTTGGGGGGGGAAAAACACATTTTGTTGTCAGATTTATTGATTGTGTGTTCATGTTGAGTTCTTTAAATTGAAATTCCAGTCAATTGAGAGCATCAGGACAGACGGCACTGGACGGCACACCTTCTGGGATTTCTTTCAAGGACGTCCTGCTCAGACCCTGGCTGTGTTTAACAGCTGGTTTTACTGGGCCGATGAGAAAAAACTCTGGCAGGTTTCTCAAAATGTGCCCGCTGACTCACAAAATGGTTTCATATTAAAAGCCTCGCTTCCTCTCTTGAACATCTACCATGTGCTTCAGCAACCCCAAGGTGAATGAATTTTTGTGAACACGCCTTATTTCTGAATTCTTAATGGTGGTTACACCACATCATTGGCTCCTAGCTTTATTGTGTTTTTGGATGTAGGTTTTGCTCCATGTAAGAACTCAGGCTGCCAGCTGTGTTTGCCCTCCAAGAAAAGTGCTGCTGGATTCAATTGTCTGTGTCCTGAGGGAGCGCTGCCCATGTCTTGGGGATCTTGTGAAAGTGTGTTGTTTAACATCTAATATTTAGCCTTTTAGTTAAAGACGAGCTGCCTCTTGATGATATTTTAATCTCTTATTGTCAGATTTTAAGGTCGCCTATGCAACAGCCACGGCCATATACAGTTTGGAGTTTGCAGGAGAGACTCCTGTGAAAACTGAACTCTTTACTTCAAATGAAGACATTCAGTCCTTTGACATGTACTGGCGGAGAGGATGTGTGGTTTGGTCTAATGGGACGGGCCACGTAAAGACTAACATACAGTCTCAGGACTTGTCCGAGTACATCCTGACTTTAAAACCTGGTATGTTGTTACTGTTTCCACTAGAGCCTTGAAACATACTCTACACAAGTAAATGAGCACTGATGCCTCTTGCTATTCATGCTTGATTTTGTGAAGTTAAAATGTCACTGTCCACACTAAAAAAAAAAATGAAATTGCTAGTAAATTTCACAATTAATTACTTCGAATCAGCTAGTAACACATTGAATTAAACATGAAATTTTGAAGTAGAAAGGCTGAAATATTTTCTCGTAAAACATACTCTTGAATGCAAGGGATCGGCCAATATTTGGTGAAATGAGTTTCTGGCTTGGTGTTTGATTTGAGTTTACATGTTGATTCGGTGCATTGTGGATAGTTTTTTTTTTTTTAGTACTTAATGTACTTGGCCATTATAGTAGACCGAGACTATTTATTCCAGCTCAAAGTAACTAATTCCGACTTGCCTTGTGTCCCTTACTCAAGCCTGTATCGTCAGAGTTGACCAGAGGACTGGGAATCTGTATTGGCTGGCCTGTGATGAACTTTCCATTGGCGTTTCTACCATTGGCCCCCTTGACCAGAGTATCTCCAGACTGCTATATCAAGCCAGAACTGCAATCCTAGACCTCTTTGTGGACTGGCTGAGAGGAAAGCTGTACTGGCTAGAGGGAGGTCAGATCATGAGAATGAAACTGGGTCTGATTGGTGGAAATGCAGAGGCTATCTTCAGCTTAGAGGAGGATAGAGTCAAAACCATTGTGTTTGACCGTAAAGGGAATGGCTTCCTTTGGAACATGGAGTCTTGTGAGTGTCTTTTCTTTGTCACTGAACTGTTAGTGTGCACGCTACAGGTTTGCATTTACTTCAGCTGAATGTGATGTAATTTGCTTCAGACTTGCAGGTTATGAGTCTACTGAAGATGAGAAGGTACTCGGCTGGTAAAGACTGGGTCGTTCCTGGCCCCATCATGGCTGCTTATGAACCCTACATGGTGACCTTGTTCAATAACATCCTGACAGTGTGGAATCGCAAAGATGGAGCTCGCGTCTCAGGGGTGGCGGTAGAGAATGGAGTTGTTAGCTTATCTGTTGCCCTCAGGGAAGTCCAACAAGGTTTGTAATGTTCTTCTGGGTTTGATTTTGTGTCTTTATGCCACGGTTATTTATTTTTTGTTTTGTATGCACTTTGGATACAACAACCAAAGATGTGCGTCCTACTGAGGTGACCTGCAAAAGTCCCCAAGTCTCTTGTCGAGGATCAGCCGTGTGTATCAGCCGATCTCAGCGCTGTGATGGGAAGAGAGACTGTCCGGATGGATCTGATGAGGCCTCATGTTTGCACATGTGTGCAAAGCCAGGTATGCTTTATGCCAGGCATATTTCACCCAAAAATCCTATACTAAAAGTCCTTTACTGACCCTCATGTTGTTTGAATCCTGTATGACTTTCCTTTGAAGTTTTATAAATGCTTGAGACATGTTATACAGTGTTAAAAAAACACTGAAAAATGACAGACAAACAAAGTAATGATACTTATTTGCTTAATCATATTTATGTTCCACCGGGAGTATTTTAATGTTTTAAAAATTCAGCTTACAATATTTTTACCTTAACGTGCAAGTATAGACCTGTTTTGCTTTTGTTTTAATTAGATTTTTCTTTTTTTCTTTTTCCGTTTCTTTTGCTTTTTAGTTTTGTCTGACTTGATGTGCATAGGTCATTAGACTCTGAAAAATCTTGGTTGAAAGACAACACTGTTTCCTTAGATGACTTCCTGTGTAAAGATGGAAGTAAGTGTGTGGAGAGGGATCTGGTGTGTGACGGCCGCTCTCACTGTGCTGACGGGTCAGATGAGATGGGATGTCCCATCACTGCTTCTGAAACCATCTCACTACCACTGAGGTGTCGTTTGGGCTCTAAACTCTGTAAGGACGGGCGTGAGTGTGTGTTGTACAGTCATGTGTGTGATGGAGAGATGGACTGTAAAGATGGATCGGATGAACAGGACTGTGAATATCAGTGTAAAGCAGGTAAAACTCATGTATCTGATCCCTAACGGTCTTATGTAACAAGACGTGTGTAACTAATAATATTTTCTCTTAGATCAGTTCCAGTGCGCTCATGGGAGGATGTGTATCGACAGAAAGCAGGTGTGTGATGGCACACCTCAGTGTCAGGACCGCTCTGATGAACTGGACTGTTTCAGTCACTCACACGCATGCAAACATCAGTGTGATAATAAAACTCGCTGCATCCCAGAGAGCTTCCTCTGTGATGGAGAGAGAGACTGTGTGGATGCCACTGATGAAGCCAACTGCTGTGAGTTTTGAAAAGATGCAGGTTTTATCATGTTAAGTCCATTTTTATTTTTTCTCCCAGTCGGTGAACTAATCACTAGCCAAACGGAATCGCAAACGAGTTTCCCAAAGCTGCGTTTACAAATAGGTTTCCCAAAAATTCCACTTTTCATTGGTTAGACAAACAACACCAACCCAAACTCTCACCACTGGTTGAGTCCATTTTTCTTCAATCTGTTCACTCATGTGGACAGTTAATCTGCAAATGCTTTACTTTACGGTTCCTTATAAAGCTAGGATGGGTGAAAGTGTTCTATCATCAGAAAATGACTGTTAATTTATTCCTTTGAGCTCCACTAATAATGTTTCTTCTGTGTTTCTTGTCAAAAGAATTGTAACTCCTTTTTTGCTACTACACCTTTAGGACCTTTATAATCTCTGTTGTGATTGGCCAACCAATTGCATAATCTTTGCATGTGGAATAAGTAACACAGTCTTATTTGTTGTTTGTGTTTAACCTTTACTAAAACATGCCTGATCTCCTTATGTTCACAGCTGAGATTAAAAGAGGGGATATAAATATGGTGACACTGAACAATGGCAAGTCAGGTTTGCAGCCTCCGCCTCCAGTCTGTAGAAGTCCATCCATGATGTGTCCAGGAACATCATTGTGCATTTCCCAGATTCAGCTGTGCGATGGGAAGATAGACTGTCCGGATGGTTCTGATGAAGTTTCGTGTGTAGACACTTGTTCAAAACCTGGTAAATTTTCACTTGATCTTCAATGTAAATAAAGTTTTTCCAAAGAAAATGCTAAGCATGAACATCTGTAATGCTGTGCCAGGTGACTTCCTGTGTAAGGACAGAAGGAAGTGTATTGATGGGAATCTGGTGTGTGACGGCCGCTCTCACTGCATTGACGGCTCTGATGAGGTGGCTTGTTACATGGCGGCTAGAACCTCAACCACAGCGCTATTAAAGTGTCGTGTGGGCTCTAAACCCTGTAAGGATGGACGTGAGTGTGTCCTGCACAGTCATGTGTGTGATGGAGAGATGCACTGTAAAGATGGGTCGGATGAACAGGGCTGTGGTCGTCAGTGCCAATCTGGTTAGTGAAATCCCAGTACTCTCAAACCTTCATATCAACATTTTAGCCATTATATCCAAGTACTGACCTCACTGTGTCCTTATTCCTCCACCGCAGGGCAGTTCCAGTGCACTTCTGGAGGGAGGTGTATTGAAATGAATCAGGTGTGTGATGGGACTCCTCAGTGTCTGGATAAGTCTGATGAAGCAGGATGCTGGAAACCCTCAAGGAGCTGTAGCATGCGCTGTGACTGGGACAATCACTGTATTCCTGAAGCATTCATCTGCAATGGGATTCGGGACTGTCGAAGTGGCGCTGATGAAGCCAACTGTGGTGAGCCAACAGTTCTCCTGAACTTGGAAACCTTAGTTCATCCAAGATTGTGTATAATAATTGTGTAAAAAAAATTGTTGAAAAACAATGCAAGCTATACTCAAAAATTGCAAGAGCATGTCAAAATTGCCAATTTAAAGGTAGCTACGGTTCTTTTGTATTGTGACAGACATCCAATTGAAACATTGTGTGCATACATCTACTGATGCTCCTGGACATATCTTCAGTGATGTTCCTGAAGCAATACCCATATTGCTGAAGGCTCTGACTAGTGATAATGTCCCACCTCCCAGAGAGACAATTGGTTTTCCATCCAGCCTGTTGACAGTCCCACCTGTTTAGTTGATTCGGACATGAGGAAAATGCCCGATTGCAGGGTAGTGGCTGCAACATCTTAAGGGAAGATCAGTTGCTGTTTGAGATCCACCAGCAACTGCCAATTCCTTGCAGAAGTCAATAAACCTTCAGATGTTCCTTTTTCAGGTGTTGGCTGCTTCTAGGTGGTGGTCTTCTTGGAGAGTCAGGATCTTTTGCCCACCCAACTCTTGTACTGACTGCTTCAGCAAATGTTTCAGGATCTGGTCATGTCTCCTTCTGTACCGATCAGCTAAGGATGTGCCCCAGCCAGAACTGAATGATTCCATATTGGTCACTTTACTTTGCCACATGTGCAGATCTGATGGGACTGGAAGCACATCATACTTCCTAGATTGGACATTTTATGAGGTGTGGCTTGGCTTCCCACTGCTCAGCCCAAGTCATTTTCATCTCAACCACATTCTCCCATCTTATCCAATCTCCCTGTTGCTTTATTTTCCACCTTTTTGTAGGCTAATGCCTCCTCCGCTATTACTTTCACCTCCTCCTGGATTCCTGTGCCTACTCACACCACCTCCTCAACAGCCTCCTCAAGTCTTCACTTGGATCCCCTGATTTAGCCACATTTGGATCACATGAGTCACTGTACTATACCATATCACTACCTCTTATTCCTCCTCCAAGGATTTGAAGGGTAGTTGTAATTTATTGTGGTGTGGAATAAAGCTATGCTGATAAACCCATGCTTTGGGTTACACTATCAAAAAGAAAAAAATTAGCAGTAGGGTCTTGGTCATTGGTTGAGATGTGAGCATTGCACTCAAATGGAGGCAGTTGATGTGGACTAAAAAATTGTACAAGTTAAGTATGCAGCATTATTTCATTCTGAATTTAAAGCTAAGGCTAACAGCGAGTTGAGGAGCACAGGTTTTTACCATTCTGCCATGAAGCAAGCTTTGAGCACTTATATAGAAGAGTTAATAATGCTCTGCTATCGTACTGGAGAAGTTTTGCAAGACATGACCAGCTTTTGTGTCCCGAAGTTCAATAGTAATTCCTTGAACATTTTATTCCATTCTTGGTTTGCTAGTCTTGGTATAATTTGATTTTAGACTACTGCCCAAACTACCTGGTTGCTTTATATGTCAGTCACTTGAAATTTTCCTGTCTTACGTAGGGTTGGGTACCGAAACCCTTATGATGTACCAAACCGAATCAGAACGCAGACTTTGGTGCATCATTTCAATGCCTGAGCGCATATATACAGTGTGGGTTATGTGGTGTATATATTTGTATATATAATATATATTATATATATATATATATTATAATAATATATAATATAATATATTATATATCTATATATATATATATTCGAAGTATTCCTCAGTAAGGAAAAATTATTTTTCTGATTATTCTGAGTGTACGCAAGTTGGAAAGCTCTGATAATACCCATCAACACCAGTTTGTTCGTAACATTGTGTCCACAATTCTGGGAAATGAGATCAGCGTAAGGAGAGGAGCGCGTAAACGCAGCGTACATTGATCTGAGGCAGCATGTACCGTTTGCTAGCGACATTTAAACGTGCTTAAATTAAAATGCCTAAAGCTAAACTTCGCTTGTAATGACTTCAGAAGTGTTTCTAAACCCATTGTCCAACAAAAGAGAACATTATAACGTTTTTACTCCACAACACCAGGCAAATTCTTCCTTTTGTGTTCTGATGAGGCTTCTTATCACAGAATGTAAAAAAAGGTTATGTCGATTAGCAATGGATACTTAATTATGGAAATACCTGAGATGGCTTGAATAACAGATAAACTATACATTGTTGCAGTCGAGTGTTTTTTGTCTTCATGTTTCATCATTCAAAACGTTTCTATCTTTTTATTCAGTCACAGCGATGACTGAATACCTTTGTCCATATTCAGTTTCTGCATGAGTGCACCCTTCGGCTTATAATGAAACAGACATTGCATGTGTTTATAGTGCTAAATAATGTCCAATCCATACTATTTTGAGTAAAAATAGGAAAACATAATAATTCTCAAAATATATTTAAAGAAAATATTATAATCCATGTTTTTCTCCAGTGTGCAGAAGGTTTTTTTTTTTACAAAAAATCACAATCGCCCAAAAAATAAAATAAAAAAACACGCATGAGCCGAACCGAACCAAAAACCGAGGTATGTATTGAACAGGGCTAACTGTAGTGTTGCATCCCTACCAAGAATACAGACTACTTTGCTGTTATTCATACTGTACCTGATATTTAGTGTTAAAATATTGTAGCTGAGTCAGGTGGCTTAGGTTTTATTGTGAATGTATGTAAATTTGTTTGTATATATTTATGTATTTCCATATACTTCAAACTTTTAATATATTGTTTGGTTTAAATTTTTTTCAGTTAAAAAAGCCGTTCTTTAATTTTTTTATTTTATTTTTTTTAAGCATCACTTCAGGCACAAGTACAGTTTTAAAAGTATAAATTTGGCACCGGTATTGCCAAAAAAAAAAAAAAACAATCCCCAAGTTGGTTTACCTAGACCAGAATAGCCTATGGTATGAGTGGACCAAACTTTCAAAATAGCTTAGTCAATCAGTAGTTGCTTGTCACATTCCAACTTTTACTTCATATCAGTCTTATTATACTCCACTTTCCAAATGCAGTGTCTGGTGGAAGATTGAAATGTTACTCAAAACTGTAAATAACCTAATAAGACCTCCACCTGCTCCATTTCTGACAGCTGTATCCAGATCAGCTCAGACAAGCTGTAAGAGTCCCTCTGTACTGTGTCTGGGAACGTCAATGTGTGTGTCTCGGGCTCAGCTGTGTGATGGCAGAAGAGACTGTCCCGATGGATCTGATGAAGCTTCTTGTATAGATTCATGTGCTGCTCCAGGTAGAATAACTGAACTTCTCCCAGCTGCCGAAACTGCTTTTGTTTGGTTTAAACTGGTTTAGTTTGTCTCCCAGCCTGATTAGCTGACAAGTGCTCAAAACCCTTCTAAACCTACCAAACAAGTCTTCATCATCATCTTCATCTCCACCCCATCCTTAAACTTTTCAAAGTTTTTCAACATCATCTCCTTTTTCATTATTATCTTTCTCTTTTTCCTCCCTTTACCTTCTTTGTTCTCCTCCTCTTCCTCCTCCTACTTGTTCTCATTCTTCCCTTTCTCATGCTCCTCTGTTTTTCTTCTCTTCCTCCTTGTTCCTCTTTCTTCTAGTTCCCTCCTCCTTGTTCTCCTTCTCCTCCTCCTGTTTGCTGTTCTCCCTTCTCCCCCTATTTGTTCTGACTCCTCCCTTTTTCATGCTCCTTGTCCTTCTTATCCTCCTACACCTTCTTATCCTCCTCTCTCGCCTGCTCCTCCTTGTTCTTTTCTTTCTCCTCTTTCTCCTTGTTCTCTTCCTTATTGATGTTGTCCTCCTCCTCGTTCTTTTCCTCTCCTCCTCATCATTCTCTTCGTTCTCCTCCTCCTTGTTCCTCTCTTCTTCATTCTTGTTCTTCTCCTTGTTCTCCTGCTCCTTGTTCTTATCCTCCTCCACCTTGTACTTCTCTTTCTACTCCTCCTTGTTCTGCTCCTTCACCACCTCCTCCTTTTCCTTGTTCTTCTACTCCCACTTCACATTCTTCTTTCTCCTGCTCCTCCTTTACCTTCTTCGTTCTCCTCCTCTTTCTCCTCCTTGTTCCTCTCTTCTTAATTTGTTCTTTTCCTCTTTGATCTCCTCTTGCTCCTTGTTCTTATCCTCCTTCACATTGTCCTTTTTCTCCTCTCTCTCTCTACTCCTCCTCATCCTCTCTCTCTCCTCTTTCTCCTTGTTGTTCTTATATCCTTAGTCATTGTTCTCCTCCTCCTCCTCCTTCTCCTCCTCCAGCAGGTCATTATCCCTAAGATGTAATCTGTCGTGACTCTTGCCTGCTATGCTGTTTTGTATGTTATTCACACAGGCGACTTCCTCTGTAAGGACAGGAGGAAGTGTATTAATGGAGCTCTGGTTTGTGACGGCCACTCTCACTGTCTTGATGGTTCTGATGAGGTGGGATGTCCTATCATAGCAACTGAAACCTTAACCACAGCACCCTTTAAGTGTCGTGTAGGCTCTAAACCCTGTAAGGATGGGCGTGAGTGTGTGCTGTACAGTCATTTGTGTGATGGCGAGATGGACTGTAAGGACGGATCTGATGAAGAACGTTGTGAACTTCAATGCAATCCAGGTGAGATGTTACCACAATTTCACAATCTCAAACATAACCCATTTTTTGGTCTTTAACAATATTGATTTAAGGCTCGATTACACTATACAACTTTTGCCCACATTTTGCACTGAGATATATAGATATATATATATATTACATACACAAGTGGTGAAAAAAAGTTTTGTCATACAACCATTGTGCACGTTCTCCCACTTAATGAGAGAGTCCTGTAATTTTCATCATAGGTATAACTCAACTATGAGAGACAAAATGAAAAGAAAAAAAAATCCAGAAAATCACATTTGTAGGATTTTTAAAGAATTTATTATGGTGGAAAATAAGTATTTGGTTAATAACAAAATTTCATCTCAATACTTTGTTATATACCCTTTGTTGGCAATGACAGAGGTCAAACGTTTTCTGTAAGTCTTCACAAGGTTTTCACACACTGTTGCTGGTATTTTGGCCCATTCCTCCATGCAGATCTCCTCTAGTGCAGTAATGTTTTGGGGCTGTCGCTGGGCAACACGGATTTTCAACTCCCTCCAAAGATTTTCTATGGGGTTGAGATCTGGAGACTGGCTAGGCCACTCCAGGACCTTGAAATGCTTCTTACGAAGCCACTCGTTGTTGTGTTTGGGATCATTGTCATGCTGAAAGACCCAGCCACGTTTCATCTTCAATGCCCTTGCTGATGGAAGGAGGTTTTCACTCAAAATCTCACGATACATGGCCCCATTCATTCTTTCGTTTACACGGATCAGTCGTCCTGGTCCCTTTGCAGAAAAACAGCCCCAAAGCATGATGTTTCCACCCCCATGCTTCACAGTAGGTATGGTGTTATTTGGATGCATTCTTTCTCCTCCAAACACGACAAGTTGAGTTTTTACCAAAAAGTTATATTTTGGTTTCATCTGACCATATGACATTCTCCCAATCCTCTTCTGGATCATCCAAATGCTCTCTAGCAAACTTCAGACGGGCCTGGACATGTACTGGCTTAAGCAGGGGGACACGTCTGGCACTGCAGGATTTGAGTCCCTGGCGGCGCAGTGTGTTACTGATGGTAGCCTTTGTTACTTTGGTCCCAGCTCTCTGCAGGTCATTCACTAGGTCCCCCCGTGTGGTTCTGGGATTTTTTGCTCACAGTTCTTGTGATCATTTTGACCCCACGGGGTGAGATCTTGCGTGGAGCCCCAGATCGAGGGAGATTATCAGTGGTCTTGTATGTCTTCCATTTTCTAATAATTGCTCCCACAGTTGATTTCTTCACACCAAGCTGCTTACCTATTGCAGATTCAGTCTTCCCAGCCTGGTGCAGGTCTACAATTTTGTTTCTGGTGTCCTTTGACAGCTCTTTGGTCTTGGCCATGGTGGAGTTTGGAGTGTGACTGTTTGAGGTTGTGGATAGTTGTCTTTTTTACTGATAACGAGTTCAAACAGATGCCTTTAATACAGGTAATGAGTGGAGGACAGAGTAGCCTCTTAAAGAAGAAGTTACAGGTATTTGAGAGCCAGAAATCTTGCTTGTTTGTAGGTGACCAAATACTTATTTTACCGAGGAATTTACCAATTAATTCTTTAAAAATCCTACAATTTGATTTTCTGGATTTTTTTTCTCATTTTGTCTCTCATAGTTGAGGTATATCTATGATGAAAATTACAGGCCTCTCTCATCTTTTTAAGTGGGAGAACTTGCACAATTGGTGTCTGACTAAATACTTTTTTGCCCCACTGTATGTGTGTGTATATATATATATAGATATAAATAAATAAAAAATGTCTTTACTTCACTTTAGTGGCGCCTGGTATGTGGATTCTTTACAGGGATGTTTCAGTGTATTCAGGGGAAGAAGTGTATTGACTTCCGGCGGGTGTGTGATGGGACACCTCAGTGTCCGGATCACTCGGATGAAGCAGCCTGCTGGAAATCCACCAAGAGCTGCAGCATCCGCTGCGATGGGAACAGCCGCTGTATCCCAGAGGTGTTCATCTGTAACGGTATGAGGGACTGCTGGGATGGCTCAGATGAGGCAGACTGTGGTGAGTCTGCTGCAGAGGCATCAGAAATGACACATTTGCTTCTACATATGGGATCTAAAAAGTGATGAGTAGATTTCGCGCCACTGGTGACACCAAAAGTTAACGGGAAAAAAAACTTTGACATGCTCTGAAGTAAAAAGGAAAGCCTCTGCTTTCCAATTATTAATCATTTAAATCCTTTTTTTACTTCATTGCATAATAAATGTGTTTCTGGGTAGGGTTGGGTACCGAAACCCAGGACCAATATGGCACCGGTACCTATGTAACCGGTATGCACTAGAACCGAATCAGAACACAGATTTCAGTGCCTCATTTCAGTGCCATGCCTAAGTGATCGATTGAAATATTTGTCCTCTGGTTCTCCGAAATGGACATCACCGGCACCGAACGTGAAAAATTATTTCCCGACTGAGAAAATGCACGTTAACTCAAGTCGGAAAGCTCTAATAATACAAATCCAACAAATCTTTGTATAACGCGAGTGTCCATGTTGATTTTCACTGGAAATGAGAGCATCCGAGGAGCGCGTGAATGCAGTAATTACACTTGCTCTGATGGCAGCAGGTAGCCTTCCGTTAACAAAGCTAAACATGATTGAATTAAAATGCCTAAAGCTAAACTTCCCTTGTATCCACATTTCTAAACTTGTTGTCCAACAAAAGAGAACATTATAACCTTTTTACTCCACAACACCAGTTAAATGCGTCCTTTTGAAGTGGTGGCTTGTCACCGAATGAGGCAGAATATTTTCCATAGGCTACTTAAAAAGAAATACATCGATTAGCAACAATGGATATAATATACTTAATCATTATGAAATACAAGATGCTTGATACACAGATAAACTATATTGTCGCAGTCAAGTGTTTATTGTCTTTGTTTTATCATTCAAAACAGCTATAATAGCCATGTCTTTATCCATATAAGGGATTTCCTGGAGGGTCATGAGTTCCGCTACTTCTGTGACTGAATATGTGGATTTTCTGTGCGAGGGCGCCTTCTGTCGTCCAGTATGAATGAAACGGACATCATGTGTTTATAGTGCTAATTGCCAATCCATCATTTTTGGGGGGGATTTTTTATTAATTAATTTTTTTAAATGGTATCCGTTTAGGCACCGGAACCATTTTAAAAGTATTGATTTGGCACCGGTATAGAAAAAAGACCAAATGATACCCAACCCTATTCCTGGGTCAGTGCGACTCAAATTGATCTAACACTGCACCGATACTTTCACTACGCATCAGGGTTTGCCCCTAAAAAAAAAAAAAAAAAAATATATTTTCATCGTTTTGACTGAAATTGTGACTATTTTTGTTGCTTTTTTTTTGTAGCCATGCCCACTCCACCATCACCTTGTAAAAGCCCTTATGTGGCTTGTCAAGGGACGTCGCTGTGCATCCTGCAGCGATATTTGTGCGACGGGAGAAAAGACTGTCCTGATGGCTCTGATGAGAGACCGTGTCTTCGCAACTGCCCATATCGCAGTAATGAATGCATTGTTTGATTTTTAGTGGTAACATGCAATGCTTGGGATAAAGTTATTGCTGGCTTACAGCTGTACAATCACATTTTCTGCCAGGTGATTTCATGTGTAAAGACAGGACGAAGTGTATTGAGAGGAATCTGGTGTGTGACGGCCGCTCTCACTGCCTTGACCGTTCGGATGAGGTGGGATGTCCCACTACAGCACCTAAAACCTCAACCACAGCGCTATTAAAGTGTCGTGTGGGCTCTAAACTTTGTAAGGACGGGCGTGAGTGTGTGCTGTACAGTCATGTGTGTGATGGAGAGATGGACTGTAAAGATGGATCGGATGAAGCTGACTGCGATTTCAATTGTAAAGCAGGTAGTCCAGCCAGAGATGATTTTACACAAACACACTTTATAAATAAAAATGGAAAAATAAGTATCAATAAATTTCTCTTTATTTGTCCATTTAAGTTTATATAATTTTTTATTTTATATATAGTTGGAATTTTACTTATCTTTATCTATTTGTATTTTTTTAATATTACTGTATAATAGTTCGAATTTGATCATTTTAGTTTTATTTCTTCAAAATCTTGGATATTATGTCTATAAATGTTTGTTTATATTTTTATTATATTATTTAGATTCATATGTATTTATTTTATATATACAGTTATGAAGTGTTTATCTATTTGTAACCTAATAAATGTACCATTCATAAAAATGTTTCATTTCATTTATATAGTGTTTGCAATCATTTCTCCTAAAGTCTGTTGAACAAACATTTTAGAATAGTCTTTATTTACAATTGTTTCTTGACCGTAGTGGCACAGAAGTTATACCATCCATTTGATATTTATTAGGAGAGACTTGGTAAAAAAACTGTGCCCTATTTATTATTGATTTAAAAGCTCTGACTTGGTGGTTTTGTTATTGTTCCTCAGGGGCGTTTCAGTGTGCTCATGGGAGAAAATGCATAGACTCAAAACTAGTGTGCGATGGCAAACCACAATGTCAAGATTTTTCTGACGAGAGGGACTGCTTCATACGCAGCAAGAGCTGCAGCCATCGCTGTGACAACAAAACCCGCTGCATCCCAGAAAACTTCCTGTGTGATGGAGAGAGAGACTGTGTGGATGGCACTGATGAATACGACTGCGGTGGGAATCTGAGCTACTGCTGGATATGTGATTTGACTCTATGAATTTGATTACAAGTCATTTTTAATGGTTTTGTCTTCAGGGTACCCCACAAAGGCGGAGAAGTGTGAGAGTCCTGCTGTGTTGTGTCGTGACGGGTCGCTGTGCATCCCTCACACCAGTCTCTGTGATGGCAAGAGAGACTGTCCTGATGGATATGATGAAACATTTTGCTTTGACAGATGTCCAAATTTAGGTACTCTAAGGTTACTTGCTTAATTGTACAAAACATAGCTACATTTTTAAAGTGTGCATACAGTCACAATTCTTTTTTTTTTTCTTATAGGTGACTTCCTGTGTAAGGACAGGAAGAAGTGTGTGGAGAGGGATCTGGTGTGTGACGGCCGCTCTCACTGCATTGACGGGTCAGATGAGATGGGATGTCCCACTGCAGCGACTAAAAGCTTCTCCTCGGCACCACTGAAGTGTCGTTTGGGCTCTAAACCCTGTAAGGACGGGCGTGAGTGTGTGTTGTACAGTCATGTGTGTGATGGAGAGATGGACTGTAAAGATGTATCGGATGAACAGGACTGTGAATATCAGTGTAAAGCAGGTAAAACTCATGTATCTGATCCCTAACGGTCTTATGTAACAAGACGTGTGTAACTAATAATGTTTCCTCATAGATCAGTTCCAGTGCGCTCATGGGAGGATGTGTATCGACAGAAAGCAGGTGTGTGATGGCACACCTCAGTGTCAGGACCGCTCTGATGAACTGGACTGTTTCAGTCGCTCACACGCATGCAAACATCAGTGTGATAATAAAACTCGCTGCATCCCAGAGAGCTTCCTCTGTGATGGAGAGAGAGACTGTGTGGATGCCACTGATGAAGCCAACTGTGGTAAGTGTAACTCGTTGATTATGGAAATGAAAATGCATTTTAATTAGGCGTTTGTTTAAATTCCAAACCTAAATTAGATTTTTTTTTAAATACGTAAATATTTAAATGTATTTATCACAATTTGTTTCATAGTTGATCACATGTATTTATTTTTCACCATTTATTTATTTTAATATTTTATCACCATTCATTGATTAATCACCTCTTTTTTTTATTTTTGATATGAAAATACGTGAAAATATTTAAGATCTTTTTATCGAATGATCTTACCTGATTTTATTATAAAAAGAATCCCTTGAAATATCTATTTTTAAATGTTATGTAAAATATGTATTTATCACCATTTGTTTACTTTTTATTTCATTATCAACGCATTACACATTTTATCTTTATTTATTTAATTTTGAATCTTTATAGAATGATCTTGTCTGATTTTATGATAATGGAAATTTTCAAGGATAATCCCTTGAAATATTTCAAAATGTGTTTAGTATTTTTTATTTTTTTTTAAATACAGGTTAAGACATTAAATGTACTCAATGATTTGTTTTGTAGCTCCCATTACTGGCCCATCCGTCACAGACCAGCCAGTCTGCATTAGCCCTTCTGTATTTTGTCATGAAACTTCAAAATGCATAACACAATCCCAGCTGTGTGATGGAAAGACGGACTGTCCCAGTGGAGCCGATGAGCAGTTTTGCATATATTCATGTCCAGATCCAGGTAACGGATAGAATTTTTGCTATTCTTAAATGTTCTAGTTCAAAGTCAATGCAATGTTTGACACATTTGTACTGCGATCAGGCCAGTTTCTGTGCAAGGACAGACGGAAGTGTGTTGAGAGAGCCCTGGTGTGTGACGGTCAGCCACACTGCGCTGACAGGTCGGATGAGAAACAGTGCCCCACCTGTGCTTTGCTTTGCGATCAGAAGAGGGTGTGCCTAAATAGCCAGCAGATCTGTGACGGAAAACCAGACTGTAGAGACGGTTCAGATGAGAAAAACTGCTGTAAGTCCACAATTTACACCATGCATGCATAAATACATTTTTATTTACCTTTTAAAACATCTTTAGTGTTTTCTGTTTTGCGTGATAAAAAGTCATGTATGATTGAGAGTTGGATGATTTTAATTTTTGGTGAACTATTTGTTTAACTTCAACTTTGTCAGTCAAGTCTTTCCCATTGATTTTCATATTTCAGACTCTGGTCTTATGGATGCAAGTGCTTCGTTACCTCTGAAATGTCCCCTGGGATCCAAAGCTTGTAGGGATGGGAAAGAGTGTGTCCTGTACAGCCATGTGTGCGACGGGGAGAAAGACTGCAAAGACGGATCTGATGAGAGGAACTGTGAGCGTAAATGTAAAAAAGGTACACTTTACAGTAGAAATCAAATGTATCCTTATTTGACGAAGAATTAAACTGGCCAAATTAATGTAGTGTATTATTTCAACCCTGTAGGCCAGTTCCAATGCGCTCATGGCAGGATGTGTATAGACATGAAGCTTGTGTGTGATGGCACACCTCAGTGTCAGGACCGATCAGATGAAATCAACTGCATGAAGCTTTCGGAGGAGTGCAGGCACCCGTGTGACAATAAAACCCGCTGCGTTCCTGAAACCTTCCTCTGTGACGGAGAGAGAGACTGTGCGGATGGCACTGATGAAGCCAACTGTGGTAGGTCAACGGCATGAAGTGTTCATGGTAGTAAGTTATGGGTAAGGATCTGGGTTCAGTCTCAAAGACTTATTCAAGAACTGATGAGTATTAGTTCATCTTGATCCATCAAGACTTTGCCCTTAAACAAGACCCTACCATTAAATCAGAAAGACTGGCTTTAGTTAAAGGATAAAACATCATATTTGATGAAAATGTAAGGGATAGAAGTGCTGTCTGGCATCATTCATGAAACGAGCAGAGTGCAGTTGTTGTTTGTGCAGAGTCTATAAATCTCTTTATAGAATAATCTGGTCTAAACATCTGTTGTGTAAACATACACGTTTCCAACTGACCAACACCCAGATACAACAGTCCGATGAACAATATTGAGTTGGCTTCCTTTCCAACCTCATTTTTGTCATCCAAAATACATATGTATATTGTTGTCAAAATAAATATGGCCTCTACTCTTGACAAAAGGGCTTGTTTTTGCGGCTGGTGTTGTTAGCTGAATAGTGTACCTTTTAAATGGAAATCATCTTGTTCAAATCAATACTTAAAGGGGAAGTTGGATGCCCATTTTACACAAGTGGGTATGATTCATGAAATGTCTGTAACATGCTGTGGTTAAAGTTACTCAATAGTTGTGTAAAACACCCTTTTTACCTTGTCAAAAGCAGCTCTGTTCACAGCGACTCGTTTCGGTGCATGTCTCTCTTAATGAGCTACTGTTCACCCCACCTCTCTCTTCTGTGGGGTGTGTCGACACAAGACATGTGAATCACGCATATATGGCTCAGAGGTGGTCTTATTCAAATAGCTAGCTAGCTATCTATGTAGAAACCGGCTGCAGATTGAAACGGCTCGCTGGATGACAATAGTTTCAGACTCAGACAGCCCATAAACTGGCTGCGTGTTTGCTTCTCAGCTTTTCTGAGCTGGCAGACACGCCAGCAACTTAACTAAATGCAAAAAAAAAAAGCTTAAAGTGGACATCGGATGAAATTTTCACTTTTTTTTAAGACGTTATCATTTTAGTGATTTACTTTAAGTGTTTGGACGGTTTTCCTTACACGTGGGTTTTGTTGGTCCTGCAGTTGTAGAGCCCTGTTCCAGTGACCGCTTCCAGTGCAGTAACGGTCAGTGTGTGGCGCTGGCCCTCCACTGTGATGGGTACACTGACTGTCGTGATCACTCGGATGAGAAGGGCTGTCCTCAGCCTCCACACTGTCCTGTGGAGCAGCGCTGCCCCCACACGCACGAGTGTCTGCTGAAAGAATGGCTCTGTGATGGAGACCAGGACTGCAGTGATGGTTCTGATGAGAGGGTGAGGAACCGCACTGATCCAGTGTTCTTGTCCCAGAAGTATGGAAGCATATAGGTAGCGAAATTCAATTTAAAATGCAATATGCAAAATGGCATTGTATTTCTGTATTTAAGTTTACATTTTCCATTACCCATACTTGCAAAGTTTGGTGCAAAAGTAAAATGAAAATTTAATTTTATAATTTTCATTTGCCATTTCCAACAGTAGTCTTAATATGTAAATTGCATGCACATTTGAACGCTTTATAAGTTGCGAAATGAAAATGAAAATGTATAACACAAATTGATTTGATATGTGTAACATGTTCAAGCAGAAATGATCATTTAAATGCTATTTGTCCTAAATGCATTTAGACTAACAGTTAGAACATTTAGGATTGCATTTTCATCATGACGCCGTGGGATATGTGTAGCAAAATTCAATTTGAAAATGCATTCCGAGCTGACCACGCCCACCCTCCGTCAATCATTGCTTCAAGGCAGGGATTGGCGGAAGCGTGTTACGTTTGGATCGTTTGAAACATGGCAGCTCGAGATCTGATAAGATCGCTGAATTCACTGGCAGATGAAGTGGAGCGTGAACAGAAATATATGAAGCGTATTCCATGCTAAAATCAAACGTTCGAACGACCGACCGAACGTCTATCTGAACGTCTTGAGCTTTGAGTGTCTTACACTGCGGGTGACCCACGTGACACCAGCGTCTTGAAATCAGCTGGTGTTTAAACATTTAAGGAGCCAAACTGCTGTGTAAAGACTATAAATGGACATAACAAGCATTACAATAATGATATTTTATACCTAAAATAATACTCAACCATTTCCTGCATCCTGCTGTACTTCCCTGAATAAGTCTTTAAAGGTGTTGTAGGCTAATAAGTCGTTCTGAGTAATAAATTGAAAAAGCTCCCACCTGTATATGACTAAACAAAATAACATGTAGTTTACTTGAGGTTCTGTTGTAAATGTGTCTATTAGAAACATTCATTTAAATTAATTAATTATACAAAAAAAATGTTTTTGATTTTATCATTATTGTAATGCTTGTGATGTCCATTTATAGTCTGGACACTATGGGTCCGAACGCCATACACTTCATATATTTCTGTTCACGCTCCACTTCATCTGCCAGTGAATTCAACGATCTTATCAGATCTCGAGCTGCCATGTTTCAAACGATCCAAACGTACCACGCTTCCGCCAATCCCTGCCTTGAAGCAATGATTGACGAGGGTGGGCGTGGTCAGCTCTGAATGCATTTTCAAATTGAATTTTGCTACACATATCCCACTGCGTCATGATGAAAATGCAATCCTAAGTGTTTTAACTGTTAGTCTAAATGCATTTAGGACAAATGGCATTTAAATTATCATTTTGCTACCATTTCTGCTTGACATGTTACACATATCAAATCAATTTATGTTATACATTTTCATTTTAATTTCGCAAACTTATAAAGCTTTCAAATTTGCATGCAATTTACATATTAAGACTAATGTTGGAAATGGCAAATGTAAATTATAAAATTAAATTTTCATTTTACTTTTGCACCAAACCTTGCACGTATGGGTAATGGAAAATGTAAATTTAAATACAGAAATACATTGCCATTTTGCATATTGCATTTTAATTTTAATTTCGCTACCTATATGCTTCCATACTGAATGAGACGTACATTTTTTTTGCTCAAAGCTGTTGTGTGTATGTTTTGGTTTGGTTTTTTGTTTTGTTTTTTGTATTTTTTGTGTGTTTTATATCTGGTGTTTTTCTGTATGTGTATTTTTGTTTTGGGGCGTAGTGTTTTGTTTGTGTATTTGTTGGTTTTGCCTTGTGATATTTTTGTTTGTTGTCTTTGTGGTGACGTTTTTTGTTTGGTTTGGTGTTTTGTTTGTATTGTTGGTTGTTTTTTTGTTGTTTTGTGTATTTGTTTTGTTTGGATTTTGTTTGTTGTTTTTTTAAAGTTTTGTTTGCTTAGTTTTTTGGTGGAATTTTCTTCAAAATGCTTTCAACAATTTGCTCTGTTTTGGGTTAGTAACCTAACATTCACTTCTGCACTCAACCGTGCTGTGATTTAGAGTGGAGAAAACTTTGAAAACCGGGTTCTTGCAAAAAAAAAAAAAAAGAAGAAAAAATGTAACGTCTCCAGATTTTGTGTAGTGTCTCTAGTTCAAGTGTGTTTCAAACAAAGTAGACGTGTTCAGAAGGTTCAACATGATCACAAGTTATCCATCTGCGTCATACAGTCAAACAACCTCTTCTCTTCCTGTTTAGAACTGCAAGCTGACCCCGCTGAGGTGTGGAGAGTTCCAGTGGTCATGTGCATCTAAAACTCAATGCATTGCGACGACGTGGAGGTGTGACGGCGTAAAGGACTGCAAAGACGAGAGTGATGAATATGGATGTGAGTGGACATCTGAAATCAACTCTAAACTCCATACCAGAAACTGTTCAATAATACGAAAGTGTTAATATTGCTTGTCTTATAGGCGGTCATGTGAAATGCCCTACACACTTGTTCCAGTGTGGAAGTGAGGAGTGTGTGGACCCAGATCTGGTGTGCAACAGGGCGTCTGACTGTGCAGACGGTTCTGATGAGGGTCTGGGGTGTCTGAAGAACAACTGCTCCAGTCCCAGCAGCCCATCATGCCAGCACTACTGCATCAACACTCCACATGGAGCGGTCAATCATTCACTTTTTGCTTTATAGAAAAGTGTTATAATACCCAATGAATTATGCATTAATTATGCGAAACACGAATCAAGCCGAATTTTAATTTTTTTATTTTTGCATGATATAGTGGAGTGCGAATGCAAACATTCTCTTGTGTTTCCAGAGATGTGGCTGTAAGACTGGCTTCAGGCTTCAGTCTGACGGATTAACTTGCAAGGACATAGATGAATGTACAGAGATTCAGCCCGCTGACTGCAGTCATAAGTGCCTCAACACGCTGGGCTCCTTCCTGTGTCAATGCCACCCTGAATTTATACTGGAGCCGGATGGACGCAGCTGCAAGACAGCAGGTATCGGTCTATAGCAGCTAGCTAGCCTCGCGTAGCCAAATTTTTGATTATCACTATAAAGCCTGATCCACATCATCCACTGATGATTCTAGTCAAGTACTACCGAGAAGTTACTGTTTGTAAAGCGACCAACCACTATTCCCCTTTTGCATGCCTTTTTAAGGGGTGGTCTCATCTGAAATACAAAAATATATTTAAAATTCATTTGAATAATTGCACAACAGTGTCTTTGCACAGCTGGTTGCATAGGAAATGCTGAAAATTGCGGAAATGTACATAGACAGTATGTACTTACTATTCAATAGTATAGTATTCTACTCTATTAATAGTGTTGTTCTTACATGTCAATCATGTTTTTGTGCAGAGGAACCCAGTCTTTTGGTCTCTGAACAGAATGAGCTGTTAAAATTGGGTTTGCGAAGCTCCAGCATTCAAGCTCTCATCACACCGGGACGGAAGCCCATCTTCTCTCTGGACTACGACTGGAGAGAGCAGAGGGTGTACTGGGTCAGTCTGGAGGAAGAGAGCATCAAATATGCCTTCCACGGAGAAACGGACAACATTGAAACTATCATCAAAGGTAAACAATAAAATAATAATAAATAAATAAGTGTATATACCTTTTACCATAAAATAATTGTATTTTATTAAATATCCTTTTTTAATAGTCATCACACTTTATTTTATTTAAATAAATATATAAAGTGCAATAATGCTAATATAAATACTATTAATCTTTTGTGTGTGTTTGGGTCTTTATGAGAACCAGACCCTGAAACTTTGTTCATCCATATAATGTTGCAGCAGTCTATATATATATATATATATCTTTTTTTTTTTTCTGTGATGGGAATATGAAACAAATTCTGCTGAGACAAACAAAAAAACAAAGTCACTAAAATGCAAAATTAAAATCTCAGAAGGTACAGTACCATTTTCAGAAAAATAAATCTCACCTGATGTAGTCCCTGGCCTAACCAAAATAATTTCACATCACATTCAGGTGTGAAGTCAGACTCCATTGCTATTGACTGGATGGGAAGGAACCTTTACTGGGTCGATGGTGTTGCTGGGCAGATTCTAGCTGTGCGGTTGACCAATAGTATTGTAAAGCCACAAAACTACATAGTAGTTGTGGAACAGGATTTGCAGCAGCCTCGTTCGCTTGTGCTGCTGCCTCAGAAAGGGTGAGAAACCCCTCCATGAGTCGGTACTATTACATGAGGTTTCAGTCTCAGTGTATGGATGCAGATTAATGTTTCCAGATATCGTTTGCAGGGTGATGTTCTGGTCAGAGATTGGAGGTCAGGCACAGATCGAGCGCTCTGGCATGGACGGCTCAGAGAGGAAAGTGGTGGTCAGCCGCGGTCTCAACCGGCCTGTCAGCGTGACGGTGGATATATTGACTGACAGACTGTACTGGACTGAAGAGAAGCTCAGATGTATAGGCTCATCGTCACTGGATGGAGAAAACATAAGGGTAATATGAAATGTCACACGTTTACAATGCTACAAGAGGGCAAGTACAATAAATGGCACAGATTTCTTTGTGAATCATTAATTTTTTAATATTTTTTCAGTTGCTGCAGCTGTCCGAGATGCCCAGTCTTTTCTCTGTGGCTGTGTTTAATGACATGGTCTACTGGTCTGACACTCACAGACGATCCATTCAAGGTGCCAATAAACTGACTGGCAAGAACCGCAGAGTTCTTCTCAAGAGACCGGGACAGCCGTTCGACCTCAAAGTGAGAATACATGCTGTACACGTTACTAAATGTCATTAGAGTTGTCTTGTACATCAGTATATCTTGCATTCCTGAGTGTTTCCTTGTTTTGTTTTGGTCTAGGTTGTCCATCCTCTTTTGCAGCCCAGCGTGTCCGACCCGTGTGAGAAGCTCAGATGCTCTCACGTGTGTTTGCTGGCTCCGGGGCTCGAAGGGTAAGTAAAAAAGGGGCAGGTCTGTCCGCTGCCGCGGGGGGCCGGGGACTTCTCTTAGCCGTGGACGGATTCACCTGCGCCCCACCTGTGGATTCCTCCTCTTCTTTCCTTATGTTACTGTCTCCTACCGTGATTACACGCGTGGGTCGGCGTGGTAGTTGGGGTGGGGGCCACTGTAAGAAGAATGACTTAAAGGTGGGGTCTTTCGTGACAGTTTGTCCGGCCAGGGGGGGATGAGGGGACAGATTGTAAGGACTGCGTGGCGCCTTAAGAGGGTTACATGTGTTGCGTCCCGATGGGGGCTGTAAGTATTGATGTGTGGTTTTAAAGCAACATGAAGATCCAAAGTTGAGCGCATCATTTACTTAATGCGACAGGTGTCTTTGGTCGTACTATTGGCAGAATTTATCATTTGCCATAATTGGAATGTCCCTTGCTCCAATAGGTTAGTGCTTTCTTTTGGTGTGGCTGACGGTCACCTAGGCTACGGTAGTTATTTAACCAACAGCAAAGCTGTTTAGTGATGGAACTCTCTGCTAATAAATGACTCGCGTATCGTTTATGTAATTATGATTTAACGAGGTGGAACAATCGCCTAAACAGATTACATGGGCAGTTTTGATTTATCATTCAGAATTGGAGCGTGTTGCGGGGGGTACTCAACCTTATGAAGAGGGAAAATTAATCAAAGAATCTCTCACAAACCAAAACAAGAACAATAGATCCAACTCACCCAAATATCCCACTCAAAATATAAACTCTATGCAACTCTCACGTATATAAATCTGACGTAGAGGCGTCCGCCGCGTGTATCTGGGTTCAGTATCGCGTTAAGTATATGAAGCTCAAATAGAAAGTCCAATTAAACCGCTATACTTGATTATACCAAAACAAAATCAAATCAGAACTAGACCACGTGCGCACCAAGACAACGCGGTGCCAGTACTTAATGGGATCAGAACCGATAATTGGTGCACCTCAAAATACAATGTCCAGGAGCCCCTACATAGCATGAAAATAAATATAAACGTCCATCGATAGACTGCGGGACTCATATTTGGCGAATATGTCTAAATACACACCCTGACAAAGGGGCGCAGAATCCAAAGGAGTCAGTAAATATTATGGAGGAAGTGGCTAAAAATAGAGGCGGATTCTAATAGCAACTCTATAAAGTTTGTGTGTGAAGAGTTGATATATTGAGATGAGTGTGTAGGGGCGAAGAGTAAGCGTGGCTTAAGGTGTGGGTGGATTTTTATTTTTTTTCCCCATAATGGCACACATGTTGTCGATTGAGTTTCACTTTTACCGATCCCTCAATAATAAGCCAATAATTGACTGACCTCACTTCCCCTGCTCAGATCTTCACTAAGGGACTTGAGGTAGAGGTTGGGCTGAAGACATGGCCAAAACACTATGCTTTTGCTCTGCCTGCCGTGAATGAAGCTTCAGACTTCGATCTGCTCCTCAAGGACCGCACCATCTCCGTAGCTGACGCCGGACGGGGATCTGTAGCTCAGCTCAAACTCAGCAGCTCTGGTTTCACACCCATCGGTCACGTGCTTCAGCTCAAAGGGGACCTGGTGACCGCTCTCGCTGTGGACTGGGTCACCCGAAACCTTTACTGGAGCAGCGTCAAGAGCCCCCAGTTTTACGTCACTTCCGCTGGAGGGAAATACACCAGCCTGGTGCTGCAAGCTGAGCTCGAGGGAATTATCTCCATCGCCCTGCACCCTCCCACGGGCAGGCTGTGCTTCACTACAGTGGGACGGAGGGGACCCCAATCTCTGCCCCAGGTGGACTGCGCTCACATGGATGGGAACAATCGCACGCTACTGTGGAGTAAAGCAAAGATGCCTGCTTCACTTGCCTTTTCTGAAAAAGGAACAACTCTGTATTGGGCAGATATTGGTGCGTTAAAAGAGAAAATTTTATTTCACTTTCCACAAATAGGGTACAGATTGATGTCCTAATATATATCAGGGGTGTTTCCTCCGAGGAGGCAAGGGAGGCAGTGCCTCAAAAATAAGATGAGAAAAAAAATTGTACTACAACAATAAAACACAATACAATGTTAAAAAGTGTATAAATCACTTGTTTTTCTAAAGAAACATTGTCCAACAGTTACACCAGCAGGTAAAGTTACAGCGGGAGTCCACGTCTCTCTCTCTCTCCTTCCCTGAGCCCATTGAGTTTTAACAGACCCCATAAAGCGTGCCATGAGTTTGCTGGGGGGGGGGGGTGTAATTGAGAATGAATGGGGGAAAGTCACATGTAAGGAGGCAATGGCTCCATCACAATATGATTGGAAATGACTAGTTATGTTCGGCTGTGATTGGTTCATGCGATAAAATCCCGCCTCTTGTGTTTATGAGTTCCGCTGTTGGCAAATCAGTCTGAATGAACAATATAAGTAAGCACTCCAAACAACTTAGATATATCACTTTGTAACGTCAAATAAGACTTATAATGGTCTAAAAACATGATCTGTGGAGTTTTTAGTTGATAATCAGCTTGGTGCATTTTTAAAAGTAAATCTGTCTGTTGTCTGACCAATATTACTGAGTCTTTGCCTGATTATCCGAAAATTGTAAAAGTGAACTATTACAAAGAAGCTGAACGATAAGTTCAATAAATTTATGGCCTGTTTAACAAAAAAAACTGAGGCGTTTGGCCTTTGGAGTCATAATATATATATAAATTAAGTATCAGGAGAGTTTATTTTTTAGGAATTTTTTTGCGAAAAACTCCTCCGACCTGCGCCAAAAATATCAAACAAAAATAAATCAATTGCACTCAAGTCGTTTGTTTTTAAAAATGAACTGACAATTAAAAGTAAACAAAATTATTTTTATAACTCAACTTCGGAGCTTAGGAACGTATCTGCTTGAACACATTACACAACACCTGTTACTACTACAAATAGCTTGTTGGGTTTTTTATTTTTATTATTAAATTTTAAAGCGATATTTGGGAAGATTAAATTTTGCTTCGTCTTATTTGGGGTCGCGGCAGTGGAGTTTGGCTGTCACGGTCAAACAAGTTTCTTTGTGTACGGGGTGGGGTATAGTAAACTCATAAACCAAAAAACCCTAAACTTGTATTATTATTAGAAAACACTAAACACAATCTTTTTGATTGGTGTGTCAACAGTTACATGAGGAAATACGTCGCAACCAATACACTCGCAAGGATACAAAAAATGATGGTGGGTATTAGGTAGGATGCAACTATCAATGTACTATTATCACTTGTGGTCATGTCTATTTGAGAAATACCGATTTTTCAATATTTAAGTTATCATTATGGGTTGTTGTTATAATTATAAAAGCTCTAATACATTTTATTTATTTTCATTTGTGAAATATAAGAATACATGGCTATAAAGTAACATTTGGTCCTAAACTAGCTAGCTTCATGTTGAATTAGGCTAAATATGCAAACCTGTTACGCTCTTGTTTGTAATAAAAATGGAATATCTTTATTTTATGCTGTGAAGATTATCTCGTCCAAACCCAATCAATAATGCTAACTGATTCGGTTTTTGTTTTTTTTTTTATCCCAGGAAATGAACTGATCAGCTCTATTAATATCGATGGCTCAAATTATATGGAGTACAGCACCGGGGGGTCTATACACATCATATGTGTGTCACATCATAGCGCGTGATAATATACAAAAAACAAAATGAAACACATCTTGATCACCTGGCCACATGAGTACAAAAACACATCAACCTCCTAAGTCTAGTTTCCATAAAATGCGGTTCTGTGTAGAACCACTAGATGGCATGAAGCCATCGACTTCCTGTCTTTCAAAACAGGCTTTACAAATATAAATATTACAGCAATAGATTTTCTTTCAGAACCGTTTTTCAGTCCTAAGTGACTGAAGTGAAACTTGGACAGTAGTTTATACCTTTAATAATTAGAACTACAGTTAATCAGTTGCCTACTCTTGATTAAAAAAAAAAAACATTTCTTGATAATTTCATGATTGCAGATTAAAAATTCATGAAGAAGATACTAATCAAGAAAGAGAAATTTTCAGACAGAGTTTTTAAACAGAATTTGCTCTTTGCTCTAATGACAGTTCAGCTAATGTGAGGTGTACACAGAACGGTTAAGCTATCCACACACAGCACCGTAGTATAAATATTGTTAGGATTACCGGCAACATCAAGACGCCTAAAAAAATACGGGCTTACGCATACAAAGAGTAATACAAAACCAGAGAACGGAGGGGTCAAATGGGTCATCGCGGGGGTGGCCCTGCTGCTTTATATTCCCTTCGTTCCGACTCCGTGAGAGCGTAGATTGTGCCTCCGCAAGAAAAAAATCGAAAACCACACATACGAAAGATGAGGTGTGGGTGTGTGTGTAAGGTGTGTGAGGAGCAAAAGACATTGGCCGCCAAAGACAATTTCATGTTTACATTCCCGAACCAGGCCCGTGATAAAAAAGGAAAAGAAACATCAGATAAGGCGCGGTGTGGGGGGGGCTTTCACTGGAAGAAGACCGAGCGGCGGGTGGCGCACCAGCGAAAAAAACAATAAAACAAAAAGCTAACGCGTTCATCTCGAAACAAATTAGGCAAAAAAAGTATAAAGACTGTTTCAGTATAATGAATGCCATGCTTATTTTAAAAATATAACTTTTTTTTGCTTCGTAAAAAATTTTTTTTTTTTAAAGATTTCCGTCACTTATCTTTTTTATTGTCATTTTCTTCTAACACTTTTATCTTCTTTATAAGATAAATAAAAAAAACCATTTTTTTTTTTTTATCATTTTTTTTTTTTTATGTTTCACTCAACTGTCCCGTGCGTAATCTAGTATTTCAGTTCAGTCTGAACACATTTGCAATCTCTGCTCTGTACCAGAGTGAACTGTACTGTAATTCTCCTCTAAATTCCGTTATATATTCTTGTCAGGGTTGTTTCTGTAACTTCCGATTTTGTTTGGTTTGCTTTTCTCTTCTTTCCCTTAACCAGTAAACCATACTGTTCTGGAAAACAACGGGGCTTTTTGCAGTCCCCTTTGCCCATTCCCTTGTGCCGTATCCAGGTGGACGCTCCTGTCGCTGTGCGCAGGACTACCTCTCTGTCAACAAAACCAGATGTGTTTCCAACCTCAAGTGTCCCGCGGGCAGTAAAGCGTGCAGAGACGGCCTCACATGCATCCCTGCAGCCAAGTTCTGCGACCAGATCCCAGACTGTCAGGACGGCTCAGATGAGGAGTGTGAGGGATTCTTTGTTCTTCTGCTCGACTGTTATTCTCCATTTCCAATTTTGCAATCTTGCATGTATAGATTAGATTATAGACTCACTGCAACAGTGCTAATCTGGGCTATTGCTAGGATTCTTAACACATTACCAGTGAGCTGCTTGAGAGTTCTGGTTGGTTGCAAAGGTGTTCTAGATGGTTGCTAGGGCATTGCTTGGAGTTTATTTTATTTTATTCATTGCATGGCTGGCAAATCCATTTTTGTCTTAGAGGAATAGTTCACCCAAAAAATGAAAATCTTTTGTTAATGTGCTCACCCTCAAGCCATCCAGTGCAGATGAGTTCACATTTCTTCATCAGATTTGGAGAAATGTAGCATTACATCACTTTCTCAGCAATGGATCCTCTGCAGTGAATGGGTGCTGTCAGAATGAGAGTCCAAACAGCTGATAAAAACATCACAATAATCCACAAGTAACCCACACCACTCCATCAGTTAACATGTTGTGAAGAGAAAAGCTGCACGTTTATAAGAAACAAATCCATTAAAGCATTGTTAACTTCAAACCATTGTGTCTCGCTAAAATATGACTCCATAATCCATAACGCTTCCTCCAGTGGAAAAGTCCATCGCCTGTTGTCTCTCACATCAAAATCTACCAACATGTTTGTTTTGGCTTGTAAACTGGTTTTTGATCCGTGCAGATTTCTCTCCTGATTCAGACAAGACTTTTTCACTGGAGGAAGCGTTAAAATAGGATGGAGGACTATTTCACGCAACTTTTCACTTCACAAGATGTTAACTGATGGACTGGAGTGGTGTGAATTACTTGTGGTTGATTGTGATGTTCTTATCAGCTGTTTGAGCACCTAAATGTCCTGCTTGTTGACAGGTGGCAGTGTGAAAATCAAACCTGGTGTCAAATCCAAATCTGGACCTGACACTCCACAATCCACATCAAACGGTCTGCTGCCTCTGGGCTCTGCTGTCGATCTCTCTGGGTCTGGAGACGGCAGTGAGTCGTGTGAAGCGGAGCGCTGCAACGGTCACGGGACGTGTGTGAGTGTGGAGGGTGAGCCGGTGTGTGAGTGTGAGGAGGGATACAGCGGGGATCTGTGTCAGAACGCCTCCAGCAGCACTGCGCTCGCGCTCACACTCACACTCACCTTTCTCTTCGGAGGTGCTCTGATAGCCGCCGTCATCCTCAAGAGGAGGTTTATCATTTCTTAAATATAATAGATAGATTTTATAAATAACAAAGTTGTATATCATACTATCCCCCCAATTATATTTGCAGAAGGGCGCAAGGAGTGAGGGAAGAGGCCACTGAAAAAGAGACGCTTGTGACTGATGTAGAAGAGCACACAACCTACTGTCAAAACTTTGATAATGAGTTGTACGATCCTGAAGAGGTACAATGATGTTTCTAAACTGTTTCTATAACTAACTGTGTGTGTGTATATGTGGGACCCTTGAGCACAAAACCAGTCTTAAGTTGCTTGGGTATATTTTTAGCAATATCCAAAAAAAACATTATAATTGGTCCACAATGTGATTTTTTCATGCTCCATGAAGATATTTTGTAAATTTCCTACCATAAATATATCAAAACTTGCATTTTTGATTAGTAATATGCATTGCTAAGAACTTAATTTGGACGACTTTAAAGGCGATTTTCTCAATATTTTGATTTTTGCACCCTCATATTCCAGATTAGACAAATAGTTGTATCTCGACCAAATATTGTCCTGTCCTAACAAACCATACATCAATGGAAAGCTTATTTATTAAACTTTCATATGATGTATAAATTTCAATTTCAAAAAATGTACCCTTATGACTGGTTTTGTGGTCCAAGGTTACATATATACACGCACAGTGTGTGTGTGTGAGAGAGAGATTCTTTTGGAGCACAAAAAGAGGTTTTGATATGAGGAATGTTTACGCTGCTGTTTTGCATACAGTACAATGATGGTGAATGGTATTGGATTACAATGTTTCGTATTTCCGCATAAATGGATAAAAAATGAAAAATTCACAAATAAATAGGATGAGATATGCAAATGATATAAAATATTTCATATAGTTATTGTAAATATTTTCAAACCTCATAGTGGATCTCATTCTTGTTTTGCATGAGATTTGCAAAAAAAAATATGTACAATAGATGCATAAAAACATTAGCATTTTTTTTGAGTCTCATCCTATTTATTTTGGTGAATCTATTTACTTTTATAATAATGTTTTTAGCCAGAAATGTGGAACAGTTCTTCTGGGGACTTGGACTGACAAGCTCAAAAAATGACTAAAAATTACATTTCCAATTATTCAGATTATTATTTTTTCTTCATACAATAGCTTTGTGCATTTTTTCCTCTTTACTTTCATTATGTGGGAAAAGTGCAGCCTGGAAATTCTGCTAAACTTCTCATTTTGTGTTTCACAAAGGAAATAGAGGTTTGGGATGATGAAAGCATTTATAAAAATTGTCATGTAGAATTAATATAATTTTCTCTTATACATTAAGTTGATTCAGCCTTATGACTCTTTCTCTTTCCTGTAGGCTCCGATTACTCCAGCGGTCACCACCCCTGTTGTCAGCTAAGAATTTTCAGTTGTTTTTTTTTGTCTAATAAAACAATATTGCAAGAAATATGGTGCAGTTCACTTCTTATCCCAATTTAAAAAAACAAAAAAACAGCATCATAAAAGAGGATGTAGTGTAAACATTGCAAAGTCTAATTTAAAGAAAAGCACTAGTCGCATATAGACTTGCCACAGATGTCGAACCAGCAGGTACTTAGAATTCTCAAGAAATATCTACACAGTATTTCACAAAGGAAACCACAGGGTTAATGCCAGAACAGAAACCTAATGGGATTGTGAAAATGGAGAGTCTAGTTTTTATTAAACATCTTAAAGTCATAATTAATTATAGCCTGAAACTATGCAGGAAGTCCTGTTTTGTGTTGTGCAATGCATGTCTCTCCATCACACATTTACAAATGTAATATAACAGTCTTCCTCATTTTATATTTATTTTTGTGTATTTTCTTCTTAAGTTCAAAGCTTTATTGCTTGGTCATTTGAGTTGCTTTTTACATAGCCTGCTGTTCCTGCTTGGGCTTCAGTCTGCTCGTGCACAACACAAGTCTTGTTTGTTTATGCAAACCCAGGCAGGCCTACTTTCAATACTTTCTCTGTTACTCCACCCCATCCCCCATATGAAACATGAGCCAGTACCTGAACAAGAGGAAGAGGCTTGTGTGAATCATTCTGTGTGCCAATATTCATGAAAGGGTTCAATTCAGGTTCTAATTATTTATATATTTTATTTAGTGGTCACTAAATCATGATCTGCCTTCACCTTTTGAAGACAGAGATTCAAAATATTATAATAATAATTGCAATTTAAAGACACCCAAAGGTGAGAACTTTCGATTCTGTGAGTGAGCATTCCCTTTTACTTCAAGCGACTCGAGGTGGAATGAATTGTTCACGAAACGGACGTAACTTCGTGACAAACTTATATCGCTATATTTTACGTTAGTCCTAAAAATAATACCTTAAGTATTTTTTGTTTTTTGTAGCACGTTTTTTGAAGATTATTGTAGCAGTATTGGAGAGTCAGCATAAAAAATCTTGTTCACTACACTATCTCTGAATTTTTTACTCTTGCGGTCAAAAGCGGTCTGAATGGTTTGTGATTTGGACTCCGTAAGGCCAGGCGCACACACAAAGACACACGCACACCCAAACGCGCACACACACAAAGACAGACACACACACACGCACACAAAGACACACACCCACGCACGCACACTAACAAACACAAACACACACCCAAACACAAGCACAAAAACACACACACACACAAAGACGCACACCCAAACAAAAACACACACACACCCAAGCACAAGAACAAACACACACCCAAATACACGCGCACACACCCAAACAAAAGCGCACACACACACACACACACAGTATGGTTCACTATCCTTGTGGGGACTCCTGTACAAACTGTATTTTTTTTTTTTTATCGCCCTACACCTAAACCTACCCCTTACAGAAAACGTTCTGCATTTTTACAATCTCAAAAAAAAAAAACTCATTCTGTATGATAAGCTTCTGTACCCATGGGGACCTCAATTCAGAGTTCGGACACGAACCTGAGAACCGACTCAATTGAGTAATATTTGATATGCAGTTCTGTGAGGTGTGCAAGTGTCTCTATCACACGTCTATAAAAAATAATACATTTTAAACACGTAGGCCTACCTATATAATACACAAGACTTATTGTAGATTCGGCATAAAAAGGGAGTTTAGTTCTAGTTCTTAGGCTACTTTCAATTTTGAACTGTCGCTGACAAACATTGACAAAAAACAGTCTGAATGATTCATTAGCGAACGAGACTCTGTGAGTTGAGCTTGAGAACCGAGTCCGTGATCCAGTCGCAGTTGTAAGATTATAACTATCAGTCTCTTTCTCACATAAAGCTATGTAGGCTTAGTTTTATTTAACTATAAAACATATCTGCACTAAAATACAAACTTTAAGGATCTGTCTAATTAGTAGGCCCCAAAAAAAAAAAAAACCCCCCTTTTTTTTTTTTTTTTTATCACGTTTGGCAGTCGCCTGACGTGGCTTTATTAGGCGTGAGGGAGGAGAACGGGACGCTCGCCGGGACTCTGTGATTGTTTATCGGGCGTCAGCAGCACCCGTATGTCAGGCACATCCTACACTGATTGAAATGTCGTCAAACTGTTACTCCGGTGCTATCTTCATCTGGCCCTTATTTGTCCTGTAAGCTGAAGGGTCACTCCTCCTTGCCCACCTGACAGGAGTCTAGTGTCACTGAATGGGTGGGTCTCTTTTCTGCTTGGGAACATTGCTTTATTCTTTCTGTCTCAATGCATTCATCTGTTCTATAGGCATCTCTCTCACCATCTTTTCCTCATTTGTATACAGGTAAACCCCTGCAGTTTTGCATTCCAGTCATAGTTCTGAATGTATGTTTGCCACCTTTCTCTTGGAAAATGGTGAGTAGATTTAAGTAACTGTAAATCATTTGTCTATTAATTCAGTTTATGCATTAACCCTAAACTGGGTCACTCCATCACCGTTTTAATGAAGTCATATTTCTATGCACTTGCAATATTGCTGTTTGCTTCTATTTACATTTGAAAACAGAGATCCTGAAAAACAATAGTTGCCTAGAGCCCAGCTTGGTAGAAGTGGCACATCTTACCCCACTCTGCGTGATTTGCTCTGAGTCTCTGTTCTTCAAACAGCATTCGTTTATGTAGTGTTCATGTGTTTTCTTGTTGCACTTCAGAGCTTCAGCATGTCTGTTCCTGCCAGTGATGATGGTGGCATGTCTCGCCGTCTGATTGCATGTGACAATATAATATGTAAATATGGTAGATGTGTGCTGGTGAGCCCACCTGTGAGTGTAAGCTGGGCTACATTGGAGACACCTGTAACGAAACAATCAATGACGCTCTGTCTGTACTGCTCACCCTCGGCGTCCTGGCTTTCATCATTGGCTTTATCCTCCTGCTCTTTGGGCTGGCATTTTTCCGGCAAAGAAGAGGTGTGACTTTGGATTCCTTTTATTATTACTACTTAATTTATTTTTAAATCGATTTATTCATTAAAAATGCAGTTCATGCATACAGTGGCATGAATGTGCCTGATGTTTTTAATTTCTTCATTGAGAATAAAAAAAACCCTAGACCCTCATGACGTGATGATTTGAACTTATGACAAGGCATGGTTGGTTCAGGTTGTAAAATGTCATGTGGTGCAACTCCTAAAAAAAACCTGATGAATGAATAATTTATTAAATTTGTAAATGCTACTTTTTACCTTGAAAAATATATTTTATAACATTTTTAACTTAATCGTTAAAGAAATAGTTCACACAATAATGAAAATGTCCTCATCCTCAGGCCATCCGAGATGTAGATGAGTTTGTTTCTTCGTCAGATTTGGAGAAATGTAGCATTGCATCACTTGCTCAGCAATGCATCCTCTGCAGTGAATGGGTGCCGTCAGAATGAGAGTCCAAACAGCTGTCGTAAGTCTATGAAGTGAAAAGCTGTGTGTTTGCAAGAAACAAATCCATCATTAAGGTGTTTTAACTTAAAACTGTCACTTCTAGCCAAAATAATCCATAATAACGCTTCCTCCAGTGAAAAAGCCATGTAGTCTGAATCAGGAGAGAAATCTGCACAGATCAAAGCAAAACGGTCCAAAAGAGTTACAAGCAAATATGTAAACATGCAGTTTTTCTCTTCTCAAGAGGTTAACTGATGGACTGGAGTGGTGTGGATTATTGTGATGTTTTTATCAGCTGTTTGGACTCTCATTCTGACGGCACCCATTCACTGCAGAGGATGCATTGCTGAGCAAGTGATGCAGTGCTACATTTTCTCCAAATCTGATGAAGAAACAAACTCATCTACATCTTGGATGCCCTGAGTATGAGGACATTTTTGGGTAACATTCTTTAAGTGTGTACACACCCATGTATTCAACGTGTAAGAAGAAAAATGTATTAATTTTTGCTTTATGGATACACCACGACAGATTTACATACATATTTGTTATACTCTGTTTTTAAAAGATTTATCATGCACACTTTTGTATATAGTTGACACTGTTGCGTTTTTATGGAAACGCAAAAGTGTCTAAATTTGCAAATAGTCTAAATGTGCAGATTTCAGTGTTGCATGATTTGCAGTGACGAAAAATCTGTAAACCAATTGTATCACTTTGTTAACAGAAAAAAGGCAGCTGAAGAAGCCATGTTAAGAAATGGCTAAACATCTTTAACATGTTTTAATGCAGCGTGCCATAAAATAGGTTTGTCATTCTATCACAATGACTCAAACTAACTCTATTATGGTCACAATAAGATACAGTAACTCACTCTGTTTCTCTCTCTCCCTTTGTTTCCCTCTTCAAACAGTACCATAAACATATGAAGCACTTCCACTCCAATTAAAAAAAACTTTCCACCATGACACTTAACTCACACTTGAATGTGCATGAATATATATTCATCTTATGTAATTGGGGTATTGAAGTAGCTCTAACTGAATTCAACATTTAATTGAAAACTATTGTGAAATGCATGAAGTCCACAACACATTTGAATCTGGAATCCAGAGCATGATTTGGGTTGGCGTACCTGCCTGTAAATCATGTCAAACATGCAATGACTAGTTGCTGAAACATGCCAGGTATTTCAATGCTGTTTTTCTGGTGTTATATTTAGCTTAATCAGTCCTGACTGGTGAGTCAGGTAAGCCACAGACGAGTAGCTCTTTCGAGCGTTTATGGCAAACACTCACGCCATTTTTTTGGGTCTTGGTTGGATGTAGTTTTTATTTTTGGAGTTTCACAACAACTCTGCATTCAACACTTTTTTTTAGTAGAGGCCTAACACCGTGTCTACACTGGACGCGACAAAGCGACCATTGAAAATCATTTGAAATTTGTGTCACGTCATAAATAGAATGTGGCAGCAGTTTACTGTCGAGGATTTGTCGCACCACGCTGCATCCAGTGTAGACGGCGTCACTGATTATATTGAGTTCTATAGTATTTTGTCGCGCTGCAGTATTTTGTCGCGCTGCTCGTGTCCAGTGTAGACACGGTGTAAGGGCCTCATTCAGCTGTTATCATGACTGTCTGTAAAGTATTTTTGAATAAAGAGATTTGTTTTTTGTCTGCTTGTATTTCTCAGTCATATCATGAAAGATTGATTCCGTGCACTTCAACAATATTTGCTCTATTTTTAGCAAGATGTTTCCAAATGAAATAGCCTTTTTATCTGACATTTCCCAGTTAACGTATCTTTATTTTGCTATATATACTTTGTTTTAATGCCTCTAGTTTCCATTGTCAATATGTATATAATTGCATATATGCAATAATAATCATCAAGGTCATGTTCAAATACGCTATCATAAATTACAAACAAAGTGCATTTTTGTACATTTGGTTTTTACAAACGTCCAACCTTTATAGTATTTTTATTAATGTTATCATTATTATTAAGTATAATGTCTACAACATATGGTTATTGTTCTAAAAATTGAAAAAGTGTTGCCTTGAATCTCTAAAAGGGGTTGTTTTTGTTTTGTTTGTTTGTTTTTGTATAACATTAGTTATCGATAGACATGTACAACAGATTTGTTTTTAATACAAAACATAAAATAAAATAAAGAACCTTTACAAAGAGATTTAAAAGTTGATGGGTTGCAGCTTAGAAACCACACAAACTTTGACCCCAATGGGAAATTACAGTAAATACACCCTATTTCCTTTATCTGGATGGTTTTAGACCATTTATCCTCATTTGCACCGCTGCTCTTGTATGTATCTGTTTATAATTAATGATTCACTTGATTAATTTATTGTTGTAATATATTGCATGTTTTGTTCTGCAGTCAATTGTGTAACAGGTTTGTTTTAATATTTCCAGACTGGAGGTATGTTGTCTGCTCACTGAAACAGCTGAACATGTTTTATTCTTTGGCAGACAATCTTGGAAATACTGGCACAAAAACTATTATATTTACAATATGTATAGCCATAGCTTTAAAGAAAAAGGTAGGTATTTACTACAACAACCTTGATTTTTGGAGCAACATACTTCATGGCATTGTTCACATGACTCACAGGTCACCTGACAGTTCAAACATGACCCACACGCTGCAGAGCATGCAGTGGAGATAAAACTGAAACAACCAGTATTACTAGTTACACTGCATCACAGAAAGCCCTGATCATTCTTCTGACTTTAGGTTGTTTTCCCACAGCAAAAGAAAATATTGCACAGATATCCATTGTTCAAATGAGCTCATTTTTATCAAATCAAATCCTGCATTACGAACCTCGTCTTTCGACAGGCAGTTACATTTTGTCTATTTACAACTTTAAAATTAAAACCTTCATATTTCTTAGCTTAAAAGTGCAACTGGCAAGCGCAATCAATAACTGTTGTAAACATGCAAAGTACTTGTAAAAGAAAGAAAAAGACTGGTGTAACAAGTGTACCACATGCGCAACTACACTCTTAAAAATAAAACGTTTTTTATTAGAAGTACCTATTTGGGTTCCCCAAAAAAGCTTTCAGTGAAAACTCCTAAAAAACAAACCATTTCTTCTGAAGAACCCTACAAATCTAAACAATGGTTTTCCAGTATAAAGAACTTTTGTTCAATGGAAAGGTTCCATGGATGTTAAAGGTTCTAAATGGAACCATCAGTGACGACAAAGAACCTTAATTTTCGAGAGTGCAGTTGTTCAAACATCTATCAGGTCTTTAACAGTGGTTACCGCTCAGAAAATGTTCACAGTGTGTACCAAGCTAATAATTTCACAGATCAGCATCATAAGGTCTTCCGGTGTAGGATGTGTTGACGGATCCCATATCTCGGGGTTTGGCTCTTGGGAAGTCCAGGTCATCGTCTAGTGACTTCTGCGAGTACGGCACGCTGCTTTCAGTGTTCCTGCTGAAGCTTCTCGGTACGTTGACCCTTGGCAGAGGCGTCGGTCTGTTCGCCGGCCTGTTCGCCGGCCGTTGTGTGTTCGTTCGAGGCTTTTCTCCGCGGTTGTGTCCACCGCAGCAGGAGCAAATCCCGAGGAACATCACAAAACCCCCGAGGACCTCCAGGATGCCTCCAATGTAGCCCAAAATGATGCAGTATCCCGCACGAATGTCATCCGCTCTGGCTGGGTCTCTTTTGACGGAGGTGGAATTGAGGCTGGTGAGGAGATGAGTGTACCACGCAATGGGAATGATGGTCAGGGCTCCGGAGCAGAAGATAAGGAGGCCACCCAAAGAAGCCAGTATCCATCTGGGTCTGTCCTTCCAGCATCTGACTCCGGGTGTTGCCACCGCCAGGCCGACCACTGTCACAATCAACGACGCGACCATCATTCCTTTAGCGATCGGAATGATCTGGTTGCTAAAATAAGTTTGGTCGTTGCTTTGTTGGTTGCACTGTTGGGATCTAGACGTTGTGGAGGTCCTGCAGATGTCCCAGATTCCCTGTTCCACCACCAGATCCGTAGGCTCGTTTGCCAGGCTGTGGATGGTGCGCCAGTTGGGCGCGACCGTGCTGGTAAGGTTCAGGATCCATCCGCAGGGGGCCAGGACCATGCCGAATATCAGGATCCCCGGAGTCCGCATGGTTGAGGGTTGAGCTGCTGTCCGCTTCTGAAGCGAGTCGAGTGTGTCTGGTGCTTAAGAAGAAACATACTGAAACTTGGAGGAGGTGGATCCGTCTGATAAGCATCTGAAGGGTGTGGTGTCGAATGTCTGGTTCAAACACAGACAAAACTGGTTTTCGCTGCATGCCGTGTTTCAGCCAAACCTGGAAACCAGTATGCAGGGCTAAATAGGAGAGACTGGGGCAAGTTGTCACAAAAAAAATGTGTTTATACTGGAGTAACAATGAGGTTTCAGGTCAAAAGTTCATCTGCATAAAGTTTTGTTCAATCTAGCAAGTTGTATATGTTGGTTTCAATCACCTAGTTCAAAACTCTCTTGAAACAATGTTTCACTTTTTGTCTCTAATTCACACACTTATGCCTTTTCATTTCATACAGTACATTAATTTAGTTGATAATTGGCCAAATAGTGTTTCATATTTTTATGATATGCATTTTGTCTTGCGGTTTCTATCTTTTTTTTTTACTTTTTGGTTTGTTTGTTTGTTTCGCAAGCCATCATATGGTCAGTAATAATAAATGTTATTATTATTAAAAAAGTTATCATGCTGATGACTTACACATTGTACATTCAGAATATACGCTTATAAATAAAGAAAATTAAATATTAAAAGCAATGTAAAGTCACATTTAAAAACAGCAAGATAAGGATAATATTTATTGTAAGAATGCAACAAGTTGTACTCAACATTTCTTCAAAATGAACGATTTTAACTTCTTTTTTTATTATAGTAATTCAGGTAATTATATGAGGGCATGTGTTCACCCATCACAATCATAAAAATACATAAATATAAACAGCCTTCAATCATCTGCATCAAATACGATATTAACATTCACAAAAACGTCCACAAAGATATATTTGGCATATCATTCTGTCTATCGTAAACACCAGTGACATACATTTCTGCAAACATTCAAAGCCTATCCTGTGTGCAGTGGTTGTGCAAAGATTAGCTTCCTTCAGAAGAATGTATTTGCTTTTTGTAATTGATATAACTGTACAAACTTAAGAGGTTCCTAATAAGTTACATATTTACACATCAGAGCCCAAAGTACTACAAAAAGACATTAAGGTACTGTTACTACAATGATGAGGGCCTCACAATATTAAGTGCAACGTATAAAAGCAAACAAACGGTGTTAGTGCTCTTCAGTATAACTTCAAAACCTTACCAGGTCCAATATTTATAATGGTAAAGATGATGGTTTCAGCTAAAGTGCTATAGCTGAGTAGTTGACATGACCGATAACATCCATGATAATACAGGTGGTAAAACAAAAGGTCACGTGATGATTTACAGTTAATCAAAATAGCCTTTCCGTGAACCACGGCTAATAAAAACATATAGACAGTACACACTATAATGTTCAACATGAACTAAACATCCTAAAATGTAACATTAAACACATGACTTGCAATAAAATGAAGTATAAACAACTATATAAAAATCTAGTTAAAGTTGCTCAATAGATTCCAGTTTACTCAGAAGCCCATTTATGAAAACTTGGATATACTAAGTAACCGTAACTAGATTTCTCAGTTTAATATGTTTGCAATATGTAAACAAAATGAAACGTACAGTGTACAAAATGCATAGGCCTATTTTTACAGTTTTACAGTAAATGACAAATCTAATATAATATTCAAGAAATAACCAGACACTGGACAGAACTGTCATCAAAAAAGAAACCCATTTCCATCTGATCGATCAACTCTGGTAACTATAAGCACTTTAACCACTGATCTATAATAGCCTATATATAGATCAGTTATTTTAACTGTTCACAAGAGTAAAAGTTCTTTCACAAATCTGTGTCGTAAGGTCGTGCTTTATAAGCAGTGCTATTCGCTGGTCTGCTGTCCTGTTGTCTCTTGGCTCGTGCGAAGTCCATCTCACTTTGTTTGGAGTAATACGGGACGCTGCTGCTGCTGCTGATGCTGATGCTGATGCTGGGCACCGTGACTCTGTGCGGTGGAGAGGGATCGCGCGTGGACTTCACCGCGAATGCCCTCGGCCTTTCATCGCGCTTCCGACCGCCACAGCGCCGACACAAGCCGATGGACATCACCAGTCCTCCGAGAACCTCCATGATGCCGCCGATGAAGCCCAGCACCAGGCAGTATCCCACACGAACATCGGTGGATGCGGAGAAGATGGAGGTCATGATGTGAGTGTACCACGCCACTGGGATGATGGTGAGGACCCCTGAGATGAAGATGAGGAGACCTCCGATCCCAGCGACCGTCCAGTGCGGGCTCTCAGTCCAGCATCGGACTCCGACTGCTGCCACGCCGATGGCAATGACATTGAGAATGAGCGACGACAGCATCAGACCTCGCGCGATCTGGATGATCTGAGCGCTGAAGTACTGCGTGTCCTGCTGCTTGCACTGAATATCCCGGGACGATGTGTAAGTCCTGCAGATGTCCCATAATCCTTGTTGGAGAACCAGGTCGCTGGATTCCCCCGGGATGTTGCTGATCGTGCGCCAGGCTGGTGCCACGGTGCTGGTCAGCTCCAGAATCCACCCGCAAGGCGCGAGCACCATCCCGAAAATAAAAATCCCAGGAGTTCGCATGATGATGCACTTGGGAGATCACAAAAATAGCCCTGCTGGGAATGATGGGTTTGTTTCCGGTTGCTTTAAAAAAAAAAGTAGCCGGAGAGCCGAAACTTCTCGTGGGAGGATCCCATCAAATCTGACTATTGTTGAAAGCCACGTGACTGTCTGCGCTTGTCGACATCAGAAGCGCTCCGAGTTTCGACAGCCTTGTCCTGGCGCACCTGTGGAGCCCCGCACACTGGCTGTTACATCACGCTCTGGTGCGTCCTCTGTAAATGCCTAGGCATGAAAGTTGACTTTTCTGACAAGTAAAAGAATAGACAAAGATTACCACCAGATGTGGCCTTTATTGTTAAGCTTTGTTTGATTATGGGCAAATACCATATACATAAACAGAAATGGGCTAAAGGAAAACACAACTTTTTGTTATTTCAGATAGATATGAAAAATTATATTGAGTTACTACTTGGGTTGAAAAACAGTAAAGCAAAACGCACTAGGTCTCTTTGTTTTTTTTTTTCATTATTATTTGTATTTATTTATTTATTTTGACCTGTATTATTATTTATATAATACTGTAATATTTCTATTCTTTTTTGGTGTTATATTTGTTCAGTGCCTTTATATTATATGTTGGAAATCAATAAAAAAAAACATTTTAAAAAGAGACTCTGGTGGTGATGGTGACCATATAGCTAAGAAATCATTTGTTCATAAAGTAATACAGTTGATAAATGATTGGAATATGTTTCTTCATTTTATATGGCATGTTTTTTTTTTCTACTACTCAACTTTGAAATTAAACAAGTCCCAGTGTATATTTATTATGCTAATATAATTGGGTAACATTTTACAATAAGGTTCATTAGTTAACAATAGTTAAACTAGTTACATGAACAAGAATGCCCTCTACGGCATTTATTATTCTTAGTTAATGTTAATTTCAGCATTTTTCTAATGCATTATTAAAAGTTTAAAAACGTTGTCACTGTCGACCACTTGTCTAGTTTTCTGTCTACTTTACTCTGCAATCAAAATGTATCTTTTAAGTGCATCCCTCAATTTATGCTGCATTAAAACTCTGTAACAGGGTTATTAACTGAAACTAAAACCATAAAAAAATGTGTTAATTTAAATAAATTGTTCAAAGGATAAAAAGTTCATCCTAGTTCGCGAAGGCAACATTTCCCATTTTTCCGTTTAGTTTAACTTGATGTACTAAATAACTAAAACTAAAAAACATTAGGGGGGGAAAAACGCTAATAAATTGACCAACACAACGCTGCACCCCACACCTCTGTCAGCTATCGCTGGTTTACGGGGAACCTCCATAGGCGTAATGGTTTTTATACTGTAAAAAAACGTATTTTCTATTGCCCTACACCAACCCTACACCTGAACCTACCCTTTACAGGAAACTTTGTGCTATTTCAGAATTTCAAAAAACTTCATTCTGTGTGATTTATAAGTTGTTTACCCGGGGGACAAACAATTTTAGTCCCCACCGTGACCGAGTCCCCATGATTCCTGTGTTTAGTCAGGTTTAAAGTCCCACCAGCGATTATAAACCAGTGTACCAAACACCACACACACACACACACACAGGGGCAACACAATCACACCACCCAACACACACAACACTACCCACCACACAACACAACACCACACACACCACACAAACACACACACACACACACACACACAAACACACACACACACACACACACACACACACACACACACACTGGGGGGGAATGATGTAGAAACAATTTTTCTCAGAAATTGCTAGTAAATGTCACAAAGAATCTACACACTGAATTAAAAAATAAAACAGAAAGACTGACATATTGTTTTCATGTACGCACTCCACTAATCTTTGTTTTATTTACAACTTTTAGAAATCATTAGATCCTTACAGTGCACAACAAACCAATTAATTTAACATTAACAACAACTATAATAGTACCTCAATGGTTCTAAAATAACACTGCTCTAGAGTTTTTGCTGCTTGAAATGCATCAAGTGCTGCATTGTGAACATGTCAGGTTTGACACGTCGTCATTTTCTGTTCAGGTCGTTGCATCATTTTGGAAACAGAAATGTGGATGGAAACCATGTTTGAAATGACATCCTGCACATACAGTAACAGTCCCTCTGAAACTACAGCCTTTCTCTGACCACGCCTCTGAATGAAGCTATACACTGCTTTCAGTTTAATCATTCTTTCCTATTTCACTGCTAATCTGCTGACCGAATCAAGACATCTGGATGACAGAATATTATGAATATTTCGTTCCCTGCCCAAAATACCGGCTTAAACCATGTCTAAGTAGCTTTGTTGTAGTTGGCTTGTATAAGATAGTTTATCTGGTTACCCAGCCTGGCCAACCGGTGTTAAACTGATTAGGCTGAAGACCAGTCAGAGCAGAGGAAACCCATTTCCCAGCTTAAACCAGCAAACCTGGTCTTTTCAGCAGGTTTCTTTCTTGCTTTCTGACTGCCTTGTTCTGTTTTGCACAATTAGATGTTCATAATGTCTCCATAATGCATTTGTGAGTTGCAAAACAAAGTCAACACAGCTTTTGCTCCTACTGAGCTCCACCTAGATGACTCCACCCATATTTTGACAGATCATCATGGAATGTGGTTTGGAATGAAGATAAACCTGGCTAAGTAGTCTCAGCATAGTCATACCTATATTCTAATGTTATACTGAAACATATATCATTTTTCCTGTGTGTGTGTGACTTATGATATTATGGCTCTGAAAGCTAGCTCCTGTCGGAGTCATTATTCTGTGTTAGGGGTGTGGGGATGGGTTTGGCGGGTGGGTGAGGGGGGGGGTGTGATATATTCGAACGTTTCTCTGAAAGTTTAAAGGGGTCATATGATGCTATTTTTAAAGATCATTATTTTGTGTATTTGGTGTAACAGATAATGTTGACATGCTTTAATGTTCAAAAAACTATTTTTTTTTCAAATACTGTACATTATTGTAGGTCGTATATGCCCCGCTTCTCTCAAATGCTTTGTTTTCTACAAAGTCCCGCCTTCCGACAAGCGCAGTCTGCTCCGATTGGCCAGCTGACCAAGTGCATTGTGATTGGCCAACCACCGCAAGCACTCGTCGGAAATGTAACGCCCCCTTACTATAATTGCGAGCTTCATCTTTCAAAAATAAATGTGAAGACAGAGCCCGAAAGGGGAACAGAGTCTTTTGACAGACACAGTGATGAAGCTGGTATGTGTTTGCAGTACACAAGCCACGGTTAAGACAGCTGATCTAGCGTGGTGCCGGCTAACTCCGCTTACACTAGTATCTATTCACACACATTCCATTTTTTAACTCACTGTCTTCGCTTATCTGGCGGAGTGTGGTTACCTTTGGTGCAGGTGAGGACAGAACGTTTCGAGATGCATTCGGTGCAGGTCGAGCTGGAGGCCATTGAGAAGCAGATCCGCGACCTGGTGGAGAGGAAGACCCAGCTGAGAGAGTGGAGAGCCTCGCTGGAAACATCCCAGGCTGACGCTCACAAGTCCGAGGTAAGTATACAGCGCGCTGCTATCTCTCCCACCACCTCTACTCCGTGTGTTTCTCTGCACAGGCCCGGTGCACCCAGGACGCGATCTTCCCAGATGTCCTTCACTCCGGCGCCGGGACACCACGGACGCTGGGTGCACCCGCAGCGAAAGACGCGAGCCAGGCCTCGGGCGATGACCTCTCCCCCTCCGCCTCCTCCGGTCTTCGAGATCTCCACCCGGAACCGCTTCGCTCCCCTCCGCGAGACGGAATGTGACGCTGTGATCATCGGAGACTCCATCGTCCGGCACGTCCGTGCTACGTTAGCTGAAGGTAAGGTGCACACTCACTGTTTCCCTGGTGCTCGTGTTCTCGATGTTTCTGCGCAGATACCCGCGATCCTGAAGAGAGACGAGAGCACCGGAGCGGTCGTGCTTCACGCGGGGGTTAACGACACCAAGCTGCGGCAGACAGAGACACTGAATAGGGACTTCAGGAGCCTGATCGAGACGGTGCGCCGCACATCGCCCGCGACGACGATCATCGTGTCAGGACCGCTTTCCACGTATCGACGAGGACACGAAAAGTTCAGTAGGCTTTTTGCTTTAAATGAATGGTTATTGTCATGGTGTAAAGAACAGAAACTGCTCTTTGTTAATAACTGGAATCTTTTCTGGGAGCGTCCTAGGCTTTTTCGCGCTGATGGCCTGCATCCCAGCAGAGTCGGAGCGGAGCTCATGTCGGACAACATCTCCAGGACGCTACGCTCCATATGACTAGTAAGTCAAATCTCAAATAACTGCCCTGATGACTTTTTTGTTCTACCCGCTTAAATGATAGAAGTACCTGTGCTGTCCAATCTATAAAGACTGTGTCTGTTCCCCGAATAGTAAGCTCAAAATATAAATTTAATGCAGGATCTAGAAAAAATCTGATCGTGATTAAACCAGAAAAATTTAAAATAAATGAACAAAAACAATTTTTAAAGTTTGGCTCCTAAACATTAGATCACTCTCACCCAAAGTAGTTATTGTAAATTAAATTATCACAGATAATAGTTTTGATATACTCTGCCTAACTGAAACCTGGCTTAAACCAAGTGATTATTTTTGGTCTAAATGAGTCTACTCCACCAAGTTACTGTTATAAGCATGAGCCCCGTCAGTCTGGTCGTGGTGGCGGTGTTGCAACAGTATATAGTGATTTTCTCAATGTTACTCAGAAGACAGGATTCAGGTTTAACTCATTCGATATACTAATGCTTAATGTTACACTGTCTGATATGCAAAAGAAATCTATCGTATCGCTTGCTCTGGCTACTGTGTATAGACCACAGTGCCCTTATACAGATTTCCTTAAAGAATTTGCAGATTTCCTCTCAGACCTATTGGTTACTGTTGATAAAGCGCTAATTGTCGGAGATTTTAACATTCACGTTGATAATACAAATGATGCATTAGGACTTGCGTTTACTGACTTAATAAACTCTTTTGGAGTCAAGCAAATGTCACCGGGCCCACTCATCGTTTTAATCATACTCTAGATTTAATTGTATCGCATGGAATTGATCTTACTGATTATAGATATCGTACCTCAAAGTGATGTTACTGACCATTTCCTTGTATCGTGCATGCTGCGTATTACTAATATTAACTATATGGCTCCGTGTTATCGTCCGGGCAGAACTATTGTTCCAGCCACCAAAGACAGTTTCACAAATAACCTGCCTGATTTATCTTAACTGTTCTGTGTACCAATAAGTACACATGAATTAGACGAAATAACTAGCAACATGGGCTCTATCTTCTCTAATACATTAGAAGCTTTTGCCCCCATCAAATTGAAAAAGGTTAGGGAAAAACGTACTGTGCCATGGTACAACTGTAATACCCATTCTCTCAAGAAAAAACTCGTAGTCTTGAGCGCAAATGGAGAAAAACTAACTTGGTAGTTTTTAGAATTGCGTGGAAAAACCGTATGTCCAGCTATAGACAGGCTCTAAAAGCTGCCAGGCCGAGCATATCCACAAACTCATAGAAAAAAACCAAAACAATCCTAGGTTTTTATTTAGCGCAGTGGCTAGATTAACAAATAACCAGACCCCACCCGATCTAAATATTCCCTCACAGTTTTAATAGTAATGACTTTATGAATTTTCACTGATAAAATGAATAACATCAGAAATACAATACAATGTAGATTCTACAGCGTATAATACTTTAGCTTCATTCATCGCTCCAAAAGATAAACTGCAGTGCTTTACGAATATAGGACAGGATGAGCTAAATAACTTATCACTGCATCTAAACCAACAACATGCTGTTAGATCCTGTACCCACTAAATTCCTGAAAGAGTTGTTACCTGTAGCAGAAGAACCGCTTCTCATTATTATTAACTCGTCGTTGTCTTTAGGTCACTTCCCAAAAACATTCATCTGTGCGTCATTAAGCCTCCTTATTAGAAACCCCAACTAATCTAGTGAACTTGCTACATTACAGACCCATCTCAACTTCCTTTTATTGCTAACAAATTTTAGAAAAATTGTTTCTGCTCCTATTTTGCTTCTTCCTGCAAAAACGGATCTCTATGAGAATTTCAGTTCAGGTTTCAGGCCCCACCCATCCCATAAACTGCCTTGGTAAATTACAAATGACTTGCTGTTCTTGCGGTCAGACCAAGGCTGGGTCTCCATTGCTAGTTTTTACTTGATCTTAGTGCTGCATTCGATGCTATAGATCATGACATACTCGTAGATCGATTACAAAACTATACAGATATTCAAGGGCAGGCTTTAAGAAGGTTTAGATCCTACCTGTCCGATCGTTACCACTTTGTTCATTTAAATGGGGAGTCTTCTCAGTTATCACCAGTAAAATATGGATGCCACAAGGATCTGTCCTAGGTCCTCTGCTATTTTCGATATACCTGTTGCCACTTGGTAATATTATTAGGGAATACGGGATTAGTTTCCACTGTTATACCGATGATACTCAACTATATATCTCAACAAGACCAGATGAAACTTCTAAATTATCTAATCTAACAGAGTGTGTTAAAAATGTAAAGATTGGATGACCAATAATTTTCTCCTATTAAATTCGTATAAGACAGATATATTACTTATTGGACAAAAAAGCAGTACACAGAATCTCTTGGGTTACAATTTGCAACTAGACGGATGCACGGATACTTCCTCTACAGTCAAAAATCTGGGGGTTATATTAGATAGCTACTTGTCTTTTGAAAATCATATTTCCATGTTACAAAAACAGCATTCTTCTTCCATCTTTGAAACATTGCCAAGTTACGAAACATGTCACCTGTTTCTGATGCAGAAAAGCTAGTTCATGCCTTCATGACCTCTAAACTGGACTATTGTAATGCACTGCTAGATGATTGTCCTGCATCCTCAATAAACAAGCTACATGTAGTCCAAAATGCAGCGGCTAGAGTCCTTACCGGGTCAAGTAAATATGATCATATTACCCCAATTTTCTCTGCACTGGCTACCTATTAAGTTTCCGTATCAGTTACAAAATATTATTAATTGCCTATAAGGCCCTTAATGGGTTAGCTCCTGCGTACCTAACTAGTCTTCTACCACGCTACAATCCATCACGCTCCCTAAGGTCGCAAAATTCTGGACTTTTGGTAGTACCTAGGATATCAAAGTCCACTAAAGGAGGTAGAGCTTTTTCGCATTTGGCTCCCAAACTCTGGAATAGCCTTCCTGATACCGTTCGGGTTTCAGACACACTCTCTCTGTTTAAAATCTAGATTAAAAGACACATTTCTTTGGCCAAGCATTCAAACAATGCATCTCAATCTTTTACTGCAGTCATAATCTTTTACTGCAGTTATATCTGATCAAATGTACATTATTATTCTTTAGCTTGGGTTGTACAAATCATTTTTGCTTGGTTGGAACGGCAGCTACGCTAATTATGTTTGTATTTGTTTTTCTGTTTTTTGCCACGGGATTGACATCCTGTGGTAACTATGATTTACACAAGCTTCAGTCTGGATCAAGAACACATGAGAAGAGATGATGCCAATTCCTCAGAGGACCTCAGATGATGCCAGCCCTGTAACAACATACAGAACTACCACATTTTTAAGTTTGATTGCATCATATAATAATGGCTGTTAATAGTGTTCATCGTCTGTTTTTTTACGTCTTAAATTGATTTTTCCGTACTGCTGGTTCGTCTGGTCAGAGGAGAACTGCCCCCCTGACTGAGCCTGGTTTCTCCCAAGTTTTTTCTCCATTCTGTCACCGATAGGGTTTTTGGTCCCTTTGCCGCTGTCGCCTCTGGCTTGCTTAGTTGGGGACACTTCATTTCCAGCGTTATCGTTGACATGATTGCAAAGATACTATTTAAACTGAGCTGGATGTTGACATCACTGAATTCAATGATGTCTTTAACTGAAAAATTTGTGTTTATTGTCATTTTGCATTATTGACACAAGGTTTTCCTAATTATTGCTGTACAGTTGCTTTCACACAATTTGTATTGTTAAAAGCTCTATATAAATATAGGTGACTTGACTTGACTTGACTTGAATTGACTTGACTTGACTTGACTTGACTCCACTGTGATGTGACCCCCGCTCTCTCTCTCTCTCTCTCTCACGCACACTCTCTCTCTCTCACACACACACTCTCTCTCTCTCTCTCACGCACACACACACACACACCACGATGCGCCAAACTCCCGCATTTGAAACAGTCCAAGCACATTTTAAACTAATAACAAAACAGTAGCTGTTTCAGAAGCGCCAGATTGTCATAGCATAGTCAGAATTACCTCCTCTCCTAGGTTCGTCCATAAAATGCATTGCTGTTCTGTTGTAAGTAATCTTAAAGATTCCTAAATGCATCTACTTTCGGAAGGCCAAATAAAGTGCTTTTGCTTTCGCCTAGAAACACACAGCGTCTCCCTGACCTGCTGCTTCAACACTAACTGAGGTTACTGTAACCACGCCTTCAATATTTCCACATAGTGAGGTAGATATGTGGGGGCGTGTTAGAACGAGCCGTTTTAGGGGGCTTGGCAGAGTCTTAACTTTGATAAAGAATTTCTCTTTGGTTTTGAGACTTTTGAGACTTTTTAGTCTTTGCAACTTCAGGGATCTTATCTATGCACAATCAGCTTGTAACACTCCAAAGAGAAAGGAACACTTGAAATCGCATCAGATGACCCCTTTAAGAATTCCCACTTCTATTTAACTTAGATTTGCTTCCACCTAGTGGTGAGGTTTAGTCATAACACCCTTTACACTTCTAGTCTCACGTTTACATATTCATACCTCGATCATCTGTTTATCTTTGGTGCCATTACAGCCAATATTTGTGTATTTTAATAACATCTGCCTCTTGAGCATATTTTCCCGTCTGTTTATTTGCTCATCTGACATGACCCATTATAGGAGGTCACAGTGGACCGGAGGCGTGCTCTCTTCTTGTCACTCACATGTGTTACAGTGCGATAGAGAAACTGTTCAACAGTCGCAGCGCTGCACGTGGAAAGAGGAAGGAAAATGAAGATGCACTTTTTAACGGCGGTTATATTAGCAGGTATGTTTAAAATGTTTTTTTTTCCTGTTATTATTATTTATAAGTTATGAACAACATGCATAGGCTACGTAGCCTGCTCATTATATCCATCCAGATTATTTAATAGGCCTTTAAATTTAAATGACATTGCTTCTGCTGTTGTAGCCTAGTTATGAGATATGTGTAATATTAAATAGTACACTAATAATTCATTCAAAACACGTGCTACTAGTGCGCTTTGAGGACGATGTGCAGTGTGTGTAACTCATGAATACGTGTTGCTTTAGTTTTTACAAGGTAGCCAATTTATAAAAGCTAAAAATGACTGAACTAACGTGTAACTACTAAACATTAAGGTGCTTTACAAAAGCGTTTCCTGTTTAAGAAATAGTTTCAGTTTTATGATGCAGGGAGTGTTTTGTTGACAGTCATAGTTCAAAAATGCATTCACTGTATTCAGTGTTGGGGAAAGTTACTTTTAAAAGTAATGCATTACAATATTGAAAAAGTCACTAATTACGGTACTTAGTTACTTTTTTATGGAAAGTAATGCGTTACGTTACTTTTGCGCTACTTTTAAAATCTGGACAGGGCTTGCTTGTTTGTTTTTAAAATAAAAAAGTTCTATTTTTGGCAAATATAAAAAGCCTTTTCAAAAGTGAAATGAATGCGCCTCAGGCTGAAGGGAAGGTAAATTTACGTCCGTACAGTAGAATGCAGAAGAAGACATTTCTACACACTTCAGCTATAAAAAAACACACAAATGTTTGTCTAGAGTAATTTGTGCTTATTAGTACGCTTGAACTGGATCAGAGAAGCTCAGAAGCAAAATAGAAAGGGATTAAATACATAAAGAATATTTGTGTTGTTTAACATTTAATTATTGCAGGTTTGCGTCATATTCTGAGTTGCATTATTTTTATTCATTTTGAGGAATACTGAATCTGTGTGTTGTTTTTTTTGTGTGTGAGTGAGATGAATTAATGCATATTCATATTTATTTTGAACTACAGTAACATCTTCTGATTTCTCTCATCATGAGGACAGGAGAGCTGTCAATCAATAAATGGGAAAACAAAGTACTTGTTCAAAAAAAGTAACTCAGATATTCTCTCGTAAATTAAAAAGTAATGCGTTACTTTACTAGTTACTTGAAAAAAGTAATCTGATTACGTAACTTGAGTTACTTGTAATATATTACCCCCAACACTGACTGTATTACCACCAGTATATTATGCGTGGCTTGTTGTGTGACATGAAGGTTGGATGATATTTGGAGGCAGCACAACGAGCACGACACCACCAGCAGCTACAGTTGAAACTACACATGTAGCGACATCACCTTCACAAACGCACGCAACATCAGCAAATGCCACTGAGGCACAAACGACGACTGAATCTGTCTCCACGATCCCCAGTACAAGTGTAACAACAGCTGGGTCCTCAGAAAACGTGAACATGAGCACTACGAACAGCTCCACACAAACTCAGACAACAACAAATGCAACCTCGGTCTATAACGCTACCTCTGCAGCGACTGAGCTCACCAGCGCATCCTTCAACGAGACCACAATCACATCGAGTTCGGTGAATGAAACTCAGACAACATCCTCTTCAGAGAGTCTTACCTCACAGAAAACAACTCTGGGAAGCACAGATACGGTTATTACTACTGACAAAAAAGAGCACACCCTACAGCGAACAGTTTTACCAACGACTACCTTTACTACGATTACAACGGTGGCCTCTACTTCTACATTAACACCAACAACAAAAACTACAATAAAAGCAACCGAAAACACAGCAACATCCGTAGCTAAACCCACAGATTCTGCTGACGCAGAAAAGAAGGACCCAGAGGCCCTGAGCTCAGGTATGTGTGTAAATATTTTAATTTTATTGCAAAAAATGTAATATTTTAATACAGTATGTTTATATACAGGTGCATCTCAATAAATTAGAATGTCGTGGAAAAGTTCATTTATTTATTTCGTAATGATCAACCACTTCAAAAATTGAACTTGAATTACTGTCCCAGAAGGGCCACTACGTTTTTTTCCAGAAGGCCAACATTTCACTAAAAATGTTTTTTTATTGGTCTTATGAAGTATTCTAATTTGTTGAGATAGTGAATTGGTGGGTTTTTGTTAAATGTGAGCCAAAATCATCACAATTAAAAGAACCAAAGACTTAAACTACTTCAGTCTGTGTGCATTGAATTTATTTAATACACGAGTTTCACAATTTGAGTTGAATTACTGAAATAAATGAACTTTTCCACGACATTCTAATTTATTGAGATGCACCTGTATAGACGAAATAGACAAAGTTTTGATTGTTGTTTGACCTTCTGCTCCAGATCTTAAGTAGGCCAAGTGTGTACCCTATTTCATTTCCTCATGAGACTTTATCAATTGTTACCTATATGGTTTCTAAAAATAGGGCCACTTTATTCAACCTAATTTATTGAGGTTAACCACTTCAATATTTTCTGAAGCGTCCCTAAAAGAGGTTTTGGATGAAATGTTGGCATGAAATTCATTAGCTGAAAATCAGCAAATTGCAACCCTGTTGCTCATTAAGCCTGTAATAAAACTATATTGTCAAATGCAAAGTTCTTGGATATCGATCAAGGTCAGAGATGTGTCGCAACAGGTTAATGTTTTCAGAAACTGCATTTGTTTGTTGTTTCCCAAACACTTTAGGAGTGGCCGAAGTTAATATTTAATACAGTAACTGGGTGATTGACCCATTAACAGTTCGCTAGACCTTTCCTATAAAAGTTCAATTGTTCCTCACCCTTTTCATAAGCATCTATGAGGTGTTTGCACTTTGTACTGCGTTGATGACTTTTGTTCACAGCTAAATCCCCAGAGTTAAATCAACTCTGCTCAGAGTACGTATCGTCCCAATCTACAGTGTTAAAGTAACACTGAAGCAGAGTTACCACTGTTGAGGATTATGTGATACGTTTTCATGTCTAAAAGCCTGAGCAGTAGTTGTTCATCTTCAACATTGTTAACAGCGGGTTTTCTTTACTAATGTTCACTCATCAATTAGTTAATTGCTTAATTATCCCATTAACTTGAACTCGGATTCAGTGTTACTTTAACACTCTGTCGATTGGGACAATATGTACTCTGAGCAGAGTTGATTTAACTCTGGGGATTTTGCTGTGCTGAATGACAGCTAAGTGTCATTAACTGGGATGTTTTGAAATTTGAATGAGAACTTGGTTGCAAAGCAGTGGCTGAAAATGATAGTGACTCTGGACACAACCCTGATAAAACTGCTGGAATGTCTTAACAAGTGTTCAAACATAACAAGTAGCTCATTACTTTTAGCTAACTGCTGTAGCAGTGATTTTTCCAGGATGTATGAAGTCAGTTGTCCTCATTTTATCATTTCAAACCTGACAAACTTCTTTTTGTGAAACAGTTCAATTGAAAAGTGGTGTTGTTTGTGTATCTTTCGTAAAATAACTTACTCAATTAATAATTTTTATCTAATTCATTGACATTCACATTTTTATGTGTTACGCTTGGTCCTTCAGTCGAGTTTGATTTGTCCTTTCAGTACAAAACAAACTGAATATACAGCAGTTTTGCTTTTCTGTGTTTTTGCTTGATAGGAATATAAATAATGCAAAAATACAGCTCATTTTTTTCCTTCTAGTAATATACTTGAAATGCTTTGGGTTCATGTATGATTCATCAAACACTAAATTTTTCCTGAAGTTACTTACTTTTTCTAGGAAGTGTCGCTGCCATCGTAGTTGGCGTCGTTGCCATTGTACTAATTTTACTTGTTGGTGCGTACTACTTTCAAATTCGGTGATCAGGCATCAAAATGCAGTTATTTTTGTATTTATCTTATCCTTCCTCTAATTTTCTTTTTAATTTTCCTTTCAATGCTTTAGGTTGAAATCTCCAAAAAATATAACCTTAACCCTGTAAGTATACATATACAAACAAAAAATGAAACTATATCTTGTAAAAACCTTTAAATATTAACCTTCTTGGTCTTAATTTTTAATGGAAATGGATGGATAGATAGATAGAGAGAAAATAGATAGATAGATAGATAGATAGATAGATAGATAATAGATAGATGATAGATATAGATGATAGATGATGGATGGATGGATGGATATAGATAGATAGAGATATATAGAAAGATATAGATAGATAGATAAGTTACGAGATAGATAGATAGATAGAAGAACGAGAAGATAGATAGACGACAGACAGACAAAAGACATATAGATAATAGACAGCAGGAACCACAGGACATAACAGACCGATAGATAGATAGATAGAATTAGATAGATGATAGATAGACTAAACTAAAGATAGACGACAGACAGAATACAGACAGAGATAGATCTAGAAATACCAAAGATAGATAGACAGACGACATACAGATATATAGATATAGATGAATCGATAGATAGATAGATAGATATATTAGATGGATGGATATAATAGATAGAGATAGATAATAGCAAGATAGGATAGATATACAGACAGACAGCTAATTGAATTGATGGTGGATAGAGATAGATGAGGTATATTAGAAGCTATATAAATATAGAGATAGACGATAGATATATAGATAGAACGTGAACAATAGCTAGATGGATGGATGGAATGGAATGGATGGATCTAGATCAGATAGATAGTATTATAGATAGATAGATAGATATTATTACAATATTGGATTGATGTAATGGATGGTATATATAGATAGATATAAATAGAAAGATTATAGATATATATTAGATAGACCGGTACAGATTAGAATAGATAGATAGATAGATAGATAGATGAACGATCGAACAATAGCTAGATGTATGGATGGATGGATGGGATATATAGATAGATAGATAGATAGATAGATAGATAGATAGATAGATAGATAGATAGATGATGGATGGATGGATGGATGGATATAGATAGATAGAGATATATAGAAAGATAGATAGATAGTTAGATAGATCAGAGAGCTAGATAGATAGATAGATAGATAGATGACAAGAGCTAGGAGGCTAGATAGATAGATAGATAGATAGATAGATAGATAGATAGATGAATGAGGAGGACAATTTTTGGCTGTACAGTAGATTAGGAGGGATTGTGCTTAAATCTTATAAAAAATAATGTCAGAAAATTTTTTTTAAAAATGTGACGATTTTAAAATAGACAATATTTTCTTTACACAAAATATAATTTAATACTTTTATCTTTAATTTTGGGGTAAATATTATAATGAGTTTGACCCTTTAATTTGAAATCAAACTGTACGCTACAACAGAGAAAGAGTTTATTCCTAACTGAATTGTCAGTGGCCTTATGATTTGTCTGTGTGTTGCAGACACTCTTCTTATGGACGCCTTTTGGATGATAGTGAACACAGCTCTGTGGGGAATTTTCTTAACCCAATGTTTGATGGCTAAATGGGGAAGCATTCATGAAGAAACATTCGTTTCTGAGGAGCAACCTACACGTCTTTCTTAAGCAGCGAATATGGTAACATTAGATTCTGTATTTTGGCCCCAAAATAAGATGATGCACTGACCAGAATCATCCAGAAGTTTTAGAATGCAGGCAAGACTTCGACTTCCTGTGAGTATTACTATGAAGGCAGGTTCCTGTTTTAAGGACGCTTTTAAGTGATGTCCTTGAAATTTCTTTTTTGGTTTGTTTGTTTTGTGTAATGTATTGTCTCAAGTACATTTTTTGACTTATTCACATTGCTTGCTCTGTTCGTCTCATGATCATATTGTTGAGTGTAAATAAACCACATTACTAACATTAGCTGTAATTTTTCTAAATCAAATCAAATACCATTATTAGTCTCAAAGAGTGACCTTATCATATACCATAATTACAGCTGTGGCCTCCCACTGTTCCTCCAAAGACAGTCCCTGTTTTAACGCAAAGACCGTTTAATATTTCTGTTGCCTCAACGATAACAGATTTTTCCCCTTGTCATTGTAATGGCAGGGATCCACAAGCAGCATGCAATTAAGCATTTAAACAGTCAAGAGTGTTATTAGAGCCTTAAAAATAAGCCATCAAGCAAACGGAGGCTCATAAGCAAAACATCTGGTGTTCTGGCTTGTTTGAGATCGGGTTCAGTTAGTCGTGCTACAGCAGTTTACCACATCCAAAAATGTATTTGTGAATGTTTAAAACCACTCATTTAGTTTCCTCTCTTTTTGTTTTTTTGTACCTTTTTAAAAAAAAAGTTTAAAAAATAAAACAGCCACACTGTTTCCCTCCACCTGTTTTTCCTGTTTTTGCAAATGCCCTAGACTTTACTTACGACTTTCAAAAATTGGTACTAAAAACCCACATGAACATTGTCTAAATCACTGGTCTAAAGCAGCAGCAACTGATTGTAAACACGTTTTATTTGTGTTTTTAAATGGAATTAAATAAACATCCAACTGTAATATATAATATATTAATCATAAATATAGATTTTTTTTTTTTTTTTTTTTCCTAATTTCATGAGTACTTTCTTACTTACTTTTGTTGAAGTATGGTTCTTGACTCGTGACTTCCTGTGTGATTAATATTTCATGCCACTATCCATGAAGATGTTTTAGACAAAATATATTTAGACTGTGTCCCAAATTTTTGTTTCAAATATGAAAAACAATAAACAAAACATAAACTCATATAAATGTAGTGGAGAATAAAAAAAATAAAACACCAAACAGCTCATATAAAATGTAGTTTGACTTTCTGTTCTGAGGCTGACAATTATTATTTTCTGAACATGGTGCACCTGCTCTCAAAGAACATTTGTTTTTTATTTTGTCTCCCAAATTTGAAAATCTGCTGAAAATGTGCTCGCCCTCAGGCCATCCAAGATGTAGATGAGCTTGTTTCTTAATCGGAACAGATTTGGAGAAATTTTGAATTACATCATTTGCTCACCAATGGATAATCTGCAGTGAATGAGTGCCATCAGAATGAGAGAGTCCAAACAGCTATAAAACATCACAATCATCCGACTACACACTCCAGTTCCACAGTTATTGAATAATTGCTTGTGAAAAAAAAAAAAAAAAAAGTGTGTTTTTTTTTTTTTTTTTTTAAAAAAACACACCGACAACATAACTCTATCCATCTCTTAAAATTAAACTAAACTTAACAACGCCCAAACCCCCCCATGTGTTTTTTTAAAAACAATTTAAAATTATTAAAATATTATTGATTACTTTATTAAAAAACACTCCTGAATCGGAGAGAAATACCACCTACTACCCTACTCCCATTCAAGCAACCATTTAGAAGTTGAAAAAAAAAAAAAACATGAGTCCAAAACAAATGAGGGGTGGATTTTGAATTTGAATGACAAACAGGAATTGACTCTTTTTTTTCACTGGATGAAGAGGTTAATGTATTTATACTGCGGTGACCTTGATGCATCAGAAATTATCTATCTGACCTCATTTTTAATTGGGACAAAAAAAAAAAAAAAACAGACGCCCCCCGTCAATTCTTGGTCTACCTTACTGAATTCAGATTCAACCCCCCCCCCCCCCCTGTTGCAATATATGAAGAACATAACATTCACATAAATCTAAAGAAAAGAGGCCATATTTGAAATCTGACAGACCTAAGCAACTGTTTGTTCTTGATGCTCCTTATATATAATGCATAAAAAGTGATTCCAGCAGATTAATAGAGGTGAAATTGAAAACGTCCCATTTTCAGATCAATGCTTCTAAAATAAGCATTTTTTCAACATTATTAACGCTGTATCTCATGTATTTTAAAATCTAAAAAATTTTTGTTTTCCCGTTCCATTATTTGCCAATTTCACATTTCAAACTGCCACTGCTTTTGTGTATTAGTATTTACTATGTTAAAGGTCAAACACAACAGAGATGAGCAGACATGCTCAGCTGCACGGTGTTTGTGAAGGTATTGTCATGAGCGCTGAGTGTTTTTCAGTGTGCTCCTGTAATAGGCTGATAATGAGTAGGCCTGTCATTAACACACAGCTGAGAGCTCATTGCTGTCATGATCGAGCATCAAACTGTGCTAGCAAAGCCCCAGCATTTACTCCACTTCAACACCTCATAACCCTGAGTTTATTTGAGCCTTTATGATGCCTCATAATATCATTATCATTTAAAAATAATATTCAAATATTTTTACCTGTTTCACTTTTTAAACATTTAAACATTCACAATCACAGGCATCCAAAATGTAACAGGTTTCTATGGTATGTACTATCAACTGTATGTCGTAAAATATGCCACTCTCATAATTACAGTGGATAGCTGTATTATATATAAACTCGCAATTCTGTGAAGAAAATTCATAATTGGGAAATTGTGAGAAAAAAGTCAGAACTTAAGCGAGAATAATAGTGAGGCGCGCCAACAATTACCTTCCATCGACAGCTGTACATGTGCATTGTGTTTACCCCTTAAGAGCACTCCTCTGATTGTTGTACCGCTCACCATACTTACTGGTGGTTGAGATTTTATCTCTTGTTTTTTTTTTTTTTTTTCGCAAGCTTGATTGTGGTTGTTAATCGGGGTGCGTGTAACATGTGCCTCATGCTCTATTTTTTTTTTTTTTTTTTTTGTTTGTTTATTTTTTTTTATTTTTTTTTTTAAAACCACATTATTTTCACATATTTTTTTATTTAAACCAAAAACGATAACCAGACCTTTATTCCTCAAATCTACACCGCTCTTTCCATTCCTCGTCCAAACTTCTGGTTTAGTTAATAAATTTGGTTCTATGAGCCCCCTCCGCGTCCCCCCTCAGAAATCCGCAATGGACTCTTCTGTATTGGTTAGCGGAAAAAACTCAGTGTGATGCGCTAACAGGCAAAACCGCCTAGTGCACGGTGTCCGGACAGGGTACGGACCAATAGAAACGTCATTGCCCCCTTCACATTAAGTGGTAGTTTGCGTGTTCCCCCCGGGGGCGGGGCGGGGTTTTATTGTAAACATTATTGGGGTTAGTGATGTCACAACCCAGGAAGAAGCTCATTGTTGGTAGGTAGTTCCCTGACCATCCGTTTTTTGTAGTCCTTAACAGCGCTTTCTTTAAAAAGACAATATCTCCCTTTGCATGAACCTGAGCGTCGTAACTACTTGCAGACGTTGTTTATTTTTGCCGTAACCAAGCAACATTACCAAACAAACACACCAACTAAAGTTCAAAGTGAAATAATCATCACCACCCGCCGCCCAACCCAACCCCACCCCCCACCCACACCCAAAACCACCGCTCAACCACACGCCGCAGCCCACCCCTTTAAAAACTCCCAGCACAGCGTGGGAAAGTCAGTGTATCTTCAGAATGATATTGAAAGTTACATTTCAAGGTAATGTATGTTTTTAAATATTATTTTAGTTGGGGAGGTCATTTTACTGTCATGTTAGTCCATTTTATCTTACTTTATTTTATTTATTAAATTTTTTTTTTTATCATCATATCCCCCCATTGAAGTACGAAGATTAATTGGGGGTAATTTAGTTTTATTTTATTTATTAAATTTTTTTTGTTATCCCATTTAATTACGAAGTAATTAATTAATTATTAGTTGCCACACTTATTTATTTGTTTGTTTGTCCCATGAATATACTAAAGATGGTAACAGTAATTTCACTACAGTGCAATGTTATATATTATTGCATGTACCTTTTACCTGTAAAGCAATCGGACAAGTATATGGGGCAAAATAATTGGACAAAGGGATCACTCTTGCTCATATGATATAGCTTAATTAAACCTATCTATCTCTAGATACACTACACATACAGTAAATTGAAAATAGACCACAATAATTGACACCAAATATGTTTTTTTATTTAATAAATGAAAGAAGGACAATAATTGTCAAGTGTCTTTCTGAAATATACATAATGTAAAACTTTCGTCAGTGGCATCTGCCACTGAAGCTGTTGAAGTAATGAAGATTTTTCATCCATTTCAGGGATTTCTCTGAGGCAGGATAGTTTGGGTACTGTGGGTAGTACGGGTAGTAGTACGAGTAGAATGGGTATTGGTAGTTAAAGTAAGGGTTTGGGAAGAAGTTATTAGGTCTAGGAACAGGGAAAAATATATTTCTGGTGATGGAGTCTGTCTGGGCCAGAGAAGAACCAAGGAGCTGCTGACCCTAGATCACCCTAACCTCACTAATTACTGGCACTGTGACTTGCTCCACCTGAATGAAGAAAGAGAACATTGTTCAGAATTATTTTATTTTTAATAATGTTTAATCTATTTTACCATATAGATTTTTACTAGAACTTACTGGAGCACTGAGACAAAGACCAAGGATCGACAAAAATACAATGACTGTCTTCATCTTTAAGTTCTACCCTAAAATGCACAGAGCACTTGCTATTATCATAAAGCACATTATAAATAATAATAATATCTTTGCAAAGTGCTTCACAAAATATAAAATAAAGAAAGAAATTGGTCATATATTCTTTACCTCAAAGACTATTTCCCAACTCAGAGCTAAAGCTGTCTGATATGGTGTTACATTTGTCAAAACAGGCATATTAACCATATGACCTAAGGCTGTCTAAAAGTATATCTGAATATATGTTGATCATGTTAACAATTTAAACAGTATCTGTTTTATTTTTATTTAGCTGGAGAAATTGATGTTTGTAAAAACAGTAGTGGCCCCAATGCCGAACCCTGAGGAACACCATAAATTATCAGTGAAGCTTAAGACACTTGATATTGTACAGCTACCGGAAATTTTAGTTTTGACAGAAAACAATTCTACCCCAGTTATTCTGATGCATTGCCTCTTTCTGTCAATTAAAAATTATTAATAAATTGTCAAATACCATGTTCAGATCAAATGGGCTAACATTAAGACGAAGCACATCTCTCAACATCATCTGTGATCAGTAGGCCACATCATAAACTTAATAATATAACTATAATTAACATTAATTTCAGAGGAAAATAGAATAAATTTGAATACTTTGGATTTCATCAAGGTTCTGTAAGAAGTGGAAAATTAAAGTCTGTGGGCATTTTCTTTTCTTTTTTAAAGTATTATTTGACATTAAGAGTTTAAAGTGTTATTTTATTCTCAAATTCTGCAAAACACTTAACAAAAGTAAAGTTACTAACTTAAACCAAAAAGGGTTTTTATAGTCTGATTCCTTTGGAAAGTTCCACAAAAAGTTTTTCATTCTCTAGATCTTTAGAAATCCACCTATATAGTGGTGGACATAACCTCCAAAAACCAACTAAAATATTAAAAATGTTTCTTCATAAGAGGAAGTTTCTTTGCTTAACCAAAGATTATGCAACAAACCATTCCATAACCTATATTTAAGTATACTGTATGTGCCCTTTGCTCCTCAAATTGAAGCTATCTGTACAATATATCATGCATGCCTGATAAACCAGTCATTGAGTGTTAAAAGTGTAGATAATATGCACTTCTTATCTGAATGCCATTCATAATAATTCATGGTCCTTTACAGATGGTGCATGCTGTAAGTTACAAAGTCCTGAATGCCTAACTGTTGTAGAAGAATAATTGAAAAAGTGTGGTAAACTTACCATCAAGTGAAAACATTCAGCTCTACTTTAATGTTGCAGTGGGTACCTTTAAATTCCTTATGGGTAGTACATAAAAAAATCTGTCCAATCAGATTATACCACACATGTGACCACAATGAAGTAATTGCAGGACTTATTAAATTTCAACATCAATTCATTAGGCCTTGAATGTTGTACAAACAAAACTGACATTGTTCAGATAATATTCTTTAGAATCATACGAGTAAAAATTTGTTGCTATCATAATTTCCAAAAGTTTAAAGTAAAAGCACATTTACATTGCAAAGATGTCTCATAATGAGAGATTTGTCAATAGGCCACGTCTTGTCAAGCCTAGATATCATTACTGCCTTATGTCTCTATAAAACTGCAGGTATATCTGTCAAGACTTTTCTCAGTAGTTATAGAAAACACTGCTGTCCTGTAACTACAGCAGCTTTGCATTCCAAAGCTCTTATGTAACATGATACACTTTCAGTCTATCCATATTTTTCTTGTCATAAAAATGGGTGCTGCCATTTGTAAATTCTATGGGTCTGGCTTCCGGTCTCACCTGCATCCAGCTATTTTTAGCTGTAAAAAACAGTTCGTTTTGCTGCTTGATATTGAGAATTGATGTGTCTTATCATATTATTTTAATGTAGGTATTCTTATTTAAGAACACACTGGTTTGTAGTGCAAACAGTTTTACGGTTTACTGCGGTGTTCTTCGCCTCTTATGTACCCTTAGCGGTTAAGGTCAGAGGCGCTTCCAGGGTGTAGTTTCCTCTTATCGGTTGGCAGAAAAAGGTGGATACTTACAAGAACACACACACACATATTCATATATATATATATATACAAGGTGTATCAATTTTACACTCTTCTGCATCCAATTTCACAAATGTAGAAACAATTATACTTTTGCTAGTCAAATATATTTTGTTCACACAATAGTTCTGAAAAAATAGTTCAGAAAACATTTTTATTTAAAAAATGCACTGCAGTGATCAGCATGTGTTGCTGCTAGATTTCAGAATTGTATTGATATATTTCCTTCTGTCACTTCTGAAGGATTATTAATAATTTTTTTTTTTTTTTTTTTTTTATGTATTCTATGTGATTTATATATCTATAAAGAAGGTCTATTTTTGTCATTTATGTTTTTACACTGAGAAGAAAGGTTGTTCAGAATGACAAAAATAATTTTATACGGCAATGGTAGAAATATTTTGGTATGGTGCTTTTTGTGAATACATGGCAAGTCCATGTTACAGTGCAGAATTAGTGAAAGAAAAAAAAACATTTCCTAGTTCGATGACAGATTTGAACCAGTAGAGGACAGCATCTCTCTCTCTCTCTCTCTCTGAGAGTTTTCACCTCTAACACCATCTAGCACATTATATACTGATTATTCAGCCGCTGATTCATAGTTGCATACACACAAAACAAATTATCACAGGCACAGTTATATGACACCAAATATATTTTCAATGTGTGAGAAAGCAGTCAGCCTAAAATATTCAACTTAGCAATATCAAATCTTGGAACAGTAAAGAAGGTATTTCTGGCCAGTTTCCATCCGAGCCAATGGGGGACCAGTGAACTGCTGACCCTGGATGAGCAGTTCAATATTGTGAACTTACCTTTAAGCAATAAATAGTCAGGTCTTGTGTAATAATGCAACATGCACATTTAAAGTATTTTCACAGAAAAACATACAATTCATTATCCAATCAGACTAGTGACCACATTTTGTGAAATAATCACACAACTATTCAGATTGCAACACTCTTAAGTGCTGTTAGGGGGAAGTCGTGGCCTAATGGTTAGAGCGTTGGACTCGTAACCCAAAGGTTGCGGGTTCGAGTCTCGTACCGGCAGGGATTGTAGGTGGAGGGAGTGAATGTACAGCGCTCTCTTCCACCTTCAATACCACGACTGAGGCGCCCTTGAGCAAGGCACCGAACCTCCAACTGCTCCCCGGGCGCTGCAGCACAAATGGCTGCCCACTGCTCCGGGTGTGTGTTCACAGTGTGTGTGTTCACTGTGTGTGTGTGTGCACTTTGGATTAATTCCAAGTATTGGTCGCCTCACTTAATAGTGTTAATATTATCATGAGAAATGGTGAAAGTCAAATGTAACCAAATCTGACCTGGTTTAGACACCTATTGTCTCATTTATGTATTTCAGGACTTTCCTCAGTGATGACAGAAAAAACCAATCTGTAAACAGGACTATTGCCGAGTTCACACTGCAACGATTTCAGCCCGATTTTTCACTCGCCGACAGGTTTGGCGAAAGCGCCAACAAATGCCCGAAATCTGAGGCAAATCGGTGCTTGTTCACGCGAGTGACAATCACGTAGTGTGGAATTATCAAAGACGTATCTGAGGAAATCGCCGAGCGCGCCGACGCCCGGGGAATGATATTTGGGCTGACTAAATAACTGGAGCTGTCAGGATATCCCAATCACGATGTGTTGCAATGAGTTTGACTGAAAAAAAAAACACGCGGAGATGAGCTACAGCCAATGGGGAGTCGACGATACAGGGCAGACGGGACGTCGACGGGTTGAGGGTACAACTGAACGTGAGTGGTTTGCGGACCAGTGTTACCAAATACGCGATTGCCGCCGGTTGTTTTTATGTCAGCAGGTTGAAGCGACCCCAATAACATGATATTTAAGCCCTGGAATGTGAATTGTACAAGGAGAACCCCGCCAAAAAAATTTGTATTTTACCCCCCGATCGCGATTTTTACTGGGGGACCCCCTCAAAAGCAATTGGGCTATTTTCAGGCTAGTTTTGAGCGGTAATTGGGCGGGTTTTGTAGCGAAAACCTGACAACCCTGCACCAGACAGAGCTGTCGTCGATTCTTCCTATTGTGAAGTCATGCAGTGTGAAACCCCCGGTCGCGATTCATTTTTTTGCAATTGTGAAACACAGAGGCAGAATGAATGCTACCCAGAGAGTCGTTCAGTGTGAACCAACAGTGAGCGACGTCTTTGAAAATCGTGCAGCGTGAACTCGGCATAAGCTGCTCTCTTTCTGTTCACGATCGTCCGGTCTTGAGTCTATAAGTATATGCCAGTTGTGTGAATGTGTTGCTGTTCTCTCTCTTTGTGATTATTGATAAATGCTTGTTAAAATGCCTTAAGAAATCTAGATATGAACTGCTGCAGGACAGATACTGCAATCCAAAGAAATACTGTATAAGCGCTTGAGTGCTGTTAAATTTAGGACCTGGAACATAACTTTCACACAGACAAACTGGACAAGTGATGTTCTCAGCTATACCTTCAAATTTAATATAAAATATTCACAAAATCTAGTAATTAAAAGCCCATTTATGATGTTGATATATGTGTCCTGATATGTCTTTGATGCTGATCTGAGCTGGTAATGCACAACAGCATTGTGGTAACGTTCACAACAGTGCTAACGGTGAAGAAATCAAGTTAAATATTTTCAGTCTTTAATCCACTTACATCTATAAAGTTTGCATGTCTTGCCAGTTGCTATTTGAGAAAGATTACTTTTTGGTAACTGAAGATTTTACATTATGTAACAAAATATGAAACTACCTCAGCTCAGATGTTGCTATAGATTTGGACTTTTCTCAACCAAGCAGCTACGTTTAACCTGCTAGTCTCTAAGTGATTTTATTTTAGTGGATGTATAAAGTCATCAAGTTCTCGGGTGGCAACCACAGGTGTAGTTTTCCACTGACGTCTGACAATACCCTCTTGTCTTCATTCTCAACAGCACTGCTATTGTTTCATGACTTAAAACCTAACAAACTAGTTATGGTGAAATATTTTCACGTCTTCAAAATAAAAGGCACTTGGTGGTTACATAACACAATGACATTCGCAGTTAGGTGAAAAACACTTTTTGGTCACGCTGTATAAAAATAACTTCATGAAATGGTACCTTCTGCAGTTTGATCTTCACTTTAAAGTTAGTAAAAGTTATAGTGTAGTATCTCAACTATCAAGTAGCCTAAGTTTGCACCAGTAAGGAAATGCACCTGGCGAGTTGTTAGATGACCGCAGCATTTCACTTTTCTTTAAAGTGTTTCAGTAACTGTTTGTTCAGCTGATGTTCAGTTTTTGAATGTTCAGCATTACTTTCTGCTCCTCACACTCTGTCAAATGGCTGCAGAAGACTTGGAATATAGTGCAAAAGTCTATTAGACCACTTGGTATTGTTCCTTAAAATAATGTGTGACCGTCCACTTTTATTATACGCTGCATTTTGGTACTTTCTAACTGGTACCTATCGATTGAATTCATCAGTCCCTAGAAAAGAGTGACCAGTGCAATTTCTGAAGAAAAATTATAATAATTTTAAGTTGCATGGAAGCTGAAAGTCAAACATGTTTGCAGTATAATGAGTAAAATAGACAGATTTTATTAATATTATTTTTGGGTGAACTGTTTCTTAAAGACAAGGCTGAGACTGTGAGAGCAGCTGTGTCAGACAAGACTGACTAATGAGTTTCCCGTTAAACATGTTGTTTATGTGTGTTTTGTCTCAGTGACACGGGTAGTGAAATATTCCATTGTTCTCACATGAATGAAGATAAAATACAATGACTTTTGTTAACTCAGTGTAGAAGGTGAATCTGGGCTGAATTGTTTTGAGAAGTTCTGTTTTGTCCTCTTGAAGTGATTCTTCTTGACGTGTGACAGTCTTGATGGTTTGACGTGATGTCAGAAAGCTCAGTGCTGGTAATCAGAGAGTTGCTGCAGCTGCTTTCTATGCACAGGTGGTGAACATACACATAATTCAATATTAGTCCAATATTAATAACATAATTTATTTAACAATTCTTCTCCCCCGAGTTACGTCTTCTGCCATTTTGGAGAGTATCACAACACATACGCACGCTTTCCCCTAAGCATAAACGACGCAGATTACCGTTTCATTACGCTCTTATTATACCTCCAAATGGCGTACTCGGGGAGAAGAATTGTTAAATAAATTGTTATTTTTATGTTACTTTGCGGTCAAAAGGTATTCTTGAGCAGTTGAGCCACTGATGTCACATGGACTGTTTTACCGATGTCCTTACTACGTTTCTAAACCTGGGAACATTACAGTTGCTGTCTATGCAGGATCTGAGAGCTCTCACATTTCATAAAAAATATCTTAATCTGTGTTCCTAAGTTGAACGAAGGTCTTACGGGTTTGAAACGACATGAGGGTGAGTATTAATGACAGAATTTTCATTTTGGGGTGAACTAACCCTTAAAGAACCAGATGGGTCCAAGGCGGTATGTCGCACAACTATGGCAACAGAATTAGGTGATTCCAGGCGGCACCCTCCCGCTCTCTCTGGTGAAGCCAACACGGAAGTGACTTAAACTGTAATTCGTCAACTGGCCGCTAGAGACTGGCTCCAAAAGGGAGTCAATCTTTACAGCAGAAAAAAACATGTTAACAGCCTGGTTCAAAAAAAGATTTTGGCTACCTAACTGAAGCTTGTCTTGCCCCTTCAAGTGTGATTTACAACTTATTATGGGTTCTTCGATGACGGTCTGACTAGTGGTGCATGGTCTGTTCAGCCATCGCTCCCGCTCTTTCCCTTTTCGATTATTATTCTAATTCAATTATCGATTAGCGGTGATTGCATGGCTGCCAGATGGCGACGGCTGTATGCCTCCCAGCCTTACTTTTTCAGGCTTCTCGGACTCACCGGGTTCAGCCTCGTTCGTGAAACCTACGGGTGACGTCACGGACACTACATCCATGTTTTATACAGGGTCCTCGAATTACGTGGATTGGTAGAGCCTGCTTCCAATGGAAGTGAGGCATCGCCTATGGCCCTACATTTCCTTCGCTCCTCTTGGAAGAATATAGGCTGTCTCCTGAAGTCGATTTCAATTGGCTAAAGGATGTGCCTGACTCGGCATTAACGTCTGCTTCGATTTCTCTCCTTCACTCCTGTCTGTACGAGTGTCCAAGTAATGCTGCCTTCATGTGCGTCAGAAACTACGCGTATCCTACACGATCATATTTCGAGGCGGACGAAAAATATTTGTATTTACTTAAATAGGACAAATTGAATATATACGTCATTGGTATGTTGAAGTCAAATCACCCACGTGGCTTGCAAAAGGGCCATTTGCAGAACCGCGTACCCAAGATTCATTGTTTGCTCTTCACACCTTCTCTAACCTCCTCCTCTGCCTTGACCGACTGTCGCATGTCCCTGGTATTTGGACTCTGGAATGGCCCTTTGTGAAGGATTCAATGTTCATTGTCGCTTACTTATTTTGGAACTTTATTCCCTATAATGGCATATTGCCTCTATGGACATTCTGAGTGCCCCTTGACCCCCGATAGGTCTTTTGTCCAAAAAAGCAATTTGGAATTCGCCATTAATCTACCATAGTTAGCATGATAAAATAATATAAATTAAATAAAAACAGTGTGGTTTTGAGCCTTGTAAGGTGCACTGCCCTTGAGCAACACACCAGTTCCTCCAGGATAAAAGCTTTGTTTTTGTTAAATGAAAGCATACAATCTGTAACATACTGAACAATCGAGAATATTTTACTGTAGCAGTGCAGTTAGTGTGCAACTTATTAGAGAATGAAACGAGAGAGAGATGTATTAGCAGGTGTTGTGTTTATTCCTGTTCACAGTTCATATAAATCTTAAAGATAATTAAGGAAAGCCATCTATCCCGCCATACGGTGGTTATTCTGCTTTCAGTCCAATCTCTATCTTTTCATGATAAGTACTCGCAGATCTTGCGTGCGCGCCACGAAAATAAAATAGTAAATGGGTCGAGCGTCTGTGATTCTACCCTTCTTGTGCTCTTCTCAGGTGGCTCGGCTCAAATCTCGCTGTCGTGGTCTACACAGTGACCTAGAACCAACTGGGGTGTGGTGTGGGACACGAGCGTTGTTCTGTTCGGATAATCTCACTTTATATCGAGGTCGGCAATAGCTATTAAAACTGTTGACCTGCCATTTATAAACATCAGAAAAGGAAAATGTGTCCCATCTGACCAGAAGGAGGGATTAAACGTATCCCCTCTAAGATGACAAATTAATGACCAGAAGGGGGGAATATGAAAAACAGAGGTAGGGAAATCACACCCTGATTACAATTATACAATTACAGGTGGATTATATGTTCTAATTTCTTGAATGTACTTAGACACTGTATTTAGAAAATGCACCATTTTATTTGCCAAATGATGTTGCATGTAAAATGTATTATTATTCGAGTGCTAAAATATGCATCTTTGTTAACATTTTTGCAGTTCATACTTCTGTGTAAGCATGAGTTTTGTTTCTAATGTCATCAAAGAAGTTTATAGTTCGCTGTTATGTATGTATAACTTCTGCCTTTGATGTAGGGGTTTGGTTTATAGGATGATGACAGATTATATCACATTCTCAGTCAACACTGACGTCTTTTGAGTTGGTGAAGTATCTGTCTGAGCAGCTAAACTTGTTTGTTCTGGGCATATGAGCTGTTACGCGATACTAAAAACAAAAAATCTCACAGTAAAATCTGCTTATCCATCATATTTGGGCAGTCAGAATGATCTTACAACAATGAAGCAATGTTCACAATTGTTTCCATTTAAGTCACATTATGGGTGGTCATTGTAGCCATGGTTTAGCTGTTTTCTCACGCAAAAACCCGTTTATAAGGTCTGTAATTTCGGTAAATTCCCTTGTGGCTTTGTGTCAAGGTTATTAGGTTCATATTGGTAAAATTCATGTTGGTCCAACGCTGAAAATACGAATGGTTTGTCTAATCAAAATCCATAGATTTTCAAAAGAATTGTTTTTATGTATTGAGGTATTTTTTTTTTTTTCTTGATTGTCACACCAGATGTGTCACGTGTATGTTCTGTTGAGTTTTTCCTTTGTCCTCTTTCTGTACACTAGTTTGTTATCTTAGCTACCCATTGGATTTGATTAGTCCTCTGGCACCTGGTGGTGTCATTTGGTTTTTTAAGTGTATTAACCCTGTGTTTTTCTTCGTTCATGGTCAGTTTGTCATTGCCGTGTAAAAAAAACAAAAACCCAAGTTTGTTCTGTTCCTGTTTCCAGTACACCCGAATTTGTTGTTAAAGAATCTTTGACTTTCTATGCTTGCATCGGATACGTCCTCAAATCGCTCCACGCCGTGCAATCATCAAGCGTGACAACATTGTAGAGGCAGTAATATTTTCTGGTCCCTTGGTATAGTGAGTGTCTTGAAAATGCAATGTCCTTAATCCTAAAATAATGCAAATGTTATGTGCAACTGTACCTACTTTTGCTGCTATTGAGTTGGATACAGGTAGTGGATTGCCAGGTGTGGTGGTCAGTTGGTTATGGGTATAAGAGGGTTTTTGAATAGATGTATTACAATATTTAAAAACGAGACTGTAATACAGGAATGGTATTTTAAAAAATCTAATCAGTGACAAGGTAACAACTTGCATGTACACATAATTTTGGTTTAAATTATTCATTTAATGTAAGTACCCAGAATATGAGGTGGGGTCCATTTTTCCTTGCATTGTATAAACGCTCGGTTAAAAACCATTAAACCTCCCGCTATTCTCTTCTCTCGGGGGGGCATATTAGCTAAGCTCTGGGCACAATATTTTATGCTGGGGTGAGGGGGTACTAGAGCTTGTAGGTCTACATGGTACCCCATGCCTTTTGTTATGAAGCATGTATCCCAGCATTTACATATAAATGTCAAACATAGGAATGTATTACTAATGATTTATTGGAAACACATATCGGACAAGGATTTCATGTGTATATACAGTATAAATAACCTCAGTGCTGTCCATGGAGAGGCCTCTAACGCTCGCGGCGTAGTAGAGCAGCTGGAAGCCAAAATGTGTACAACTATCAGTCACATGCCATAATTAGACACCATGGGTGGAGCTATGTCAGTCTTACAAGTACCCTGAAATGCCTGTACAGAAGTACATGAGACGCTTAAGTTCCTGTGAGCTTTCTGGGCACTGAACGACTGAACACGTAACAGACGGGGGGGGGGTTGTCAACAAGGTCTATCCCATGCCGGCTTCTCCGGACATGTCTGCCGGCCTTCTCTTCTCTGTCTTGTGAGCGTCAAAAGATGGGGTGCAAGGGTGGTGGTGGGGTAGAGGGACCTCCCTCCCGGGGGGGAGCGAATTCACGAAACTGTTTCCTTGTCATGAATACGGGGGTCATCATGGAAGTCACTGGGACCAAGGCCCGTTTAACTCCTCTCCTCCCCTAGGGAAGACCAGGGGCACAGATCCAAGAAATACAGACGTTACAGTACACGGTAACGGGACAAAACGTCGGCGCAAGGGAGTCAATGCAGCGCGGAAAGGTAGGCTACAGTGTGGAGTTTGTTGTTGGGTTTGGAAATCGGAAGGTGGAACTAAAGAGAAAATGAATGCAATAACAAAACTGCGAAAGACAAGGGTGAAGCGGGCAAAAACACTAGGGCGGGACCCAAGAAGATAGGTAAACACTAGGCGGGGAACGTGTGATTGGCAGATAAACTTTACCATCATTCGCCGCGGAGGTGGTGTTGCATCTCGTTCAAAACCAGAAGTATTCAGTACTGTGTTCTTACATGTAATTTATGATTACTGTGGTTAAAATAAGTTACTATTTACTTTAATAACTTTTGTCAGACATACGATAGTAACGTAATTATTAACCGTGAAATCGCTCAGTCAGCGTTGCACAGAAGATCTGATTCATCAAACTCGGAGAGTTCGGAGGAAAATGATTCACGCGGAGGATTGAACATCGAGGATTCACAGTCGGTCGGAATTCTGACAAGTCTAATGAATCTTCTGAGGAAGTTGTGCCAGACTCCCTCCACTAGCCCCCAGAACATGAATCATCAGGCCACGAACGGCGTTTACTTATTCTGATCACATAGCACAACGTCCTTCGCGAACAATACCTATTAGTGGCGAGTAATTATATCCAAGGATTCTTGGCAGTACTACTGCTTAATCATCTTTTCATGCAAAAAAAAAAAGAAAAAAAAAAGAATGTTTAATGGTGTACAATTCATTATGGTTTGCACTAATGATACTGATTGATGTAACCTTAAAAAATTAATTACTTTTAAATTCAGAATAAAAAATCTTTCAAATGCAACCAGTTGTCATAATCATCATTTCAATCATCATTTTCTAATGGGGTGATATGATTGTCTGAAGTAAGAAAATATGATTTATTGCTCAGTAACTTCATTATTATAAAAATATAAAATATGACATGGAGCCTACAGTATTCTATTTTTCTAATTCAATATCATAATTCACTTTTTTTGTGAGTTCAAAATAAGTAAGATTAACAGCATCATCCTATGGGATTTCAAAAGAACTTCAATTAATCTGAACAATTTACGTCATGTATTGCATGCAGATTACAAAAGACTCAAGAGGTGCAGAGTGATATTGAAAAGGCCAGGGGTGATACTAGGATTTCAATATTAGGGGGGCTCAGCCCCAATTATTGTACAATCAAAAAATAATTAATATATTGTTAGGGCACGCAGGAACAAGACACACAAGGTTCTACACTACCTAAGTCAACTTCTGAATATAGATTTTATTTCAAATCATTTCAGCTAACCAGATCATATTCATTAATATTCATTTAAAATATAGATAAACCTTATATTACTGTAATTATCGAGATTGGCAGTATGTTTAATCTGCCCTATATTAAATCATTCCTATTTTGTTTTCTAATTTAAAAAATAACACATGAACCTATCAATGGGATTAATTTAAGCTAAACGATAATGTCTTTAATAATGTCTGTGCATGATATTAATCTAATGCCACATCTGCAATAATACGTTTTAATAAAAAAAATTAAATTTTAAATGAAAAGAAAATTTTCTAAAATAAGTCTTCTTGCTCCATTTTTGCTGGAGGAAAACAACTGTTGTGTGAGAAGGCGGGGTGAATGCATATATGCTTGTTAAAATGCCTTAGGAAATATAGATATAAACTGCAGGGGCACATACTGCAGCCCAAAGCAATACTGTCTGACACACTTGAATGTTTTCTACGTGTTATTATGCACATCTCATTCATCACACACACAGCCTCATTTGCCTTTTCTGTGCCGGATTCCCACTCGGGTGCCGGGTATTTCCCAATAACTACTGAGCCGTTCCCGTGAGCTCCTTACAAGAGCGTTCGTTCGGCTACGCTGTGTGTGATTCACCAGTCGTTTGCCCAAAAAGGCACTTACATAACACACTTTTTCTACGTGCATACGATAAGAATCGCTGTCGGGTGTTCGATGAGACCAAAAAAATTCCTTTCAATATATGGCATTTCTTCTTGTGGAGGAGTTTGTGGAGCGACAACCAATTGACTCTTTTCCCCTTTTTTGGCATTGGTCTAGTTCTTACACATCTGATACAAAATTAAATGCAACTGGGGTGTTAAGAGATCAGGGAAGGAGGTCCACAAGAAGTGGCTAGATTTTGCAAGCCTGGCAAAAAGGAAGAGGGCACTGCAGAGGATGGCAATTAAAAAACCAATTGGTTGGACCAATGACTCTCCCCTTCTCACAGCAGAGGAAGAAAGGGCCTTGTCAATACTTCAGATGGCATTTGTGGTGGTATTGACCTCCTTGGAGGAGTGAATAGGGATGCCTCAGCCTGAGCCTGAGTCAGGTCCTTCATGTTCAGAGGAACTATCAGTTTCACCTGACATCTCCCAGCACCTACCATCTCCTAGTCCTCCAAACAACCCCCTCAGGCCTCAGGCTCCATCTTCAATTGTCCAGACCGCAGTCACAACACCTCAGCAGTTTGAGAATGTCTGTGGTTGTAGTCAGGACTTAGTGCAGCTGGAGAGATGTCTTGAAATACATTAGACAATGTCTTAAAGAGGCCAATAATAGGAACAACCGGAGGCAGTTGGAGGAATGTAGTCCAGAGGCGAGGGCAGGTCGACGCCCGATCAAGGTGGAGCCGGAGGGATGAGGGAGCCCGGCAGAGCTGGTGGACCGACGGGCCACAGTGGAGAGGGAGCTAAGAGCCAAGGTGGAGCCACTCGGAGGCTGGAGGAAGAGACAAGGAATCTGGAGACTGGCAGACCCGCGGCAAAACCACACCACTGATAGTGGGCTGAGGATGAGCAGAGGGGCTGACAGGTGGCAGCGGTGGCGGAGATGAGGAATGGGTGATGATACGAGGAGGTGGGAAAGGGAGGCTGGGTTGGAAATCATGACTGGTAGTGGGTTCTGGGATGGTGTGTGCTGCCCGCACACACCAAATGGCAACAACCATGACAGGGAGTGCTGTAACCACTCATATTAATTTTAACCAATTGTAGTTAAGATCTGATTTTGTGTGGGTTTCCAACATAAACGTTGATTAATTCTACTTAATAAAATAAGGCAGCCACAAAACTTTTTTTTTTACTTGTATTTAGGGCTGTGCAAAAAATCGAATGCGATTTTCATGCGCATCTCGTCAGTAAAGCAGCTCCTGTGATTAGTAGTAAATCTCCAGCGCGTGCTTTCAGATGGAGCGGCATTTACTACACAGAGCCATAGTTCACTGACAGGCTAGTTAATTTTAAAATGCAAAGTATTGAAAATAAAAATAAAGCTTTGTAAACACTTGCAGTTTTACAACACTATAGTGTGTCCCATCAGGTAATGAAAAGTTCTGCACACACTTGTGGTCTTCATGCTCACTTGAACACTTGGACCAAATACAGGAAATGCGTCATATAAGTAGTCAAGTGCAAAGACGGCAAGTGCGGATATTTGGACAAGGCAGTAGGCACACTACCAAAAGCGATGCTTGCTCTCTTGTTCTATTAAGCTACTACATTTATCCGTGATCAACCGAAGTTTAGGCTGCCCCCTACAAGAGAGGAATAAAACTGCAGCTGCACTCAACTAGTAGCAGGCTGAAGACTGTTACAGTGCCACGGACAGGGGAACGAACTCCATGGTCATGACAGGACAGGCAGATAGTTCCAGGCAGACAAACAGTTCAAAACAGACCTTCATGGTCATTTCAGGATATACAGGGAGTTCATAAACGACCTCATTGGCCATAACAGGACAGGCAGAGATTTCAGAAGATGATGGAAGACTGGGGATAACTGAATAAAAGTCTATTAAATCCTGCCTCAGCTCACCCTCAGCGGTGGAACAGTGGGTGGGGCTTTCCTCCGCCCCCTCGCTCTCCGCTGTTACATCCGTTGCGTGAGTTGTTACCGGTGTTCTGACGATTTGTGCTACCCGCTCAGATTGTGCTACCTCCCATTAAAAAGATAGGTAGCACAAATCGATAGCGAAAAATGCTACCTAACAGATTGTGCTACCAGCATCTTATTCATGTGTCCATACCTACCCTTACCCTAAACTTACGCTTAAAACAATGCAAATATATTTTTGGTAGCACAAACTGATAGGTAGCATGTTTCGTCGGTTCACCGGCTCTCGCACCTGGTCAGACGATCGAGGAGACTCTGGCTCAAGGGCAATCCTCAGCTCTGTCGCTCTTTCTTGCGATTGCTCATTGGTCACGGCAGGCTTTGGCTCTCCGTCTGCGGTGGGCTCTGACTGACACTTGACGCAGCGGGGTGATGGTTGGCTGGGCTCTGGGTCCGGAGAGGGGCTTGCAAGATCCTCATCAACGTAGTAAGGAGACCATGGCGTGTTACAGCTCGCCAGCACCCACTCCACGAAGGTGGCGAAATCCCCTCGAGGGCCGTTTCCGGACAACCTCGTGATCCGGTAGCTGGTGTTGTTGGAGATTTCCAGGAATAGTCTGCTGCTAGGAAGACGATGATAATAATATCCTTTAATGGAAGTCCAGAAGATGAAGAAGACAATAGCACACAGGGTAACATAAGTTCAACAAACATACAATAATAACCCACTAGCAAGAACTGAAAGGGAGCAACTTAAATACACAGACCAAACAAGGATAATTAACTAACACAGGTTAACAGAATTAACTAATCAGACACTAGGGAAAACTAGGTCAAAGGAAACATGAGGAAAGAAAACAAACTAAAATTCATTCAATTGATTCATTCGAACGGCTGATTCATTCAGGAATGAATCAAGTGTCTGTCTTTATGAATGGGTAATCATGAATCACTGACTCACTAGATTCGTTTGAAAACGCAGTTCATTCATAAACGAAACACCGCTGTGTTTTGATGTAGATGCGCAGCGGCAGAGCTGTGGCTTGTTTAAACTATTTTTCGCCGACATATAAGCAAATCAGACAATAGGTGTTAAGTCAGACAATGCAAATCACTTAATATTAAATTCTTGTTTATTGAAAGTGAAAAAAGTGAAAGTGACGTGACATGTGGCCAAGTATGGTGACCCATTCTCGGAATTAGTGCTCTGCATTTATCCCATCCAAAGTGCACACACACAGCAGTGAACACACACACACCGTGAACACACACCCGGAGCAGTGGGCAGCCATTTATCCTGCGGCGCCCGGGTAGGCAGTTTGGGGTTTGATGTCTTGCTCAAGGGTCTCACCTCAGTCATGGTTTTGAGGGTGGAGAGAGCGCTGGTTAATCACTCCCCCCACCTACAATCCCTGTCGGTACGAGACTCTTAGTTCATCGCGAGCTCACATTTATAATCAACGAAGCTCTCTACACTGCGCGATGAATCTCTTATTTACACCCTGTCTACACTTTGCTTATGAAAGGACTTGTGAGATATGTCTGTGATACATTACTCAACGCTGCAAAAACACGTAGAAACCTTTGAAGCTCCCCTGAGAGCAAACGTGCTGATCGGGTCAGTCGCACTGGTGCCCCTAAAAAATTTTTTATAGTCGCACGCAGTAGTTTTCAGTTGCATCAAGCAAGTATACATACACTTGTCGCTGTTATGTATATTTGTAAGTCATTGTAAGCCTAAACTTTAAAATATACATTTATTTTTTTATTTATTTTAATTACACATTTATAGAAATTATACATTTACATGCTTAAGGATTATTTCAACAAAACATGAAGTGTACCTGTGTGGAAAGTGACTGTGCATGGCCCTTCTTGGGTCTTTCACAAAAATGAGTCAGCGCCATTTAAACAAAATAAAATAGGCCCTATATAATATGCACTGTTGCTTAGTATTAAATTATAGCTTCAGATGCATGATATATGTAGGGCCCTATGAAATCTGTTTTATTTTTCCCAAATTAGCCTAAGTTTTTTCCTTTTTAATTTTTCTGGATTCAGTTTTTTTCCATTTTAATTTTCTGGATGATTATAATAATAATAATAATTTTAACAAAAAAAACATGTCTAATTAATTAGAATCATGAAACTTGTTTAATTTAACAGCAATTTAGGCCTATTAAAAGTTTAACAAAAATTACATTCTTAGGGCCCAAATTCTGCTCTTTCTTTTTTTTCAGTCCTCTGGCTCGATGGAAAACAAACTCTGGGCGGATTCTGTTGTTAGTGAGAAAGCAATCCGATCTACCGACCACGACCTGTAACGCCCCTGTGGACTGTTTATTGTGGTTTCTTCTCCTTTTGTTGGTTTAGCCCGTTCAATCATTTGTTAATCACCTTATTGTGCTCACCTGTCTGTCCCTCGTTAACGGCCCTATATCTGTTCCTGTCTCTTGTGTTCTAGTTTGTCGGTTATTGTGAATGTTACCCCGAGTGTGTGTCTGTCTCTGCCTTGTTGTCGCTACATTAAATATCCTTCTTTTGAATCCTTGTCGTCCTCGTCATCCTGCCTGCCTCCACACACCTGGACCGTGACAGAATAACCGACCCAAAAGTACAGTATAGCGGCGTCTTTTCCCTCGTTTGTTTTGTCCAGTTTTTGTCAGTTTTTATTTCTTTTTTATGGATTACCCCGCATGTCCCATGGCCCGGCCAGCCAGCTTTGTGGGTGAGGCAGCCTTCGGCAGCGGGTTCTTGCTGTAATGTTCCCGCTACTTGGAGATGCAACCACACCTGTTTGTGACTGAGCAGGCCAAAGTGTCATTCATTATCTCGTTGCTGTCTGGACGAGCCTTGCAGTGGGCCGAAGCCTTGTGGACTGCACAGAGCCCGGGGATTCAATCGCTGGAGGGTTTTGTGAGACACTTCCGGGAGGTATTCGGCCAATCGACTATGGAGGGTATTCGGTGCCAAAATGAGGAGGAGAGACCTCGGAATCCCCTGTCGAGCCTCGGAATGGCTCCCTATCCCCTGTCGAGCCTCGGAATGGCTCCCGATTCCCAGTTCCGCCCGTAAGGGCTCCAGGCCCAGGGCGCTCTCTACCAGTGCCCGCTCCTCAAATTCCCTACCCCCACCCGCTCAACCCCTCTCCGGCTGCCTCCAGCGTCACCAGGGTCGGAGTCTCCCTCACCTCCGCCTCCAGCCTCCGAGGCCCGGACTCTGCCTCGGTCCGTAGACCCAGTGGCTCCACCTCAGCTGCTAGCTCCCTCGCCTCCACCGTCACCAATCGATCCATCAGCTCCACCGTGCTCCATCGTCCCTCCGGCTCCGCCTTGGTCAATCGTCGACCCGCCATCGCCTCAGGACTCCACTCCTCTGGCTTCGCCTCATCCCTCCGTCCCTCCGGCTCCCGTTTCCGTTGGGCTCCGTCCTCCCGTCATCTTCCCCTTTGGGGTTTTCCTCAGTCGCTCCGCCTCGGATCTCTGGATCTCCGCCTTGGTTGCCAGAGCCCTCGGCTCCACCCTGGCCCCCCGGATCCTCGGCATCCCCGTGGCCTGGGTCCTACCTGGCTCCTCCTCCTGCTCCGGTTCCTCCTGTCGTCTCCCTGGCTCCTCCCTCCATCGTCACCTCCCTGGACTCTGTTAGTCATCCTCCGCCAGAGCCTCCACCTGTCTGGTCTGCCTGCCTTCCTGCCAGCCCTTTGCCTTCCCCTGTCACCATCTCACATCCACTGCCTTGTCCCCCTCCGCCCCTCCCTCTGTTTCTATGGTGCGAGGACGCACCTTCCGGGAGGGGGGGAGTAATGTAACACCCCTGTGGACTGTTTGTTGTGGTTTCTTCCCCTTGTGTTGGTTTGGCCCGTCTAATCATTAGTTAATTACCCTTATTGTGCTCACCTGTCTGCCACTAATTAGTCACCATTTATTAGTTCCTGTCTGTTTGAGCTTGAGTGTCGTTTATTGTGAATGTTACCCCGAGTGTGTCTGTCTCTGCCTTGTTGTCGCTACATTAAATATCCTTCGTTTGAATCCTTGTCATCCTGCCTGCCTCCACACACCTGGACCGTGACAGAACCAGGCTAGATCACAATTTATGATGGGTAATTACGTAAGTTCCGTGACAAGCATTAGCTTTGTTGTTTTGCTAATACTTCAAAAAAAGCGCTCATTTTATAATTACGTCTTATTGCTCTTCTTCCTAGTAGGTGCATTTTAAAAATGTTTTCCCGATGAATCCTGGACTCCTGCTTAAAATGATAAATTAATAAAAGGACAGCTACAAAGAAAAAAAAACCAACAATAAGCCTGCAAAGCTGTTGTCGTTCCATCCTGACAGATGACAGCCGTGACAGCTAGTGGGATTCCGGAAAATAAACCGTGGAACTTTGACCAATGAGACAACAGTTTACTCGTGCGTGACTTGTATTAACAAATTTGGTCCATTAAGAAACTTTGCCATTTGAAAGCAAACTGCACCAAGAATAAAAAGCAACTTTGTAATAATTTTGATCCCGGTTTCAAAACAAAGCAATCAATCTACAGGTGTGAAATCACCCTAAGTAACCCATTGTTTTGCCTCAGTGACAAACACGGGTGGTGAAATATTCCATTGTTATCTCACATAAATCAAGCTACAATATACAATGGTTAATTCACTTTTGTTAATACAGTTTAGAAGGTGAATCTGGGCTGAATTGTTTTGAGAAGTTCTGTTTTGTCCTCTAGAAGTGATTCTTCTTGACTTGTGACTCAGTCTTGATGGTTTGACGTGATGTCAGAAAGCTCAGTGCTGGTAATCAGAGAGTTGAGAGTTGCAGCTGCTTTCTATCCACAGTTGGTAAACATCCCACATACCAATTTTTTTCTGGCCCATCTTTGGTCCACACAATCCCTTTTCCCTCGGCCCACATACCGCAAAGAATGATGGTCCTGGAGTGGCCCAGATCTAGATTAAAGACAAGGGCCACACATGGGCCATAACTGGCCCGAGTCTTAACCTATTGATAGCCCATAAGTGGCCCTGCACTGGGCCTGAATAGGTTTTAGCCTTGGTACGGATTCTCAGCCTTAAGTAAACCAGAAGCCCCAAAACTGAGCCACACTTGAGTCTTATATAGCCCAGACCCAATACAGAATATTAATATTTGATATTATTGCATTGTGTATTTCTTTTACAGTAATTGCCTTTATTTGCTAAATGTTTTGGTAATGTAAACACATTTAACTGAATAGAAAATCATCCTTAAAATCCACAAACCATGTAACTGTACAATAAAAAAAAATGTATTGCATTAAAACAAATTGTATTATTTAAAAGTGTATTATTACACAACATGTAACGTTACGAGTACAATATTTATATATTTGGAGAGATGCTGAAATGTACAATATTTACAAAGTGCTCTCAACTTTTATACGGAATGGAGTCTATAAGAGAAACGTAACAGACAGACAAGTGTAAAGTTAATCACAATAATTTATTTATTGCAGAAATGTCAAAAAGCAGTACCACAGTAGTCAAATGATGATGTGTTGCAGTCGCAGTCCTCTCAGGCGGAATATAATAGTTTAGTGTGAGGAGCAGGGCATAATTTATGTTGTTAAACGCTGAAAATACTATCCACTCCGTGAAGGCGAGCATTTCTCATTCAAACACACATCACTGGAAACACGGCACGTCACAATCTATGACGAAACCCGCGAGAGCCAATGAGAGTTTGATCTCACTGCGGTAAAACCTTTTGTAAAACTTCTTGAAACTGCACATTTTTTAATTGTTTTTGATTTGATTTTAAATAGTTTTTAAATTTTACAGTCTCTGCACTGGCTACCTATTAAGTTCCGTATCAGTTACAAAATAGTATTACTTACCTATAAGGCCCTTAATGGGTTAGCTCCTGCGTACCTAACTAGTCTTCTACCACGCTACAATCCATCACGCTCCCAGGTCGCAAAACTCTGGACTTTTGGTAGTACCTAGGATAGCAAAGTCCACTAAAGGAGGTAGAGCTTTTTTGCATTTGCATTTGGTTCCCAAACTCTGGAATAGCATTCCTGATAACGTTCGGGGTTCAGACACACTCTCTCTGTTTAAATCTAGATTAAAGACACATCTCTTTGGCCAAGCATTCAAATAATGCATCTCATAATCTTGGACTGCAGTTATAGCTGATCAAATGCACATTATTATTCCTTAGCTTGGGTTAAACTAATCAATTTTGCTTGGTTGGAACAGCAGCTACGCTAATTATGTCTCTATTTGTTTCTCTGTTTCTGCTGGGATTGACATCCCATGGGAACTAGGATTTACACAAGCTTCAGTCTGGATCCAGAACACCTGAGAAGAGATGATGCAACCCGTCAGAGGACCTCAGATGATGCCAACCCAGAAACAACATGCAGAACTACCACATTTGCTATAAGTTTGATTGCATCATTAATAATTGCTGTTAATAGTGTTCATAATCTGTTTTATTACGTCTTTAATTGATTACGTATTTAAAGGATTTTTCCGTACATTTCTGCAATATGTACATTAACTGACAGTCACCACTGATAAGATACTACTAAATATTGTAGAAACTAAATTTTCTGTAAAGTTGCTTTGCAATGATTTGTATCGTGAAAAGCGTTGTACAAATAAACTTGACTTGACTTTGACAAATCATCACACGGATAGCGAAGGTTTGGATCAAATTAAAAATCTTTCATGATAATTTTATTGAATGCTTGTGTATGACAGCATATTAATAAAATGATGTGCCCCATGGTAAACAAGATCAATAAAATATTGCATGATAATGGTTAAATGATCTCTCTCTCTCTTTATGTAAGGATTCTAAGATTATTTGTACTGAGAATGATATAATTAAGTGCAGTTTACTGGCTTAACGATTTGCTTAATTTTGAAATGATAACTTTTCATTCTGTTTTGACTTGCCATTTCAAAGATTAAATTTAAACAATACTACACTTCATTGAAATTTCTGTGATCGTTTAACCTTTATCATGCAATATTTTATTTATTTTGTTTACCATGGGGTCACATAATATGCTGTCAGGTCACAAGCCTGATTTGGGCCTCATGATCATTGGATTGATCTGGGCCACACTCCTCCCACCAACAGTGATCCACACTGTGCCATCATTGCCACACATGGCCCAGCTCTGGCTGAAAGGGTACATGCCATTGCCAACAGGAGGCCAGCAGTGCCAGCTTGAGGCCACATTCGGGCCAAGATCGTTTGCTATGTGGGAATTCAATAATAGTCCTAGAACTGCCAATTAAAAAAAAAATTCTTTAAAGGTGCATTCAGGAGAAAAGTTTTACACATTAGGAAATAAATTGTGTTTTTGTGAATAGTCATCTAGTGTACAATTCATCAGATGAATAATGTACTCATAATAGTTACGATACGACACACACAAGGTGGGAAGATTTGGTGATGGAGGAAATCCTAAAAAGTAGTGATGCCTGAGTTGCTGCTTTGTTGCTGGTCAGAGAAATAACTATTGTGTAGACTGCTCTCTAGAGCTCACTGGTATCAGTGTAATTTACATAAAACTCAGAGACGACAGTGCAGCGTCTAACCACTATCATTGTTATTAAAGTAAAAAACTGAGATGCTAACGCTAGCTCAACAACTACTGAATGTGCATTTAATCTGCCGTGGTTAGCATCTGTAACACGTAGCATATACTGTATGTACTATGTGTATTTATAAAATCCATCATTTGCTAAATGATATTGCATGTAAAATATATTATGAGTGGCCTAAAATATGCATCTTTGTTAATATTTTTGCAGTTCATACTTCTGTGTAAGCATGAGTTTTGTTTCTAATGTCATCAAAGAAGTTTATAGTTCATTGTTATGTATTTATAACTTCTGCCTTTCATGTAGGGGTTTGGTTTATAGGATGATGACAGATTATATCAAATGTCAGTCAACACTGACGTCTTTTGCATTGGTAAAGTATCTGTCTGAGCAGCTACACTTGTTTGTTCTGGGCATATGAGCTGTTACGCGTTACTAAAAACAAAAAATCTCACAGTAAAATCTGCTTATCCATCATATTTGAGCAGTCAGAATGATCTTACAACAATGAAACAATGAAGCAATGAAATTCTGTTCACATTGTTTCCATTTAAGTATGTGATACACACCGGTGATCATGTAGACCAGTGGTTATGCTGCAAAACCAGTTACAAAGATAAACAAAAATGTCCTTAAAGTTTCTGAGCATGTCTTTAATTTTGGTAAATGATGTCATAGACTCTTGTGACTTTGTGTCAAGGTCAATAAGTCTCTTAAAATATCTGATAATTTGACCTTTTTATGACAAGGCAAGGTTTAGGTTGTAAAATGTTGTGGTACGACTTCTCAAAAATGCAATGCTATTTATCAATTAATAATTTAAAAAAAACTTCTTTCTGTATGATTTAGAAGCATGTTTCCTCCTGGGAATAAACAAGGAGAAGGATTTTGGATATTGCCATCTTTGTGGGGACACAAATCTGAACCACATACACGAGCACGATTATGATGGTTACACCCCATGACATCTTTGGAGTCAATAAATATTTTCTTGAAACACTTCTAAGAACTTGACACATATGTTTAGAACTAGATTTGCAAAATATATTTTTTATTTTTCTTGTTCAGGGACACTCTTATGTGTCATTAACAAACAAGTTGACCATTTATTGGCTTATATCAGGTTTTATATTGCATTTGTTACAATAATGTATAGTCCATATAAATGCCAGGCATGAAGAATGTATTCAAATTGTTATCTAATGAAATAATTTGACAAGTATTTCAGTTGTGAGTATGCAGAGTATTATACAGTATAAAAACCAGTGGTCCACAAGTATACATAGATTATGTTTAAGTTCTGAGCCTTTCACTGTTACCAAACTGAACGAGTAGCAGACAGTGGGGTTTGTCTAAACGATGCAGTGATGCAGTGGCAGTGCATGATTTACACTCCTGTTTGGATTACACACTGATTGTAGAAGGAATTTTGCAAGACGTTTTGCAAGGTTTGGTAGAGACCCGGAAGTTGCACGAATGTTTACTTGTCACGTCGTCATCATGGGAATTCACTGGACCAAGCCCTGGTTTACTCTCATCCATCCAGTATTTAAGGCACAGTGCCACAGATGCCAGAGTAAATACAGACTGTGACATTACACTAACTGGACAAGAACATCTGCTCAAGGTGAGCCATTCATCTCTTAAATGTATGCTACATTTATGGATTTTTAATCTATCTTCATTATTGGTAACTAAATAATAAATGAATGCAAGTAAGCAAAACTTCTAAATACAATTTTTAATCTGTGCAAAAACACTATTTGACTTTACCAGAGAATAATAGTTTAACACTAGGTTCTTTTGAAGCTTTTGATTTGCAGGATGAAGACTTTACATGCAATGCTGCTGATGATGTTTGTTGCATCAGTCTTTTCAAAACCAGTAAGTATTCAGTAATGTGGTTTTAGGATTTTTTAAAGAAATCGTTACTGTTAATAACACAACACTATTATTAATGAAATTATCTACTGTTTAAATCCTCAGTATCCTTTGCGCAGACGATTTGATTCTTCAGACTCTGAACGATTTAGATTTAGCTCAGAGGAGAGTGATTCACGCAGAGAAGACAGGGAGGATTCACAGTCCGATGAGAAATATGAATCAAACTCGTCTAAATCAAGTGAATCTGAATCTTCAGAGGAAGATGTGAGAGTTCTGACAAGTCCACCGACCACTGGCATAACAACAGCTACCATGACACAAGACTGTGTTATCTTGGATGTGGGAACTGGCAGAAGGGGTGATAATGATAATGGTAATGTCAATATAATATCTTGCTGTATTAATGGTTAATCATCTTTTCATGCAAAAAAAAAAAAAGAATGTTGAATGTTTTTTGGTGTACAATTCATTGCAACAGTATAAAGTAATGTTTATGTGCTGATAATAAAGGTCTTGATACTGAATGATGCAACTTTTAAAATTATTTACTTCTTGAATCTCCCCATTATGGTTTTAAGTGCTCATTTAGAATAAAAAAAATCTTTCAAATGCAATTGTGATAATTGTATGATTTCACACCCTTTAATATCATAAGAAAAAATAAGGTATCATTTTCCAGTGGGTTTTATTTTTGCTAATACTTTGTCTGAATTAAGAAAATGTGATTTACCAGAATATTGATATGAGAGTTCAATACGTTTGCCCTTTGTCAGTAACAAATATTAAATATATTATAATTAATAAGTATTATGATTTATAGCATTAGTGGTAAACAAAAGAACCTACTATATACAATTTTCTCAATTCTATGCAACCAAGTATTATTCTTTTGTGTGTGTGGGTGTGGGTGTGGTGTGTGTGTGTGTGGTGTGTGGTGGTGTGTGTACGCGTTTTTGTGACAAATGAGAACATAAATTTGTATAATGACAAAGGTATGACATAGGTAGTACAAGGAGAAGGTGACTTTTCAGGAAATTACCCCATGTCCCCACTTTTCAAAACGCTTATAAATCACACAGAATGGAGCGTATTGAAAATCTGAAATAGCACAAAGATTCCTGTGAGGGGTAGGTTTAGGGGTAGGTAGGGTGGGTGTATTTTGGGCACATGAATAACGGTCTGTACATAGTTCTAAAAAACATTACGCCTATGGGTGTCCCCATTTTCACAAATGTAAACTGTTGGGATGTGTGTGGGTGGTTGTGTGTGTGTGTGTGTGTTGTGTGTGTGTTGTGGGTGGTGTGTGTGTGTGTTGTGTTGTGTGTGGTGTGTGATGTGACGGAAAGTTGAGTGAGTGACGTGAGGAGTGAGTGACGGAGTGAGTGGTGAGTGAGCGAGAGAGAGAGAGCTCAAAGAAGTCAGATTTACAGCACACCTATGAAATGTCAAATGAAAATGTAATCATGTGTGGCATAATTTTACATAAATTCGCCAAGTGTGCACAAACACACAAGGAATTTGTTGTGGTTTTTAATAAGCTCTTGGTACATACATACATATCTGACATGAGAAAAGTAAAAACATTTAAATAGTAAGACTTAACAATAAATAATAATGTGTATGAATCTGGAAGAGCAGATTTCTGTACATATTTGTGCATTATTTACTAAAAATATGCATATGTATTTACATAGTACTTGAGAGAGAGGCAATAATTAAAGATGGAGAATGAATTACAAGCATGAATTACAGAACACAGGTAATAATTCCTGTGTTAGCTGTTTAGGCTGGAGATGGCATGGGGAAAAACTGTTTTTATGCCTAGATGTTCTAGTGCACAGAGATCTGTAGCGCCTGCCTGAGGGGAGAAGTGCAAACAGGTTGTGTCCGGGGTGAGAGGGGTCTTTGAAGATGTTTCCTGCCCGTTTCTTCACTCTGGAGTTGTACAAGTCCTGAAGATTGGGCAAATGGACACCAATGATCCTTTCTGCTGTCCTAACAGTCCGCTGCAGTCTTCTTATATCTGAATTGCTGGCTGACCCAAACCAGACAGTTATAGAGGAGCACAGAACCGACTCAATGACAGCTGAGTAAAACTGTGTCATCTGTGCCTGTGGCAGGTTGAACTTTTTCAGCTGACGAAGGAAGTACAACCTCTGCTGGGCCTTTTTCACAATGGAGTCAATGTGAGTGTCCCACTTGAGGTCCTGAGAGATTGTGGTGCCCAGGTACCTGAATGACTCCACTGCAGTCACATTGCTGTCCATGATGGTGAGTGGGGGGTGTGCAGGGGGTTTTCTCCTGAAGTCCACGTCATCTCCACAGTTTTGAGCGTGTTCAGCTCCAGGTTGTTGTGACTGCACCAGACAGCCAGCTGCTCAACCTCTTGTTTGTAAGCAGATTCATCTCCATCCTGGATGAGGCCGATGACTGTAGTGTCATCTGCAAACTTCAGGAGTTTGACAGAGGGGTCTTTAGAGGTGCAATCATTTGTGTAGAGGGAGAATAGCAGAGGGGAGAGAGCGCAGCCCTGAGGAGCTCCGGTGCTGATGGTGCGGGTGTTGGATGTGAGTTTTCCCATCCTCACTAGCTGCTGCCTGTCTGACAGGAAGCTGTTGATCCACTGACAGAATGGAGGTGGGCACAGAAAAAGCTGGGTCCGTTTATTCTGAAGGGTGGTCCGGGATGATTGTGGAAAGCGGAGCTGAAGTCCAAAAAAGTGCCTTGCTAAGTCCCTGTTGTAAAGCAGGTTGCAGGATGTAGTGCAGTCCGCATATTGACTGCATATCCACAGACCTGTTTGCGCGTAAGCAAACTGCAGGGGTCCAGCGAGGGTCCAATGATGTTCTTCAGGTGGGCCAACAACAGTCTCTCAAACAACTTCATGGCCACAGATGTTAAAGCCACAGGTCTGTAAGCCAATAGTCCGTGATTTTGGATTATGGGTTAAGTGATGATGGTGGAAGCAGGAGGGGACTTCACACAGCTCTAGTGATCTGTTGAAGATCAATGTGAAGATTGATGATAGCTGGACAGCACAGGCTTTGAAGCAGGCTGGAGAGACACCGTCTGGGCCTTTAGCTTTCCTTATATGCGGTCCTGAAGACTTGATGACATCATCTTAACGATCTTGTAAGGTTGAGAACAGTAGGGGGGATGGGAGTGGGAGTGGTGTTGATGCGCTGGTTGGAGACGGTCAGAGTGGTGTGGGGTGTCAGACCAGGCTTTTTGCTTTTCAAACCTGCGTTAAAACTAGTCAGTCCGTTTTTGATTGGCATCAGTGCCGGGGAGGGGAGTATTGTAGCTGGTGATGGACTTTTCAGGCCTTCCACACTGAGTAGGGTTGTTTGCTTGAAAGCTGTTTTTTAGATTTTCAGAGTAGTTAACTTTTGCCACTATTATCTCACTATGTAGTGTGTATTGGCCGTTTGTACAAGGCTTTGTCCCCATCCTTTAGCATACTCTTTGGCTGTGTTTGATAGCTGTTTGAGTTGGTACTGACCAAAGGTTTGTACGTTGTGAATGTGAATAGCTGGTGGGTACACACATGTCCTCACAGAAAATAATGTAGGATGTCACGGTGTCAGTAAGCTCATCCAAATCAGTAGATGCAGCCTCAAAAACACTCCAATCAGAAGTGTTTTTGGTGTGGTTACATGTTGCTTACAGGGTATCTTAACCAGATGGTTACAGATTACACGAGTCAAGAGGTTGAAAATGCCTAATTGATATGAAAAGGCCATTTGGGATTGATAGCACTTTGTTGTTACCAACCTAACCTATATGACTATGACATGATGCAACTTGGTATACAAAAAAATAACAAATCCATCTTACAGACCTCATTTATATTGGTCAGCTATATCATGTGACATAATATGTGAGAAGGGGTATAGTATATATAAGCCTATCGACTTGTCATTGTTACATATAGGAAAGTCAAGTTTAGCAATTTGCATTTTGGGACACCAGTTTTGGGAGTCGTACATTCCTTTTTTTCTTTTTCCTTGCAATATGTTTACTATGTGTGACTGTGTTGGTGATGGTGGAATGATGAACACTGTGAGTCGGGTGGGGGGTCACTCAAGGCTTCTGTTTATTGTCCTGGGCAGACACAACTGGGACAAACAGGACCATAGGTTGGTTAGATTGCAGCTCAATGATGACGCATGACAGTCAGCAGAGAGGCTTCATGAAACTGCTGCTGATTAAATTTTCTCTGAGTGAACGTGTTCATATAGTGGACATAAATCTGAATAAAACATACATAAGAGAAAATAAAATATAAAACTGTACCTTTTCTTCTCAATTCTCATTAAATCACGTTAATGCAGTGAAACTGTACACTCAAGTGACCAATATTTTACATATTTTAGTATAAAAGAAAGACAGAATGGGAAAACGCAACTCTCAAATGACGCAACACATAGTTCAGCACGTGCCAGTGTGCAGCACGTGTGCTAATGCTAGCAGCTAACGATTTACACACAGATCATTACAAAAGCCAAATAAAATATACCTGGGACAAACAGGACCATAGGTTGGTTAAATTGCAGTTCAGTGATGATGTCTTAAATAATGACGGTCAGCAGATTCGCTGTTTTACTGTCATAAATGTCTTTTTGTTGTTGTTAGCATAACTGTTGCAAATAAACATTTTATTTCTCACTCCAAAGTCCCCACTCCAAGAGGATAGGCATGATCACTTCCATTTGGAATTTGCCCCGTGAAACATTCTGTACCGATACTCGTATCGGCACATCCCTAGTTTGCATGCATGTGAGCCTATGATCAAACAAAATGTTTATATTTATGTTTGTAATGATGTTTAAAATTTCCCCAAATTTTCAATTAATTCCCATAAATTCCTAGTAGGGTTTCAAACTTAGAAATTTCCAAAATTCCCAGACGAAGTTTCCCAGGAAAGTCTTCCGAAAAAATTTCCAGAAAGTTTCTGGAAAATTTCCGCCCCTTTGCAACCCTAATTTTTATTTCATGCAGACTTTAAACTTAAACCTCCTCATTTAAGCTGCCTCTGACAAGGTGACAGTCACCGCTTGTCAATGTCAAAAAATATGTGAGATGACCAATCAAATCAAAGTAGGCAGGCTACATGTTCACAGAAGCTGTGTAGCGTGAATTTCAACGCAATGCTTCAGTTAGCGGCTATAAAGTGCGGGATAAGATGTGAGTAGCCAAACATTTCATAGTATCTGACAGCCCGTTTCCGCCACTGAATAAAAAAAGGTTATTGCGATTTTACTCACACTTCTCAGAATTGTGAGATAATAAACTCGCCAATGCGAGTTAGAATTCTGACTTTAATTCTCAGAACTGCGAGTTTATATCTCACAATTATGACTTTTTAACTCGCAATTGCAAGTTGATATCATGCAATTCTGCAAGATAAAAAGTAGCAATTACCTTTTTTATCTTTTATTCAGTGGCGGAAATGGGCTTCCATAGTTTTACGATAGAAATGTTCAACAACTGACAAAAATAATCAGGAGTGCAAACTAACAAACTTGCCATTTTGAATGGTTGTGATTAGTGTAATGTGATTCGTAACTGTCAATGTGAGGGGACAAGAAACAATATTAACGAAGCCGTTTTCATCAACATATATTAGGCATAGATCAGCGGTCGGATTTACCTCTTTTTGTGACATAGACAAAACAAATTTTTGGGACCCCTTCCCTATTAATATGTTAGGCCTAATATTACCACCCAAGCAAAAAACAAAAATGTGTCTTAATCAGTGGAAACGTTACAGTGTTTTCTATCGCAATAAGTGCTTGCGTTCAGTCAATAAAAAAATCGAATGTTGTTCTTAATTTGTTTGAGAACTGAGAAAAAATTAATAGGCGCAGCGATGTGGCCAAAAAAACCACGTCGGGATGTGCCATTCTCTAATAATTTAATGGAATGGAGTCCCAACCCCACTCAAGATGTCAGATGATGTTCAAGACATTGGAATTGTTTCCGTCCTGATAATCTCGTTGGTTTACTAATTGTTCTACGCACTCATCCCAAACTTCCATTGCCAAAATTTCAAAATGACCATTTTAGAGCTAATAACGGAGTTGAGCCATTGATCAGCCAGGCTACGCAGTTATTAATGCAGGTCTAATGCAGTTAGTAGATGAGCGGGAGAGAGAGAGTTAAGTGTGTGTGAATAACGCGTCTCTCAGCAGCGTTCAGCAGAAGAGTCTACTAACAAGAGCAGTCTTTAAGTTAAACTGCTTCAAGAACCTTGCAACTGAGAAATGTCATGTAGCTTTCAGCTGCAAAACTATTTTATTGATAAATCTGACAAGAAGTTTCTGGTCGCGTCTCTGCGTGTGTGCGCGAGTGCGTGTCTGTACTTTGTGTGCGTCTGTGGGAGAGAACGGGAGAAAGAAAGCGTGATTTCCGTAACCTACATAAAGGTGGAAGACATGGAAATAGTTTTTTACCCTATTGTTTGTTATATTTATTTTGCTCAATGTCTTCTGGGGTTTTGGTTCTTTTACTGTTGTAGAAAGCCACACTCTAAAAAATGGTGGGTTGTTTCAACCCAATGGTGGGTCAAATATGGACTAACCCAACGTGGGGTTAAATTTTGGACATTTTTAAAATAGTTGTACCCAACAGTGGGTTAGTCCAATTGAACCAACATGGGATGAAAAAAAATCCCAGCATTTTTGAGAATGCAGTTAACAAAACTAGTATATATCTCTTCATGTGTTGGGGTCCCCCTGACGAACTTTGTGGCGAACCAGAGCACGGGCTAGATCCTATGCTAAATCTGGCACTCATACGATTTAAGCCCATTCACACCAAGAACGATTAATATAAAGATAAACGAATTAGCGTCAACCAGCGAAAATATGTCTGGTTATCAAAACCACGCTCATCTGCCGCTTATATTCTCCAGTCATTACAGCAGGAATGGATCTGATGGCTGCAAACTTTTTGAAAAAATCGTTTGGAAAGTGATTCCAACGATTCGTTTTCTCTTTGTCTTTAAGTATAGTTGTGGTGTGGACTCTGCTATTCCTTAATATTGAGATATTTTTAGAACTATATGGACCACAAAACCAGTCTTAAGTGTCAATTTTTCAAACTGAAGATGTAAATATCTGAAAGGGAATAATAAGGTTCCATTGAGGATGGTTTGTAGGACGTAGGAACATATTGTCAGATCACTATAAAAATCTGGAATCTGAGGGTGCAAAAAAATCGACATACTGAGAAAATCATCTTTAAAGTCGTCCAGATGAAGTTCTTAGCAATGCATATTACTAATCAAAAATTAAGTTTTGATATATTTACGGTAGGAAATTTACAAAATATCTTCATGGAACATGATTTTTGGCATAAAAGAAAAATCTATAATTTTTACCTATACAATGTATTTTTGGCTATTTCTACAAATATACCCCAGCGACTTAAGACTGCTTTTGTGCTCCAGGGTCACATATCTTTATAGTTATCGTCCTGGTGTGAACGGACCTTAATAATGAATGGGCACATACTGTGAATTTATTAAACTTAATTACGTAGCTTTCCTTCGTAGCCTTCATTAAAGTAACTTGCTTAATAAAGTGATTCATAAAATTAGATGAATATTCGGAATTGTAATTGTAATTTGATAGAATTATTTTTATGGGGTGGGGTGGGGGACCTCTGTAATTTTAAAACCCCATACGGCCCTGCTCATACTCAAATAATAATATGTGTTTTTGTTGTTAGGTTAATTATATATGAAAAGCGTCTGCAAAACATTACTAGGAGGAGCACAGTAGTTTGGTTTGATTTGATAGCTCTGTGATTACCAGACGTAATTAAACTTACAGTACATTGAGAAGAGCATCACAGTAGTGAAGCAGAAGTAGTGTGCACCATGCTGTTACTTTGTCAACACCAATGCTATTTGTGGTAAAGAATTAGACATTTTATTTAGTGTATTTATTTTTGTAAGAAATGTCCCAGACTATCTGAGCACACTGAGCAGGCTAATTACAGAGCACTCCTTCAAACTTCGACAAATATTTGTCTGGATCCTGCACATCAAGACATTGGCAAAAAAAGCACGGCTGTGTGATAAGAATGTTTGCTTTTAGAAATCAAAAGGGTTTTGACACTTACTGTATCTAAAGGTAAGTCTTGTAATTTAGACACTTGCTTTGCTCTAACTAGTAAGGTATTTCTTTTTTTATTGTTACTTTCTATTATTTATCACAGTAAATTCTACAAAAGTGGTTACAGTTTATATGTGGTTTAGGGAGTTCTGGGTAATTGCTATAAGGTTTCTTACTGGTCTAGATGATAAAGTGTTGAATATTATATTAATAAAAACACAAAAATCCAGAAAACAGCCAGCCTTAAACAAGCTTGTTTGCTGGTGACCATCTGAAAAGTGGCCAAAACCCCTCTAAAATCACTCAACATATCAGGGGCTACTCTTAAAGGATCCCACCCCAAAATGGAAATTTTGTCATTAATGACTTACCCCCATGTTGTTCCAAACCCGTAAAAGCTTCGTTCGTCTTCGGAACAAAGTTTAAGATATTTTGGGTGAAAACCAGGAGGCTTGTGACTGTCCCATTGACTGCACCGGCTGACAACGAACAGCATACGCAGTTTGCATTCAGTGGATATTCTCAAAAATGGCGCTAGGGTGGAGGAGATGAATTGTTGAATCAAGTCGTTATTTTTGTTTTCTTTGCGTATAAAAAGTATTCTCGTCGCTTCATAAAATTCAGACTGAACCATTGATGGCAGATGGACTATTTTGACGATGTCTTTCATACTTTTCTGGGACTTGACAATGTAATTTACTTGGCAGTCAATGGGACAGTCACAAGCCTCCTGGTTTTCACCCAAAATATCTTAAACTTTGTTCCGAAGACGAACGAAGCTTTTACGGGTTTGGAACAACATTGGGGTAAGTCATTAATGACAAAATTTTCACTTTGGGGTTGAGTAACCCTTTAAACCAGCAAATCAGTTTAGGTTGGTAGTGTGTTTTTTTTATTTATTTTTTTATTTAATTGTTCCAAGTTTTTTTCAGCAAGGTGTTTCTATATACTGCAAATCTATTCGTTTTTTTTTGCTTGTGCTAAAAATGGTATGAAATTGCACTTTTACAGCAGTCAGACTGACAATGTGAATGGTTTTCTGGAGATTTATCTGTAATTCAGCTTTGGTAATATTTGGATATTGCGTCTTGTGTATTTTCGGTGCACTAGGAAACACCGCGTAACGGATATAGGACAAAATTTATTTATGAATGATCAATCATTACATACATAGAGCAGTATAAAATTACATTTACATTAATATTGTAAATAATTGTGCAATGAACAGGAAGACATTGTTGAGATGAAACTGCATCTTAACAGATTAGGCAGCAGTTCAAGAACTTGTATGAAACGTATCTTTGTGCTCTGCCGTTTGTCTAACTCACACTAACATCAGGTGGAGTGAGTCACCAAGCACCATACAATTAATACATTTGCATTCGTTTCTGTCGACAGCCCGTTGAGGGTTTGTGCTTGGACGTGTTTACTTTGCTATGATAATGGTAGCGTCGGTGGTCTGGGTGGTCTCCTCATCCGAATCGCTCTCCTGGCTCTCTGTGCTCTGTGAGGAGTCATCCTCGCTGTCTGCAGCTCCAGGCGTGGCTGTGGTCTCCTCGCTGCTCGGGCTGCTATCTGACTCCTCTTCATTTTGCTCCTGGCTGGCACTGGCGCTTGTGCTGTCGTTGGGAGTGTCGCCAGCACTTGCCCCCTCGCTGTCTGACTCTGCTGTAGCATCCTGGTTTCCAGTGGGAACGGTATCTTGGCTTCCCAGAGCAGCCTGGCGGTCGTTTGGCTCCATGTTCTGCACCTCTGGGGTGCTGGTGTCCTCCTCCTCCAGAAGAGTATCATGCACCTGCAGAGCCTGAGAAACAAAAGAACGTCTCAGCTACAGTGATTCTGGTTTTATTATATCAATCATTTATTAATTTGATTTTGAGGTATCATTCAGGTTTATTATAAACCTGTAATCATTGTTGGGGAAGCTACTTTGAAAGTGTAAGTTGCCAATCAAACAAAGTTATATTTTTAAAAAATGCAATCAAGCCTAAAAAAGCTAAAGCAAAAAAAAAAAAAAAAAAAAAAAAAAAAAAATTATTTTGGTCAATAGTTTTTAGATTAAAAAAAAAATCTGAGCCATATTTTTGCTTATTCAACAACAATGACGGTTTTTAAGTGAATGAACAGTCTCACTTAGGATGACAAAGTATCAAGCTACCGAGTCAAAAACAAGAGTAACATGCTGTAGAACAGGGAGTCGAATTGGTGAATCATTTTTGTGAACATGTTCATTTAAGCGAATCTTCCGAGTGAATCGATTCACTAGAATGAACTGGATTTTCCATTACTACATAACAAAGAGAACCGTTTAGGGTGAATCGATTCCCAAGAACAAATCGGACCGTCCATTGCTAAATTCTACATACTGTACAGTATGAGAGAGAACCGTTTAAGATTAATCGATTCACTATTGAGTCGAACATTCCGACACAAAGAGAGCGAGGAGAGGAGGGAGAGAGATGACGAGAGAGAGAGGAGCAGAGAGACCGAGAGAGGGAGAGAGGAACGAGAGAGAGAGAGAGAGAGAAAAGTTGAGGTAAATGCGTGTGATATTCTCTCAAAAACAGCTTTTGCGTTTCCGTGTTGAAAAAAACGCATTTGAGGGTTAGGTATGTTTTGACGCTGGATGGTTTCTGCTGGTACTTTGCGGGGTTTGCTGGTCCTTTGCCAGAACATGACCAGCATAAACCAGCAAAGGACAGCATAAACCAGCAAAGGACCAGCAATAAACCAGCAAAAGGACCATTTTAAACCAGCAAAGGACCAGTTTAAACCAGCATCCCAACATCAAAACATACCTAACCAGCATATACTGATTTTTTCAACAGGGTTGGTGCTAATAAAGATTTACTGTAAACACTACACTATTATGAACATCGCCGAACTGCTGGCACGCTTAGAAAGTAGTAGCATCAGTAGCAACTTAGTCCCAACCGAACACTTGCACCAAATTAAAGGATAAAGGACGTGCCGTGTGGCCAAGTATGGTGACCCATACTCGGAATATGTCCGACTCTCTAACCATTAGGCCACATGATTGCCCACATACTAGTAAAAAACCAGGTCTGCCACATTACTTCTGTACGTAAGTGCATATCAACAGGTCCTATACATGCACGTTTTGCTAATCCTATTATTTATTACTTGTAAACCTTCACACAAATAAAGTAACCTACTATGACCTGTACAGTTTAATCTCTTGATCCACATCATTGATGCTCTGGTCAGAGGACTTCTTGTCACAAATGTCAAGCCGCCCAACTTGTCACTGCCTGTAGGGACTGTAGGGGGAGGTATTTTTCGAAGGTGTTTGCATCCTGTAGCAAGTTTTTTTTTAGTCGCTAGTGTATGCCCATGCTGTCGCCCGGCCTGTGTTGATGATGGGGTCCAGTGAGGGTTCTACTGTGGAGGGGACAACGGTGATCGCAGATTCTCCAGATTCACTCTCACTGGAATCAGTATCCTAAGTGGACAATATATGTTAATGAGCAATATAATTGACAATATAACATTCCGTAGCTTTACTGCTAGCATGGGCGATTCGATTGTTTCGGCATCAAGCTGGGTAGCACATTGTGAAATCTCACTGGTCCAAAATCCTACTTCTTGTAATTGTATGTTAAATATCAAATATGGTGTCAGTCACTGTCAGATCCTGCTGCAGTTTTGTGTGTGGATAGGATAAATCAGCTAATATTGCATTCAAGGAATGCATTTTCTCGTTTATTTCTGTCTTTGGGAATGGAACCCATGACCTTGGTGTTGCTAGCAAACATGCTCTACTGTTTAAGCTACAGGAAGTCTGCCACTTGATGCCTTATATCAATGCTGGGTTTTATACCAGTTGAAAACCATAGGTTTAGTCCATTGTTTGGCAACTGGGCACAATGGTTCTACATGACAGAAAACATAAGTATTTTAGCATAATCAGAGTGACTCACATTCTCATCTTCCCTCTCATCTGTTTCAGATTCCTCATCTGCATCCTGCAAATGCAATAAACAGTATTGAGACTCACAGCAGGGTCACTTACAGTGCGTCTAGACCAGCGGAAGGGTATTTTTAGATCCTGTTGTCTTTTTATTGGCTGTAGTGGGAGTGCAGTGATGTGTGATGTGGTGAGAGGATGAGTTTTCATTTACCTCACTGTCATCTGCACTGTCTGTGCTTTCATTGGATTCAGCTGGCGTGGTCTGAAACACAACCAAATGCCTTGGCATAAATACAATAATACTCACTGTATTGCTCATGTACGTGACAATTACCATGTCCTTGAATTTAAATAGCTCATAGGTGCCAGTTTATATCTGTATTTTGAGATTAAAGGAAAAGTTCACCCAGTTTACTAGAGTTCACCCATCATTTATTCACACTTGCATTTATCCAAACCTGTGCAACTTCCTTTCTTTAGTGGAATACAAAAGGATAGTTTTTAAATATGTACTGGTTGACCCATGCAATGACATTGAAAAGTACCATAAAAATATTTATAAAAGTGGTTCACCTTGAGAACAGTTCAAAAATAAGCCCATTCATGAACGAATCATTTAGACAATTTGCTACTTCTGTCATGAAATCTCATACACAGCAAAGTGAACTCGGGCAGATGTCAAGATTTTTAGTAAATAAAACTAAAAATAGTTTTATTTTTAGAAAATATCATTTCTATTTGTTCCTCATTTTGCAGCTTAACAGCCCAGTCTTCATTATAATGAAAATATATATATATATTGATAGAATTTTCATATATGGAGTGAACTATTAATTGGTTTTACCTGTGTAGGTTCTGCCTTGAACATAACAGCGGCAGCTTTTTGCAGAATAGGAGGTGGCTGTATAAGACAGATGTTTAGTTAAAATCACAATATTGTTTTCTGCGCAGTATTAATTTCAAAGCAGTGTCCATTCTGTCCATATCAAACAAGATACTTGCCCGTTGAACAACCACAAGTTCTTCTGAGCTCTCTGAACTGCTAGCTGAGCGCTTCACCTGAGAAATGAAAAATATAAATGTGAGTGTACAAGGAGACAAAAAATGGTAGTGTAAAACTTTAAAGCCCGGATTTTTACGGTTATAATGACAGTGAACTTACAGGCAGACAGAAGACTGTGGCGATGAGGAGCGTTAAAACGATAACAGTCTTCATTTTTGTGCAAAATACTCTTAAAAAAAAAAAAAAAAGGGAGAAGAAAAATAAAAAGACCTTCAAAGGTGAGCCACAGTTATAAAGAACATCAATTTTGACCTTATAAATGTAAGGCTGATGCAGCCTACACCAGCTAATGCATGGCAATAAGACCATTTTTACAGAGAGGATTGCCTGTGCTATTTTACTTTAATGTTCTATAAAATGCCTCAAGTGGGTATTTTTGGTATTTACGCATTTATCGACTCGGAAGGAAGCATGCCTTTTGAGGGTGCTCTGAAACATGTTGGCAAATGCCAAAAGACTTCCTGCCAGTCCTCACCATGAAACATCTCGTTTGTTTTCAGCTACAACTACATTGCATAAAGTATAAGTTGAGGTATTGTGTGTTTAGCCATACCTATAATGATCTCCTCTGGTGTATAATTCCAGAAGTTATATGTAGACTATGTAGCAGCCACAATCCCAAGAAATAGCACGCCTCTGGCTCCAGACTTACTTTCTCATTAGAATCTTCAATGTTGTGAGCCAAGGCCTAAAATTTGTGGCGTCAAAGGAAATGTGAAGTGCAGTGGAGAACACTTAAGTGTGGAAGTGTTTTGTTGGGGCTGCAGGCAGAAGTAATGGTGGCATCTGTCAGTCAGCCAGTATTATTATACTTTTGTATGGAACTTTAATTTAGTGGTTGTGTCGCTGGAATAAATGAGTCAGTTGACAAATTAGTAAGGCCTTTATGTGCCATAGCCGCAACTTCCTCTTTCATCTGTCAAGTTCATGTTAATCATGTCTCCCTATAATAAACTGTGGTTGGAATCATTAAAAGTCTTCATAACATCAGTCTTGAATTTACATTGAGGCTGAACAAGAACTGCATTTTCTGAACTTTGATGCTTCTTTTGTAAGAACTGCATTTGATGTATGAAATATTTGTCATGATTAAAGGTTAAAATAGGCTGTAGCTGATCTCAAGCCACTACTACTCCTACATCTGCTGTAAATACAGATAAACGCCTGACGAACCTAAAAAGTTGCAGACTACGAGCAAGTAAAGGCATTCCAGTTACTCAAAGCTTCTTCCAACATATGCATACTTACTATAAAACCTTTGACGACAATTGTTTTTTAACCTTACCATCCTAAAAATACAAATTAATTGTTGTGACCTACCTCTTTCTCTTTGAGAAATTTGAAGTTTTTTGACAAAGTCAGAGGATTGACTGAGGTCCGTTTATCAGATGAGGTCTTGCTGTGTTTTGATGCTAGTGAGAGATGGCTGCTGGTTGGCTTTTTAAACCATGTTCCCTCTGGAAACAGCCAATGGCAGTGAAGCTTGTGATGTCATGAGGTTTACCGCTGCTGTCCCACCTTGTGCTCCCACTCTTCCTGTGGTTTATGTGGCCAGGCAATGCAAACATTCACCACCAGGCATGACAAGCAGAAAAAATAAAACGCATCCTGTATTGCGCTTAGGATCCTAGATATAATGTTGTCATGCTTATTATCAATAAAATATTATGCATTTACAATGGAAAGACTCAATGTCCACTTTCACTGTTATTATATCGTAAAACAGGGCAAATAAATATTTAATGGCTTCAACTCAGGGGTTTAATGCCTCTGGCTGTAAAGCAGAATGAAGTGTTATGTGTAATCAGTTCAAACTTTAGTAGAACAGTGTGTCACAAAAAGTTTAATTTACATATATTAAAAGTCTAAATTTAGTCATGTTTGCTGGGCATTACTTTTAATTTTGTGCAGGGGTTCAAATTCCCTTTGTGCTACGAACATGATTGATCACCTCAAATTGTATGGCTTGTTGAGGAAATGAGTTGAATTTTTAAATTAATAAAAAGATAATCAGTCAATAACTGAATTACTCATATATCTGCACTGAATGACAGCAGCATGTAAATAAACATTAGAATGAATAGTACCGAATAGCCATTCACTGTATGTTATTATTATCATGTTACAAGCCAATGTTAACTTTTTTAAATATGTGTGTGTGTGTGTGTGTGTGTGTGCATGTGAGTTTCTGGGTTGGTGGTTGAGAGACAGATGTACAAATAAAACCACTCCGATTTTCATCTAGGTTCTTATTTTTGGGTTACCAATTTCAGTTGAAACTCATATATTATATAATAAATAAGTTCTAAGTTATAAATAATAGTTTATCTCATTGACATTTAGGTGAAATATATGTGTTCCATATGTGTTGTTCACATAAAAAGTTAGAGGAACATTGTACAGTTTATTTGAGTAGGATGATGGTGTGTCATACCAAAATCACATGAATTTCCCATCATTCCTATGATTCACAGTCTGTTTGTAGAAATGCAGTCAGATGCTCAGAATTTGCAGTCAACAGTATTTTAAAAGTGTGTGCCTCTCGTGTGGCCTTTTGTGTTATTCTGTGCATTTACAGCATGTATAGTGTTCGACTATATTGTATATATTGTATGGAGTGAGACCAGACTATTTTGCATTCCCTAACTTCTATACTATACAATTATTCACCATTAACGAGCAGCACATTAACATAAATAAAGCCCCGAAAAAGATAGTTAGTGTTCTTGATTCATGATTTGCTGTGCTATTGTGAGATGTACCTCAGGGCAGCAATTAAAGAGAGTGAATATCAGTGCTAATGATTGACGGGCAGTGTATAGACTTGAAACACTATACATCACTTTCAGTAGTTGGTAGAATGATTCTTATATAGAGAGTGAAGACAAAAAGTCATAAGGATTTTAAAGGTAGAAGTAAATGGGGAAAACATCATAAAACAAAGTTACATCAGACATGCTAATCGTAGGTTGTCATCTAGAAAGGTTGAGAACACATATGTTAAGACATGCAGCACTGAACCACCATTCATATAAGAAGTGAAATGTTTTTCATTTCTTCACTCAGGCAAATATCGTAAGGGGGAAAGCAGTCTATAGTTTGTGTCTGGAATTTTCTTTAATGTAAAAATAAGCGCCTTGCTGTCATGCATGGCGGCCAAACCGCCTGTGGCTCACGGATGGATTAACAAAAAAACTCTGAGACACCACCACAACACCACAAGATTACAGAAACTTTCCCATTTCTGTAAGAAATAATCACGCGGACTGGTGTGTTTTCACACCATATAGCTCACATATTCCCCAATGTTAATCTCTGTAGCGAATCAGCTCATGGAAAATATGAATAATTAACCATAACTAAATATAATTAATTATTCATATTTTAGATACGCTGTAGATATTTAGCTGACCACTCACGGTCAACCGTCTTGTCAATTCTAAGAACGATAATTTCCTGGTTAAAGGAAATAACTTTCTTACTGTACAATTCTACAAAAGCTTGTAGCATAAATCTGCATGATTAAGTGACTCCAGTTATGAGCAAACAATGAACAATGTCAAGTGTGATACAAATAAGACTTTATTAACTACATAAACACTTAAACTAGTCTAACATACTACATAAACACTTAAACTGGTCTAACATACACATACACACACACACACACACTACAGGTTGTATAGGAAAGGGTTAAAGCTTAACGCAGTAAAGAGAAGAGAAATAAGAATATGAAACTATGGTATCATTTGATATTCAGCAGATTTACAGCCTTGAGGAAACATCAGATTCTTAGTTCAAAAACACCTTTGTAAAAAGGTGCAAATGATACCTAATGTATCAATTAATAAGACTAAGTTTGAATACTTGCACGTCTCGTCTGTCTGAAAGAAAGGCTTGATGCAGTCCAACGGTTCAAGTTGATCTTTGCTGAAGTTGGTTGATGAAAAAGAACCAGTTTGGGAACAGACTCATGGCGGGTACATGGTGTGATGCCTGTAAGGGGCGGAGATGGCCTTGAAGGTTTGTCCAATGAGAAAGGCTGACGTCCCAAGTGGGCGTTTTGAGATACTGGGGAGTTTTTATAGCTCTTTGTGTGGAAGCATGGTAATTTACATATGGAACTTGAATCAAAATTACTAAAAATTATCAGGACACTAATATATTGCCTATGTACCAACATATAATATACACGCTCGTTTAGATCATCAGAAGGCGAATTCATAGATACTAAACATGGTAGGATTACATATGGCAAGATGACAGGAATGGGTTCCATCATAAGCATGCATAGAATATTAAAAAAATATCAAAGACAACATACACCACGACCTGAAGGATATGTGTGTTCATTCAAAAAAAAGTTTTCCTATGGATTAATTAGAAAAGAGTCCATTTCTACTGTGCATTGTGCCTTTTGCTATGGAAAATGCAGTGAGAGTCTCTCTGCTCACATTCCTCTGGGTCATAAAACCAGTGATATCAGCATTAGTTGGCCAGGCGGGTAACAGGGTGGCCTGGGTCGTTGCAGACACCTGGCACCAGTTTATTGGGTAGGTGCGGGGATCTTGACGATTTGTTAATCTAATGAATAACTGATTTGTTAAATCAAATGAAAAATTGTGTTTTTGATTGGTCCAGACGCTACATCTCAGTCAGATTTAATGACTAAGAATGTAATTCACACAGTCACGTTTGTGTTTTGAGTTTGTGATAAATTAGTCCTTTATTAACCAGGTATAATTTTATTTTCGATTTTAAAACCGTAAAATGAAAATCAGGTTTGACAAATTTTCTGTTCTAGCCAGGCTTTATTGCGACAGGTGTAAAATTGATAGGTAATTTGTCAGTCCACACTGAAAAGGAAAATACTACATAACACATAAAATCACAGCCAATCAGAGCATATTTGAATATTTAATCCACTAATGCTTTATGGAGTGTGATTTTGGAAGGACATTTTTGGAGGGAAAGCTGATTTGTAAAGTGGTAGAAAAGCAGATCCAGTGACTGTTCTGTATGTCATTGTCTTAAACTTGATGTGAGCAGTGGCTGGCTGCCAGTGAAGTGAAACAAAGACAGGTGTAATGTGTGCTCTCTTGGATACGTTAAAGCCAAATGTGCCACTGGCTTCAAAAGGTCAGGCAGAAGAGCACACTCTTAAAAATCAAGGTTCTAAAAGAGGGTTGTCGCAGTGATGCCATAAGGGTACTTTTGCACCGGAGCAACCTTTTCATTGTTCCTAGAACTAATGGCGGAAGTTACTGTTCTTTGGTGTGTTCGTATCACGGGAACTGGAAATGAATTTAGTTATAGGAATGCCTTTACTTCAGAGTTTTGTCTAATCCAACACAATAGGAACTACTAGTAACGTAAGTGTACTGTAGGTTGATTTAGGGCTGCACGATTAATAGGAACAAATTGCAGTTTGGCTTGGTGCGATTATGAAATTGCAAAGGGTGTGATTTCGACTTGAAAATGTTCAACTTGAAATGCCGCTGTGCAGACTGATCGGTGTATGACTACAAAGTAGGCTACTGCCAGAGCTATAGAGAGCAGATGGCTCTGTGTGGTTTCAAATCACTTTTGCAGTATGTCATACACTGATCGGTCTGCACAGCACCGCTTAAAGCCGAACATACTAAGTTCTATTATTTCTGTGAGGCATATTTGGAGTTTCTGCGCGAGGACTCCCTCTGACTATGAGTATGAATGAAACACACATTACATGTGTTTATAGTGCTCCATACAGCTCATGCCACTCTATTTTGGGTAAGAACAGATAAAGTAATATTTTTCTCTAAAGAAATTTGAAGTAAATTTATGATAATCCATATGTTGTTCTCCAGTGTACAGGAGTTTTTTGCCATGCTTAAACGACTGGTTTACATCACTTCAGAGTTCCTACTGGTGGTGCAAAAGCAACCAGGAAAATTGCCCTATGGGAATATTTAGTTCTTGGGGAACCACCCTCGTGCCGAGTTCCTTTAACTAATGGCACTTTTCGACTGCGTGGTACGACTCGGCTCGGCAAGGCTCAGTACGGCACGGCACGGTTCGACTCGGCACGGTTTGCGTTTCCACTGCAGTTCAGTACAGCTTTAGAGTGGGCAGGATTATTCCCATGTCGTTATAGTTCCACCGCCTCTATTGCTGCGACTCCTGAAAAACTTTTTCATCGCGGCGACCCATCCAGCTCGCTGGAATACGCCCTCTGCTATCAAAGAGAGGAACGTCGGTACTCCTTCAACAGAAAACGAAACAGCCAATGTGTTTTTTTTTTTTTTTTTTTTTTTTTTGTTTTGGTGGTTGTGGTTTGGTTCGTTAAAAAACGGTGCGCGTTCAAACAGTGCGTCGATCGCTGGCTGTGCTGAATTAAATCTAGCGGTTTTGTTGTGTTTGTGTCGCAAGTTCAGTGTAGGTAGTGACTATTCTCTCCGGCCAATCCATGATCAGTTTTTTGAGTTTACACGTCACGTTTGGTAACGGTACGGTTCACTTGGAACCTCAAACAAGGTGGTACTAAAAAAAGTACCAGGTACCAGGTACTGTACACAGTGGAAAACCCCCAAAAAGTGAACAGTACCGAGCCGTACCATCCGTAACAGGCAAGTGGAAGCGCCATAAGTTCCTAGACCACTCAACGGTATGAAAACCCCATAGAAAAGACATTTTTGGTTCCTCAAAGAACCTTTTAGTGAACAGTTCCTAAAATAACCATTTTTTTTCTTAGTGTAAAATTACTTTTGAAAAACCTATAGAGCCTTTTTCAACTATAAAGAACCTTTTTTGCATGAACGTTTACATGAATGTTAAAGGTTCTTCAGGGAACCATCAATGCCAATAAAGCATCCGACTTTAAGAGTGCACTTCAGCTATGCAAGAGATGGACAAGTCTAGTTGTGAAATTCAAATTGTTGTCAAGCCTGCGTAGAGTTAAGGTTACCTGGATGCTCTTATCCTTGAAAGCCTAGACTGAGATAGTGATGATTGATGAATGTCTGAGTGGGTGAGATAGAAGGGGAAGGATCTGTTGGGCTCAGTGTAGGGGTGGTGTTGTTGTGCGAACCTCTGTCTAAAATAAAATGTTGAGCGCTTATATTCTTGTAGCAGTGTAAGGGAAAGTTGTTCCTGGATAATGGCACAACATGGACCCATTGAGTAAAGGAGGGGGCCAAATACCGAACCCTGAGGTACCCCTTGATTGAAGTGACTTGGACACCTCTTTGGTGAGACTCGACCAAGCAGAGTGCTGTGATCACACTTGTAGAGATGATAGATAGGAAGATCTGGTGATTTAAAGTGTCAAAAACTACATTCTAGCAGAATGAGGACAAATAAACTGGAAGGAGCTCTTGCAAAACACATCTGATTCTGAAGAATGATTACCAAGTTATACGCTTGATTAAAAACAATTAGTTCAAGTGTTTTCACTTGAACCATCAGCAAGACCCTATCATTTATTATGTGTTTTGTGTACATTTTCTTGAATAGTTTTGATTTAGCATGTTTGAAAGTTAAATTTGCATAAAGTTAAACTCAAATAAACTTTGATGAATCCCAAATAGCCACTGTCACTTTGATATGAGGGTGAATATTCACTAACAGGATCAAGACTAATATTAGAAAATGTTAACTAAACTTACCCCTGCTTTAACTGATGAAGCCATCACTGACAGAAGACAGAATCGTGACTGTCCAATGACATTTCAGTGTTACCACGAAGTCTGTGTGTGGTGATCTTCTTTCCACAATGTCTGTGTTTTATGCAGGATGGACTTTATGAACTCAGTGAAGCATGTACCAGGACTGCATTCTAATCAGCCTAGTCTTTGCTTCTGCACTGTGGTTTGGTGGCTTTGGAAATTAAGTAAAAAAAAAAAGGCCACATGGCTTCAATTCAGGCCTGATCCACAACATTAGTTTATGAAGTTGATGTCACCCTTTACAAGACTTAAACCAATGGAGTTCCAAGTTGTGTGCCATTAAATAGGCCCCAAACCATTAATCTTCGAGGTCAGTTTGTTTGGAATATTCAGCATGAACACATTACCTATATGGATTATACATACCCAGGCATGCATTTAAAGGACCGTTGAATTAAACTATCAGCTTCTGAACTGTTAAAACTATATTAGGCCATTAATATCAGATGTGGTCTAGATTACACTGTTTTACAACTGGGGAATAACATGATCAAGATCTACAAACCATTGAGACACTTTTATGGTTATGGCAGTGGAATATCTGCATAAGCCAGTCAATATGGGAAAATCTGGCCTGCACTTCGTAATCATCAGCTATATGTTAGGCAATGTATATCCAAATGTGAAAGTCATAAAAAATTGCCAGGGTATGTTAACCACCAAGCGTGTAGGTTTAAGTGGTAGGTTCTTAACCCCGAAGGTTCAGCAGACATGTCAAATGCATATACGCGGCTTCCATTAAATTCCGTCTGGATCAATTTAGGCATGAAACATTTTGGGAATTCTTGGAAGGATTGGGAGAAGGGGATGTTAAAACGCAAACAGGAAGTTATACATCATCTTTCTGAAACTGGAGGATAGCATACTGTGGAGCAGCCTTTTGACTCAAAATACAAGTATGAGGGTAATTTGTCTGAAACTGAACCACATAGACTTGGTATATCCAAAACAATAGGCGTTGTCATCCATAGTTTGCAAACACAAAAAAGACGCACAGTATGTGGAATATAGTCTACTGTATATAGATTGACTCCAATGCGTGTAAGGATATACAAAACTTTGAAAGAGCCTTTCAGTTGGTTCTGTATATTATGTAATGTTTTTTGGGGCCTGGAAAGGGAAAAATAAATTATATCCTTGCTTTTCCCACTTTGGATGTAGCTTGAACAATAAACACCCAAACGTTTTTACTGTCTAGATCCAACAGTAACACAATAAGAATAATACAATTAATCTTGTGGAAACCTCTTAAAACAAGGAACTTCTTCCATCAACAAAACAATTTTGCTCTGTTTGACGACAAAAACTGGGGCAGGCAGAACAACAATGCATTATATTCTGGTTTGGGATTTTTTACTTTTTTTTATTTTTTTTTTGCATTGAACATTGAGAGAATGAACTGCAGTACACTGAACAAATACCATCTTTAGATCTAATGATTATTTAAGTTTTTGGTTTACCTTTTCTAACTACTTACAACTTTCAGAAACAAAATATACCACTAATAATGCTCATGTGATGTTTAGATATATGTGAGTTGTTGATACTTAGGCTATCATTTTTTCTCTACCATTTGATTCCACAAATGTACTTTACTTTACTTTATTATGTGTTATCTCTCAGTATCATCTCAGTGAACGTTTATGCCGCAAGGTGATTTAAGTGCTTTCAGATGTGTCCGTGTAGACAAGCAACTTTTGGAAAACACTTAAAACTTTAGTGTGGAAGGAGATGGTTTTGCAATGAAAACACTGTTTTCAAATATATCTTGATTAGTGTGAATGTAGCCTTAATCTTGTTTTAGGACATTTTAATTTACATGGGTAATTGATGCAAATATAGTTTAGAGTTGGAATCATGGCAACTTAAAATTTTTAGTTAATATATTTACTTAAAGCATCACTATGGAAGAAGTTTTCCTAAAACATTAACGAAATTCTATCACTGAGCTCGTACAGGGGTGTGCGTTTCTGCTCCTAGAGGGCCACTGTCCTGCAGACTTTATTTCTAACTCCATTTAAACAGATCTGAACCAAGATAATCGAGGTCTTCAGGATCCAGACAAGTTGGAGAGAAACCCTGCAGGACAGTGACCCTCCAGGAGCAGGACTGGAGGATTGAGCTAGTACATTAAAAACATACCTGCTCAAATTTATATGCTTGCCTTATCCCGATTCTCTGTGGTATATTATATTTATTATTTGAAGCTGTTGGGTCAGATTTTGTGGGAAAATACTGTTGTGTACTGTACTGTCACTGGGTGTGGAAACCAGGCTTACTGCATTTGTTCTTGGATGTTTATGTCATGTCTGGAAATAAAGAAAACAAAGTCTGGCTCATGTGTGGACTGTAGCTACAATAGTGTTGTTGCATGGAATTTGGACTAGTAAGCTAGCTAGTATTTAACATGGACAGCTCTAAACGATAAACCTCGTTGACCTCTGAGGAATCAACTAATGCCAAAAGGGGAAGAAAAAAAATGACAGCAAGTCAAAATGGGTAAAAGAGTCAGAGCCAAAACTCATTTGTTGAAATGAGTCTTATTATCAGTGGGGCATAGCGAGCAAATCCGCTCTGAAATACTGTGCAATGCGTCCCAGAAGAGCTCTGAGATTGTTAATCTATGGTTTATGCTTTTGCTGAATTATTTTTTAAATAATTGTAATTCAACTGCAGAATTCCTGGTGGAAAATTCAAACATGATTCTGCAAAGAAATCTCCACCAATCAGAAAATCTCACCTTGACCCTTTTCCTTTCAAAGTCAAAGTCAAAGTTTCTGCTTCTCATTGTAGCTGGTTGGATTGGCTCATGACTTGTAACTCTTTAACAAAGATGTTTTAAAAATCCTTATGGGAAATATGAATGAGAAAACTGTGGTGATTACAGGTAAGCACATTGATCTGTGTAAAGAACAGCAGTGCCGAAGCACATCTGACGTAAAAGCGTTACTCTGCAAGAAATTTTATTGGTTTTATAGTGCAGCTTTAAGTAGATAATTTCAACAAAAAAGCCTTACTGAAATATTATTATTATTTTTTTTTTTTCTTACAATCTAAGTTTATGTATAGACCAATTTGGAGTAGATTTCACAGTTACATCACTTGCAGCTGTGCGCGCATTGTGGTGGCAGAAAAACACTGGGAACAAGTGGAGGCAGGGGCGCCGCTAGCAATTTTGGGTCCTATGAAAGAATATGAGGTTGGGCCCCCTACTGCACCAAACATACACTATATATGCCCAAAGTATTGGGACACCCCTCAATGAACACGGTGTGACTACTTTAGTAATTTTCATATGAGTACAAATCGTAATGTTTAAGCATATAATGATATTCTAGGGAATTGTGTGCTTCTAATTTTATACCAATAGTTTAAACAGGACACTTGTCTATTCTAACATGACAACGCCTCTGTGTATAAGGCAAGGTTAAAAAAAAAGATTGATTCAGTCAGTGTGGAAGAATTGACTGGTCTACATAAAGCCAAGCTGAATCCCAGCTGAACACCTCTGGTGTGACTTTAAATGCAGACCTTGAGCCAAATCATGAGTTTTGGAATATAAACTCAAAATTACCTTTTTTTTATTCTTTTATTCCTTGGCTTGCGTAGACTGCTACATTAAAACTGTAATTTTCTGCCACCAGATAGGCTCCGCCCACAAAAAAAACATCATGACTGTTTGCACTGTTTGTTCTGTATGTTACATTCTGTAAAAATATCTGTAATACTGTATTATTACATTATAGCTATGTCAGCGGATTCTGTCATACTACTTCAATTTGAGAGCCACAACTTTTCTCAAAACCAAACCTTTTTACAGTAAATCGTTGTGTTTTGGTCAAAAGACGTGACATCGCACATGTCTTTCATGAAGTCTTTGTTTTTTCTCATCCCACGTGTCTCTGCCCAGGCTGTGTATGCTCGGATGTTATACCGTCTGCTGTATTTTGATTTCCACCCCCATTTTCCACCATGACTGGAGAACCATACTTCCTGACTACACTGACTTCAGGCTGATGATCCACATGTCGCTACTTTGTTTGACTACAACAAATCTAAACAATCACAAGAGCAGAAACAGAACATATACGAATTTGACCAATAGTACATATCAACAATTAACTTACATTTAGAAACTTGGTGAATGTAGAGCACCTTTGAACGTATTAAGTGTCTGGCAGTTAGTAATAGTGACATAAGTATCGCCTACGCAGTCTGTACCATTTCATACCCTGGATGGAAATAGTCTATAATAGAAGGTACATTTCCTGTCTGGTAAGATGGTTTTGGATGGTGTCTCAAAGACTTGCTGAAGTGCTTAGTTCATGAGTTCATCCTTAGTTCAAGTGCTTAGACATGAGAAACCATGAATAAGATTTTTTAAGGGAGTCATTTTTGCACATCCCAAATTCTCCCACATCCCAAACTCTTTATTGAAAATGATTAATGCATCATTCTTAAAAGTACCTAATCCTTAAAATAACCATTTTTTGGTGTAACGGAGAACTTAATAATACATAATGGATGTGCAATAAAAAGCACATGTTTTAAATGGTGATCATAATCATGTGGTTAACTATTTAATGGTTGTCATGCCACAACTGACACAATGCTAGTTTGCACAAGAGCAGATCTGCAGTGTCAATTGCATCTGAACTTATTTTGTTATGATTAGCTCAAATCAAGATAGCGTTCAGCAAACAGTACTGCAAACATAATTGGATTCAATTGTGTTTAATGTTGCAGCTCAAAAAGCATAAATTTATGTGTTTTGAGCTGCAACAGTGTAGACTATTGTTATTCGTTTGTGTTTTCCGTAAAGGGGCGAACAGGGGTGTGACTAGACCCTGGCTTTTGGGCTACAGCTCCAAATGCTTCTTCTATAGCCCCAGATTTTATTTACTGCTTTAAAGCTTCAGACAAAAATTCTTTATTATGTTTATATGCACACTGCAGAAATTTAATTGAAGGAAACTAAATAAATGAAAAAGACGAAAAGTGTATAAAAACGAAACAATCCCCCTTTGCTCATGAGATTTGACTAGTCCAGATTTGAGGCGCCTCCACACATGGCTAAGAAACAGTATGGGCCAGACATGTTTGAACAATTTACACATCCTCTCAATGGAAAAGAATGTGTGTTAAATCCATTGATGAAGATGCTGTTTTTAACGGTCTCGCAAACCTTCATTTGCCTCAGGCACCTCAAAAATGAAGCATATCACTATAATGGGATGGTCAAAGTGTGAATAAATACCTAATGTCTGCTGGATATTTGTCTGGTATATAAGGTAGGCCTACAGCTCTGAAAAAAAAATTGTAAGAGACCACTGCAAAATCAGTTTCTCTGGTTTTACTATTTATAGGTATGTGTTTGAGTAAAAAGAACATTTTTGTTTTATTTTATAAACTACTTACAACATTTCTTCCAAATTCCAAATAAACATATAGTAATTTATGGTATGCTCTCCACCAAGTCATTGCTGTTGGGTGACTTTATGCCACTCCTGGCGCAAAAATTCAAGCAGCTCAGCTTTGTTTGATGGCTTGTGACGATCCATCTTCGTCTTGATCACATTGCGTACGTTTTCAATGGGGTCAGTAGCGTTGTGAGTGTGGGGGGCTTTGGGAGCTTAAAGGAGGGGACATGGGATGCCCATTTTACACAAGTTGGTATGATTCTTTAGGGTCTTCATGAAATGTCTGAAACATACTTTGGTTAAAATTCCTCAATGGTTGTGTAAAACACCCTCTTTACCTTGTCAAAAACAGCTCTGTTCATAGCAACTCGTTTCGGTGCATGTCTCTTTAAATGATAATGAGCTACTGCTCACCCCGCCACTCTCTTATGTGGGGCGTGTCGATACAAGACGCTGAATTGCTGCCTTGGACTCCGTATATGGCTTAGAGTTGGTCTTATTTAAGTAGTTAGCTATTTACGTAGAAACCAGCTGCAAATTGAAACAGCTCACTGGATGACAATGACTGTGTGTTTTCTTTTCAGCATTTCTGAGCTGGCAGACATGCCAGAAACCTAACTAAATGGAAAAAAAAAGGCAAAATAATTTAAAATTTAATTTGATGTCCCCTTTAAACTTTTTGTCAAAAGCCTATGATATTTTTGAAGATGGAATAAGTCATTATAATCTGTAATTATGTCCCCACTGGATGCAACAAATGCCTCGTTTATAATGGGTTTTAATGTTTTTGTCTCGTCGCTCCGGCCGGACAGGGCATCATCACAGTATGGTGAGGGGCGTAACATTTCTGTCTCACGCTTGAGGTATTCGGCCAATCACAACGCACTGGATACAAGGAGAAACAATAATGTACAGTATGTGGAAAATAATGTGTTTTTTGAACCTTAAACCGCATAAACACATTTCATTACACCAAATACACAAAATAATGTTCTTTTTAGCAACATCACATGACCCCTTTAAGAAAATATTTGGAGTGGTCCCTTAACTTTTTCCAGAGCTGTATATTCTGCTCAATCAATCCCATCATTCGTCCATATAGCATTTCAGAGATAAGGACACTTTTGTGTTTTATTTACCAATCGTAAGAAGCTACTGTTTGTAATTTACACTAATGAAATAAGGTTAGTACACTTTTAAACATTGCTTTTTTTTTGTTATAATCATTATTATAGGTGTTACTACCACTAAAAATATGATCATATGTGTTAACAAATGGAACTGGACCGTGTAAACTAACAGTTGATTTATTAACTTGAAGAAATGTTTTACAATAAAACTAGATGGAATGCTTTCAATTCATTATTAACTGTTTCCAAGTACCCCTGAAGTAGACTAGTGTCAGTATTTAGACAACGTTTTGAGATAAAGGCATTAATAAAGGCATTTAGCCATCAGATATCAGATATCTGTGCTTAGAACTTTCTAACTGGCCATTTCTATTTAAGACTCATTTTTGAGGTGCAATTGCTGTGGTCATCTAAAAGTAATTGTTTAGTTTAATGACTTGTGAAATGTGAGTTAAGTCAACACTATCATTAAAAACAAGCTCATTAGTTTCACCTCAAAAGGACCTTAAATGTACTTGTTAAAAAAGCTATTTAATGTTGCATTGATTAATAGGTATAATATGAAGAATTTTCATACAGTTGTAAGAATCCTTTTCAAACAGAAAATATTGCAGAACACTGTAATTAGCTGACATAACTTAGACATCATATTATACTTTTTTAAATTTATATAGATTGACAAACAGTGGTCACAAAAGATAATAAGGTAGTGAATTTATTGTGTTATTAACATTGTATTACGTTCTTCATAAAGTATTCCAAAAGCACAGTAGGCTAGTAGTTCCAGTATTTATTCATTGACAATGAAATAGGATTCAGCCTGCACAGGGCCAAGCTAATACTATATTATAACAACATTGTTTCTAGTTTTAGCCCGATGCAGTTATAATTTTTACGTCCTGTGCAACGTTGTTTAAATAGCAAATGCATTTAAAACGGTGTGTTCAGGTGCATTGTTGGCGCGTTGCTATTTTGAGGCAACTGAAATAGACTTTGCCTTTGACCAACTGAAACCTGGTCTAAAGTAAGGCACAATTTTTTTTGTTATTTAAAGAGCGCATAATATGCGTCTAAGGCGGTTTGACAAGCGATTCACTTGGTTATTACACCACCCGAGGGACGCGCAGAAACATGCCACAGTATTAAAAAAATGATTACACTGTAAAAGATGTATTTTATGTGCCGAAGATGGTCTGCTCACGTGCGTTAACCCGCGCACGAGCGAGCCTAATTTCCTTCTGGAGACGCGTTCAGTCTGTGCTCTTGCAAATTCCACCATGTAAATAGCAAATCCGGCATAATGTTCTTTTGTTTTGTTTTTTTGCCGGCTTATTTGGCTGTTGCTGGTTTTTCCACTTTAAGTGCTTCTTTTTTTATCTAAAATTCAGTTGCTGATTGTAACCATTGTGGAGTTTTGTATACTGAGTGCTGATATCTGTGGGAGATTGGTAACAAAGTTCACTAGACACATTCACTTGCAAATATATTACATTTCCCCCGTAAATTATTTATAAAACAAAATATATTACTTCCTTTATGAGTAAAATACCATGTAGTGTATTATTGCAACTAAAATTAAGTCTTATTATGTATGTGCCTTTGCAAATTATGTGCACTGTAACACTCTTACACTGGTTCAGAGAAAATGGATTGAAAATAAGAGTCCTGTTTTCAGTTGAACACTATTTACCATAATGAAGATGCCTGTGACACAATATGTTATAACTGTTGGGTGAGTTGGTGACAATTAGCACTGAAACCTGTTCTGGTTACTGCCCAGTTTTCTGCGAGATGGGGTGCTGTATGTACCTAGGTGTTAATGCGTAGACCGGGTGGGCGGTTCCACTAACCCCAAACGTCGGCAAGTAGCAGAGGTGAGTGGTCCAGAGTTGGTTGATGGTAGGAGGCTGAAAGCAAAGCGATGGAGATTATGCCTTCTTCGCGCTGATTAATGGGGTAAATGGGTGGGATATGGAGGGACTCTACAAAACATTTAAATGTAACTCAAATGTACCGTTAAAAGTCTCTAAAGGTTTTCTTTAAAGGTTTCCTTGATCATTTTCACTTGGGTAAAAACAGAGTTTATGGGTGGTATTAAAACCATTTTTGCTTGACTCATGGACAAAAACATCTTTGCTCATTATGTAACACTGTCTGTCCCTGTTCATGTCTGGATTTTCAAAACCAGTTCCCACTAAATATCATTTATTCAAAGAAAACTTTATCGTTGTATTGCTGCTCACTTCCCTAAAGGTCATTTAGACCACATATGTAGAATCAGAATCAGGATCCAGCTTGCCAGGCTATGTAAGCAATTTTATCATATACATGTCAACACATATATCAAACACACATACGTATGCCATTAAAACTCTGCTAAAGGCAACACATCATGTGACATAATGATGAATGTAGTAAATGTAGACATCCAGTGACTGTCTAGTTTTAGTTCTGTCTGGTCAACCCTTATTTCAGAGTTTATTACAGTTTTAACTTAACTCATTAAAATTTTGCTAAGGACATACATTTTCATGTCTTACTTCAATGCCAGTAGTCTTCATATATGGTAATAAATTTGTTTCATTCTTTAAATATGGGCTTTAAGAAGGGATGTGATGTTTCAATCAAATCAAGGCTAACCTTAGTTTCCATATAAAAAATGTTACAACCAAAAAAGTTCCTCTATGATTTGACTCTAATCATTTTTATCTTCAAAAAGCATTTACTGCATCATTTACATTTAAGATATCTGGTAGACATTCTTATTCAGAGTACAAAAATGATAAAGCTCTTGTAGTACTTATTTAAGTAAAAATGAAAAATCTATTACAGGTGGTAGTTTTTACTTTGATTTGGTGTAAATTAAGAACAAAAATGGTCCGAGTACTGAGCCCTGTGGAACACCAGTGGCCACCAGGTGTGGTGTCATGAAAACAAATTCTTTCCATATCTAGTAGATTTTTTTCAGCAGGTGGGAATCTGTCATGACTTGTGTGTGTGTGTGTGTGTGTGTGTGTGTGTGTGGGTGTGTGTGTGTGTGTGTGTGTGTGTGCTGGTTGTGTGATCTATTATTAAATATGTAACATTTACATATACTGAATTTTATTAGGTTATTAAGACATTTTGACACAGATAAAGGGAGAAAAAACGATGTTGCTTAAAGTCTGTGAGAACCAGAAGTTGCAACCAACTTTACTTCAGTATTGTGACGCATTTCCAAGTGAAACAGAATTTTGAAGGCGCTGAGATTTGAGTGTTTCAATTTTAGCAGCCACATCTGATACAATTGTAGGCTAGGCACAGCAAACTAACGGTAGAATGGGAGTGTTTAAGGATATTCTGCCCAAGCCATCAAACTGACATCATCATAAAAGAAATGTAATTCCAGAGCAGAAGCCAATTTTTAGATTTTGATTAAGGATTACAAAGACAAACTATTTTTCTTATTGATTAACTTGGAACAGAATAATTGTTAACCCCAAAGCTAGCAGTGTGCACTAACAAACTAAATAGTGTAAATTTTGATGTTGTGGATTTTAACAGATATCCCCAGGTGATGTAGACCCACACAGTGTATCAATGGCAGGAATATAGAAACTGACATGCATATGAATATCTAAACATCTCCACTGAGCATTTACTTTGCACAAATGTAAAACACAAATCAGGTTTTTCAGGTTAAAATATTGTGTTTATCATAATTATGGTAGGATGAGTCACTTGTTTTTCCAAATGGTAGAATCAAATGTACCATACACTAAATATTGAACCACCTTGAGCTCGGTTTTTAGCATTTCAAGTGGTTTTCTACAGGCACAAGAAGTCTCAATATTTAATTGTGCTATAACAAGGTGTAATAACATTTATATATTCATATTTTATCCACAAACTACCATTTCAGTATGGAGCCAGATCAGCCTAAAAAATAATAATTACAACCACAAATCATAATGAAAGAACAATTTAAATTTACACTAATCTGATGATAAATTTAAAACCCAATTCATAACTAACAAGTAAAAGCATCATTATAATATTTCCCCAAACGGCTAACAAATGCATCTTACCTAAATAAATGTAAAATGTTTACACAAATATGTATATATCACGTTCGAATTTATTTCAAACATACATTTATGAATGATGTTACATGTATTTATGGATCGCTGAATCTGCATTTGCAAATCGTCACATGTGCGTGGACTGCTTTGAATTTGTGTGCGGTATTTTTGAGACCTTCCTGATAGGTTAAGATTCATAAATATCTTTTTATGGTGGATGTTCCGTTCAGCCAATCGCGGTGAGCTTTTAATCCACCAATCAAAACGCTCTTTACTGAACAGACCCAAGAAGCTCAATGCTGCGCTTGTACTGTGCATTGTTTCTATGATCAAGTTGCACATACCCTGTTTATTCAGATGAATCTGTAATGTTATCAAATAAGTGTTAAATGTCCAGATATTTCATTTAACAACAACAATTATGTAATGTGTTCTGTTTTTGTTGTTGTTGTTAGTAGTAGTAGTATCAGATTCACAGTAACTTTTGATCAGGCATTAAAAACAGCTACCACCACTTGAGGGAGATTTCGAACACACACAGTGGAGAGATTTCAGCATGGAGGATGAAAACCAGACTCAAAAGTAAAGTCTTTTTTTTTATCTGATGGCATTTTCTTATGATTATAGTTGGTTGCGATGGTAACTTTAGAACCCACTGACTACAAACCGTATTTAAAATGACTCTAAAGTTTATTATCGAAATCGTTGTTTTATTGATTGTTTATCGCACATTCATCCTGTGATTACTAAAGTGTTCCAAACATCAGTTATAATATAAGAAAGCTGGCGTGTACTAACAACTTTGTAACACTGCACACTTAATTAACTAAAACAACCTTTAATCATAAGAAAATGCCATCAGATAAAAAAATGACTTTACTCACTCGTTGAGTCTGGTTTTCATCCTCCGTGCTAAATCTCTCCGCTGTGTGTGTGAGCAACTTTGGTGTATAAGACAGCAGGCTAACCAGGGTAGCTGTATTTTGTACGAACGATATAAATCATAATGTGATTTAGTAGAAATTGTAATCAGGTGCTAAAAAAAAGAGTACCCATTAAAATGTCTTTACATCAAGGACCCGATCATAGAAACAATGCACAGTACAAGCGCAGCATTGAGCTTCTTGAGTCTGTTCAGGAAGGAGCGTTTTATTTGGTGGATTAAAAGCTCACCGCGAACTGAACGGAACATCCTCCAAAAAAAAGATGTTTATGAATCTTAACCTGTCAGGAAGGTCTCAGAAATACCGCACACAAATTCCACGCACGTGTGATGATTTGCAAATGCAGATTCAGCGATCCATAAATACATGTAACATCATTCATAAATGTGTGATGGAAATTAATTCAAGAACTTGATAGATACATATTTGTGTAAACATTTTAAATTTATTTAGGTAAGATGCATTTGTGTGAGCATTCGGGAAAATATTTATGCTTTTACTTGTGTATTTATGAAATGTGTTTTGAATTTGCAAATCAGATTTTGTAAATGTAAATTGTGCTGTGCACAATTTATAAATTTTATTTTGTAAATGTATTATTTTTGAGGCTAATCTGGCTCCATATTTCAGTAACAAGTTGAGAAATGCATTCATATATTTAAAACTGTGAGGTCCCTTAGTGGTATAAATATCTCATAGATGCTTGGAATGAATAAGAGCATGACTGGTAGTAACAGGAAAGTATATATTCCTATATTTTTTCCAGATAAGGAAATGTGTAGCATGTCATAAGATGTATGTTTTTAAGTTTCTATTTAAACATGTCAAGTTCTCCACTGGTCCATTTTTAATGTAGTAGTCTATTCTTCTATAGCAGAATGAACAAATGTTTTAATAGATGTGGTCATACCAGTACATGCAATAAAAGTCCAATTAAACAAAACTGTAAACTTTCATTTTTTCATAAGAGGAAAAGGATTATCAGTAAAAGTCATAGTTAATTGATTTACAACCAGATAGACAACATATTCAGAATAGAAGTCATACATTTCATATCAGAATACCAATGGAACATTCCCAGCAGAATGAGACCTCAGAGATCTTTAAAAAGTTATGATCTCTTGTTGAACACATACACAAATGTCTACTATTACTTCATAGCTTTATAATTTTACGACTTATTATATAGTATGCTGACCTCCAATTCAGATGGTTTATAGACTATGATTATGTATTAAAGCTCAAATAACACTTGCAGAACTGCATGCCTGCTTTGAACAAGAAAATATTGTGCAGAGTGTTATTTGAATGCAGGAAAACTGCATATTGTTCTTTATAATTTTGTAATGACTGCATAAACCACACTTTTAGACAATTCATTTTATATTGTAATTTTAAGTGATATATGCAACTGAATGTAACACATATTTCTACATTTGTCAGGTTTATGATTTAACAGTCCAAAAAGAATATTTATAATGTTTATAATTTGTTATATTTATAATTTGCACAACTTGTGTATAGTTTAGGTGAAACTAAGCCTGTGCATAATATTCAAGGAATAGGATTCAAATGGCATTTCTGTATCCAAGATTATCTCTGGATGTGCCAGGGAAAGTTTCAAATAAGTAAATACCAATGAAGGGAACATACAAAAAAGTTCTGGCCTTATAAAATATGTTTTTCAAACCATGTTTGTGACTGCGAGAGCCTCAAAGGCTTGACAAAACAAAGGAGCAAATATATAAAAACATGTTCATGACCATTATGTGGAAATATTTTCCCATTATTTCTAGGAATTTAGAAGAAGATGTAAACAAACTTAAAGTCCTCCCACACCAAGCTTGTTTAACAGTGACTAACAGGAGAGGTCAGACATTCACAAACTAATTGTGACCGTTCATTAGTGGTATTTACTAAGTCATGCATCACTATTACTATTGCTCATACTTACGGTTAGGGAACGGATCAAACTCCTAAAAATAAGCATTAAACTGTGGTACGTAACTTGTCCTCGACCAGTTTGTACTAGACATGTGATACTTAAAATCATGCAGATTATTGAGGAAAAGAGTGGTATTTCTTTACTGATCCGAACTTTACATTTTGACGCGTCTTTGACTTGCGGCTACGGAATGAAAAACCACTTTGTGTATGAGTGTGTTATAAGTCTGTCTATATTTAGGAATAACGTGGGGAAAAGGCTAGGCAAAAGGCTCTTCACCGGGGCAGTGTGTGGGAGAAGGGTGTTCATCAAGAGAAGTCTGTTGCGGTTGACAGTAAATCCTCCACAACTAGCTGCTGGAGCCCCACACCACACAAATCAGCTCCCTAAACCTCTGGCACAGCTGTCTGTTTACGCTGGGAGTTGTTTTCTGTTCGAGAGATTACTTGTTTCACAGCGCTGCAACTTTAAAGACAACTGGCACACTGAAAGGAATTTGTGTATGTGCGACATACTTTGGCTGCTTGTTACATAACTGTAAATGTGTAGTTGTTTTGTGCTGCTTAAAATGTGTTGCCTATGGCGAGAGATGATATTCAATTTTCATGACACTAAAAGCATAAATTATATATTGAGCTCATTCTTTACTATAGAGGAGAGAATACTTGTTTTATGAGCTTTATTCTGGATTACACTATATGTTTAAACACTACCACTCTCTCACACACACACATATCTATACATATCTATATATATATAAGTAAATAGAAGAAATTCGCCAAATATATAAATTAGTAGTGTATGTGCAAAACCATGTTGTGGTGGAACTTCCATCTTAAAAGGGTCATATGGTGCTATTGGAAAGATCATTATTTTGTGTATTTGGCCTGCTTTTAATGTTCAAAAAACACTTTATTTTTCAAATAATGTACATTATTGTAGGTCCTCTATACCCCACCTCTCTCAAACAAGTCGTTTTCAACAAAGCCCCCTCCTTGACAAGCGCAGTCTGCTCTGATTGGCCAACGATGACCCCAGTGATTGTGATTGGAGATACACCACAAAGCACTGCGTCGGACATATTAACGCCCCCTTACATAAGGCGAGCTCAGCATTTTTAAAGTAAATATCACGACAGTTAAATGTAATTACGTTTTACCATCAGTTCAAGCAACGATAAGGGCAACAGTATGCTCGCGTGACCAGACACAGTGATGATGCGTCCACAAAGCCGCCGGTTAAGACAGCTGGAGTGCTATGAGCTCATGGATTCAGGAATGTGCACCTATCCTGTGATGTGCCCGTTCCCTCCCACACACACACACACAAACACACGCTGCATTACTTGCGCAACAATCCGAATTGAACAGTCAAGCAAATGACTTAAACTAATAACAAAACATACTTACAGTAGCTGATTCAGAAGCGCCTGATTGTCATAGCAAAGTCGGAATTGAACCTTTTTTTTTTTTTGAAATCGCCTTATGTGAACAGCCAGCCTTGTAATCTATGGTTCAAAAAACTGTCGGTCCATTTAAAATGCGTGCACAATCTCGCAACGCTGGTGTGCTGTTTCTGTTGGTAAATAAAATCCTTACAATTATCCTAATTGCATCTACTCCGTGGAAGGCAAATAAAGGGCCGTCTGCTTTCGCACTGCAATACACAGGTATCCATGACAGCTGAATCAACACGGCCGGCATAGCATCTTCCCACAGAGTGAGAAGGTTAGACAGTGTGGTGGTGTAGTTATAGAACGATGGCTTTTAGGTGGCCCGTGGTGCATCACTCTTAAATCTTGTATAAAGAATCTCTCCTTGGATTTGAGACTTTAGTCTTTGCAACTTTACAGATCTTCTTTATGCTCCAAAGAGAAAGGCAAACTTGAAATCGCATCATATGACCCCTTTAACTAAATTTTTCTGCTTTGCTATATAATAGCTAGCACTTTGTGCATCCTAAATATACACAATTAAATGACATTTTCATTTGCGTAATTTGACAAAATTATAGCTGAATTGGAGTTGACGCAGGAAAAAAATCTGTGCTGTTACTTTTTTTCAATTTCTTATTTATACACTGTTGTCTCATTGGAAAACAAGTCAAATAACTGGGGGAAAGCTGCTTGTTGTGGTGGAAATAATGGAAGTGGGACATTGGAAGTTTCTGAAAAATTTATATTAATTCTTTTCATAATAAATATTGAAATTGTTTATATCTGTACACACTTTGTTTAGATAAAAATAGGGTTTAAACTTAATATTTTAATGATGAATGTTCATAGTTTAAGATGTTAAGGGTATAACAAAATCTATTTAAGGCATTGGACCCTTCAGATAATTAAGATTCAGATGCTGATTTTAATCAAATTTAATTATAACACTAAATTATTTGGCTCCCCATTTTGCTTTAATGACAGCAGCTCTCAAAAACCTGATGATCTATGTTACCCAGCATGAATTATGTTCCATGTTAACATGTCACAGACAGGATATTAAACATATTAATATAAAATATTTTTAAAAAATCATTATGTATAGGCTTAAAACTGTTGTTTTTGCTAGGCATTTTTATATTCATGTTTATAAGTCAGATTATGCATAGGCGTATACCCAGAAATCTATTCCATAAATACATTAAAACAATTCCTTTCTACTGTTAAACTTGCTTTGAAAAATACAGCCTGTCCTCTCTAGGACAAACAACTCTAAAAAGAAACGAACAAACAATAGCAGACCACAGAAATGTCAATAATAGTGGGCAGAAGTTTGTTTGAAGTCCATTTGTTCATCTAATGCAAGATTTTTCACAAATTCTCATTTATCTGTCCAATCAAAACAGTTGTCACACTTGACCAAAAGAGCTTCAGTACACTCAAATGCACTGACATCTGCAAACCTACTGTATATGATCTATAGGCATTGCCCTGACCCAAAGATTACCCATCATTCCTGCACCCTGTCCTTTCTCTAAACACTGCAAGTGCATAAAGCTGTAGCATAAGCTTCCTGGAAGCTGCATGTGGTGTTGGTTTGTCGCCGCCAACGCTCACCCGTGACTGGGCCTCTTCAAAGGTAATTACAGAGTCACACGGAGGCTGCGAGAACGGCTTGAGTTCAGCTTTCTCTGAGGAGGAAGTGGACTTACATGGTCACGATTGGGGTGACGCCCATTGCGTTGACCTGTTCAGACATGGGCCACTGTGCCAAACATTGCAGCCACATGCTGGTGATGATTTAAGAAAGCTCAGGAAAGTGTGGTGTTTTCAAAGAGTGTGGTCTGTCTCTGTGTTTTTGGTTATATTTGGTAACAAGACCTCCTCTGCACTCTTTTTTCCTAAAACACCAATGTAGCATGTTTCTTTCATGGGTCTGTATTTCATTTTAATGCTTGAGTATAAAATAGTATTAACACAAAACCAAATACATCTTCTATTTTGCTTCATTGCTTTAGTCATATCGTTTTAAATTATGTTTTCTGTAATCAACTGCCAACATGTTTACAGGTGAAGAAATGTAGCACTCCATCACTTGCTCAGCAATGGATCCTCTGCAGTCAATGGGTGCCGTCAGAATGAGAGTCCAAACAGCTGATAAAAACTTCACAATAGGTATGTGACGGTATCAAATTTTCATGTTGCAATAATTGCTTAAGCTTTTATCATGGTATACGGTATTATCACAACAATGAAAAAGGTTGCAAAAAAGTGTTGTCATAATATTCACATCCATCATCAGTTATCATATAACCTTATTATATTATTTAGACCTATTATGACTTTTGTGGATATCTTTAAAAGTCAGGTTCAGCAGAGTTCAACAAGCCTTAGAGAGGTAACTCGCATCTAGCTTTGTTGGTATTGCTTGTGTAGACAAAGAATGAACTACACCGCCCATAGGTATCTGATTGTTAGGCCAAGCAAATTTTAATAAAGTATAAGAATTGCTGCATTTTGCAATCAATGCAATGACTCATTTATAGCACATAAAAGGCACTCGTTTGTTGCCACCTACTGGCGTAAATATGTAATATCTCTGAATGAACCACTGAACGTAACGTTTTGGTCAAGGGATTAAAAAAAACGAGTCACTAGAATAAATCTAAATTTCCACCACTAACTTCTGGTCTACTTTCAAGTAATGGTATTTTAAGCTGTTGGGTCGGATTTTGCGGGGAATACCAGGCTTATGTTTGTAAATACGAATGATTCAGGTACATTATGGTGTGTGGCTAATGCTGAGTTCACACTGCACGATTTTCAAACTCGTAGGATCGCCGTTTTTTTCACACTGCGTGACTATCTGGGGTAGTATTCTGTTGCTGCTGTGTTCACATTGAACGATGGATCGGCGACAGGGGGTTTCACACTGCATGACTTCACAATAGGAAGAATCGCCGACAGCTCTGTCTGGTCCGCAAACTACGTTTCACAACAAAACACACGCGAGAAGTGATAAGGAAATAACGCAAGAACCTGCATGCGTCAGACCAGAGTTCTCGAGCAAGACTGTAATTATTAAAATATATATATATAGCCCGCAAATTGCCTGTGAGCTGATTTCCAGCTACAAGGAAAAAAACTAAAACAGATTATGCAGGAGGGAGATGAAGGGAACAGAGATTGGGTGTTCTGCAAAGAGAGTTGGCGGTATACTGTGAAGTAATGGTAGTGTGAGTTGTGGCTGGTCATAGCAAATGTTTGATGCTGGTTTCTGTATGATTAATTGTTCTATATCTATAAAATAGATATTCTGGTCTAAACTCCTACTACTGAAATTCCCTCGGCCCGTATCTTGGTCTACATTGATGTCGTAGGTCATCGCCAATGTTAGTTTTCAGTCTGAACTCCACTTTAACACAGCGTGATTGTGAATCGCCGACAGCTCCAGATATTTAACATGCCAAATATTGCGGGCGTCGGTGACGTGTCGGCGATTTCCTCAGATCACGTCTTTGACAATTCACACTACGTGATTGTCACTCATGTGAACGAGCACCGATTTGCCTCCGATTTCGGGCATTTGTCGGCGATTTCGCAAAACTTGTCGGCGAGTGAAAAATCGGGCTAAAATCGTGCAGTGTGAACTCGGCATTAGCTACAATAAATAGTGTTGTTGTGTAGATGTTGAACTAGGTAGTTAGCTAGCATTTAAAAGATACACTTCTAAAGAGCAATCCTCACACTTTGTCGATAGATCAAGCTACGAAGAGTCAAAAAGGGAAAGTGACAGAGCCCGTGTCAAAACAAACATCAAACCACAGCGGCAGATACTTGATACTTTTACTTGCTCAAATTACTTTTTTTTCTGTTAAATATTTGTTGGAAATTCTTCTAACGCTCATGTAGCGTGACATATCCACTCCTAAATGGCCATTACATGTATAGCGATTCCTCAAACCATCAAATTTATCTGTGAAAAGCAGCAGTGCCGAGTCACTGATGTGAAAGAGCTACTGCAAGAAACATGACATTTTATTGGCTAAAGTTCTGTAGTGCAGCTAAATAGTAGTGAAAATAAATAGGGTCATATTTAATTTCATGCTGACACACATGACAAATCTTACTTTAAAAATAAAACAAAAACATTGCTCCATAATGAAAAAAGTATTAACAATTCTATCATAAAAAAAATGTATAATAAAAATAATATTTGACTAAAAATAACTCATGCCTACGCATGATCTGACTTATATAATAACTGTCCTCTGATGTAATATTTTGTTGAATCAACAGAAGCTTTGGTGCGCTCTTGAGAAAAAGTTAAAAGTAGTTCATTAGTGTTTTAAGTACAGGAATCTCTGGCCCTTCTTGGGCTTTTTAATAGGACTGTATCTTTTATTTGATGCTATACTTGTCTTGAGAAGCGGCTATTTTAAGTGGTGACCGTGGCAGGGGTTTGTGACATACTTTTTTCCCATTTCCTGTCAGAGACGTGAAGCCTGTAAAATGTCTGTTTGAGAGACTTTACAAGAACTAGGAGGGAGCAATAGAGCAGCGCTGTCGCTTTCTCACACAGTGCAAAAAACATTGTTTCTTTTTAAGTATTGCCTTCTGGTGCAGCAATAAATAGCATCCATATTCTTGTGCCAAAGGTATGATCAGTGAGCTTCTGCCTGTTAATTAACAGCATATCTCTGTTTGAGAGCGTACTGAGGAGAAACAGTGACCTGCGTCAGTTGACGTCAAATAAATGAAAGGTTTGATATCTCAGTAAATTGCTGTAATTAGGGCCGTCCCGGGCCCTCTGAAATTAAGTGGCAGTCCGGGCTGCAGTACAGGTTTTCCCATAGTACTGGTGCAGTTAGTTATGTAGTTTTAAGAATGAAAAATAAACTAATTTTGGAGTTTGACAACGAACACATTGCAACCAGGTCCCCATGTGTGTGACGGCCCTGATCGCAACACACAGCTATACTGCATAGTATACGCCCGAGTGCGAACACACCTCACGCACCGGATGCCGTGCAAGCGCTCAAAGCAGTAGGACATAGTGGTGGATCAGAGGTAAAATTGATATAAATACTGTTCGGTTTCTGGCCAAACCGATCGTTTCATGTGTTAGGAAATCAATGTGTCGTCACGAGCCGCAGGATTTAATTTTGATTTGTCTGTGCATGTTTTTTTACTCTCCTAGATTTTGTTACCATTGCCATGCATAATAAGACTGATAGACTGCAACGGCTGGAGTTAAAAATCATCACATGTGCTTCTAATGAAGAACACAAGTACCTACTATTGGTATGCCCTGGGGGTAAGCAGATAAACATCACATTTTCATTTTTGGATGAACTATCCCTTTAAACACACCTGAAGAAGATAATCAAGATCTTAGGCATACTAGAAACTTCCAGGCAGGTGTATTGAGGCAAGTTGGAGCTAAACTCTGCAGGTCCCTCCAGGACCGATTTGTGAGAACCCTGTGGTACCCACTTCCGTGACGGCTACACGTACGGGGTAATACATTTGCATAATTCCCACCTATGTTCTACATTGGTCGGCTGTGAACAACTTGACCCACCCTCAAACACATCATTTTACTAACGACTGCTTCTGTAATCTCGGGGAGTTCAACGCAGGATTCACAAAACGCTTGCTCTTGAAAGATGAGCTCAGTGCTCAGTTTATTTGACCAGCTGGCTCCACTGAATCACAACCTGTAAGTATGAAAAATAATAACAGATGTTTATATTTTCTATCAAGCGTTCAAAATACAGAATTATGGCGATGGGCACATCGTTTCCGACACGCGCTGAACACGGTAGACCAATCACAACAGACTGGGCCATCTGACCAATCAGAGCAGAGCAGAATCACGGAATATGAAAGGTTAGTGAACTAATCTTAGAAACTGCTTCAAACGAAATGAGAAATTGTTTGAGAATCGCTGGAAAATGAGGTGATATTAAATGCATATTTTGAGAAAACGAAAGCGTTTTTGACATTGCATGCATGTAATCCTATTGTAGGAGACTCCCGAACAATATTAGGAACCTTAAAAATGGCATAATAGGGGGAACTTTAAACTGTTATTCTAGCTAAAACACAAGTCTGTAATCCATAATAACGCTTCCTCCAGTAAAAGGTTCATCCCCTCTTGTCCTTTCACATCAACGTATTTGTTTAGAGCAGTTTTGAACTATTTTGGCTGGTAAACTGTGCTTGATCTTGCATATTTCTCTCCTTATTCAGACGAGATGACTTTTTCTGTTGAGAAAGCAAGATTATAGGACTCATATTTTAGCCAGAAGCAGCCGTTTAAAGTTAAAAACATCTTAATGATGGACTTGTTTCTTACAAACACACAAGACATTAACTGATGGACTGGCGTGGTGTGGATTACTTGTTCTGCAATTATTGTGAGTTCACTTCAGCTGTTTGGACTCTCATTCTGACGGCACCCATTCACTGCAGAGGATCCATTGGTGAGCAATAATGTAAAAATGTCCAAATCTGTTCCCATGAATAATCAAACTCATCTACATCTTGGATTGGCGGGCGTGGTACATTTTCTACAGATTTTCATTTTTTGGTGAACTATTGTTTCAAATAAAAACAATTAAAGAGAGTAAAAAATGCAGTTAGTTAACAGAAACCAGTCTCTGTTTAGTGCTTGGAAGGTTAAGTGTGCTCATAGGTTGTTTCTTGTGTCTCCAACAGCAGGTGGCGTCATTGACTAGAACAAGAAGCAACCTTAGTGGATTCCTGTCATCAGTGCTGTGAAGTAGTGAGCTTGCCTGACATGTCTTGTGGCACTTTGTTTTGACAGAGAAAAACTATAATGCAAGAGTAATGCATCAAGCCTCTTAAGGGCTTCAGGGCTTTCTCTTTACGCCAGTAATTCCAAATACAAATACAGTTTTATGGGAACAGATTATATAAATAAAATGAAAATATATTTTTTTATGTTTGCAGATAGTTTGAACATAAATCTAGAATAAATCCCAAGCTTTCTCTCCTTTCAAATTATAGAGGTAAGAGATGAGATGGACTCGGAACGCAATTACCTTTTTATTATTAGTATTATTTTATTGACACCATATTTTTCTGAGAAAAAAAAGCAGGTCTTTTGAGTCATTGTAATATTTCCTTTCAATGGGAGATAATAATAGAAACCGGTCGCAGATGCGTGGGCTAAAGACGTGTCAGTCGCACTTTCAATTCCTCTGCACAACAGTGCACTTATTGTTGAATCTCTTTCGAAACAATATAATGATACAGCTATTCAGTACAAAGCAAACCGATCAAACACAAGATTAAACAGGAAAGCTTCATCTTGCCTGAAGCTTCATCAAAGAAGATGCATTTTATCAGATTCGTTTGTACCTTCCTACCTCCTGAACTCAAAGTGCCTTTGCTGCGCGTCCCCTAATACTGTAAGAGAGGAGTCTAATTACTGCTTCATGACCTACTTCAGTTGCGTTTGATGTTCATTATCTGCAGAAGTCAAGGGCTCCTGTGATGTGTTTTTTTTTTGGAAGGATGCACAAAGAAATCACTTTGCTATTTAACTGCTGTTAGACCGGTATTTCACCCAACGTATTCTGTTAAGGAAGCTTCAATAATGAGAGCTCCGAGAAAAAACTAAAAGATGAAGAGAACTTGTATGTACAGATACAATATAATATCTAAAGAGAAATAATAATGCAATATAACATATAAAGAGAGATAAATGCACAATTCAGATGAGCTTGCAGGGTTCATAACGTCGTCTATCTAAGTACTTATTATTATATTATTATATTATTATATTATTACTGATATATAGAGAAGGGATGTATTCACAGGATCTATTTCACATAAAATGCTGTCTTTACATTCCTGGTCACCAAAAAAAATTAAACTAAAACATATATACATAAAAAAAAAAAGTCACACAAATCAGCATATTATGATGTTTCTGAAGGAGGATTCATGTGACATGTAAGATGGAGAAATGATGCTGAAATTCAGCTTTGATCACAGGAATATATTATATTTTAAAATATATTTAAATACAAAACAGTTATTTTAACCCTAAAAAGGGCAAAACCATAAAGATAATTAATTAATTGCTATTTTCCATCTTATTGGAACTCAAATAATACAATTTCATGATTTATTTATGGGGTATCACCCAGGACCTACATCCGCTACTTCTAGGGGTATAATCACTGAAAACACAGACATTGGTTATCAATGCTTGTTTAACATGGTTGAATTCTGAACGCATACAGGAATACAGGACCTAAAGTCTTTTTTTAAAGAAGAAAAAATAGCCGCCTATTACTTCAAAAAAATTACCTAAAGCATTAAAACGTTAACGCGTTGTTTACAGTAAAGATAATGTAGTATAGGCTACAATTTTTTTATTTTATATAAAATAAATATTTGATCAAATATGTTGCACTCTAAAATTGCTATAAAAATCAAAGCCATATGTCTAACCAATTTATGTTCCAAACTTGAAGTTGGTATCACAAAAACTGTGGTTTGAGCTTAGGTGCACCAAATCAATCAGTTGCGGTTAACAATATCATTCTAGTACCAAAACCAGATATATAATATGATAAACTTGCACTGTCAGACCTTTCCAACGCTATTGTTTTTGTCCAAGGATTACAAAAAGATTAGATTTTCAAAACCACAAGCCACTAAGTCTTAGTTTTTCTCTTTTATTTATAAAAGGACGGGTATCCCCTGAGATACAACATTTTAGATACAAACATTTTAGACGGAAAGATTACAAAAAACGAAGCATTTAATTAATACAATTCAATGTAAACCTAATAAGCGACTGCGAAAAACAGCTTTAAACAGGTAAAGTCACTCCAAGTGTGTAAATACGGTGTGAATAGATCAACTTGGTGTAGCAGAAGAGAATCTTTCAAACATAAAAAAATAAATCCACACACCCAATACTGTTGAGCAGTGCTTTTAAGAATAGAAACACCATGACGTAGGAGAAAAAAAACGGCTCTGCTCTAATTTTGTCGGATACAGGCTGGAAGACGAATAAATTAGAGGCATTGCATTTGTGAATGAGGCAATCGTCATACGTTGTGCCTAGATTATCAATCTTTAATAACCATGCGGAAAAATTTTTTTTCCCATGGATCACTTATATCCGTGCTTTACTACTCCTTGTGTGCTCTGGGTGTAATTATGGTTAAGTGCTGACTGAAACATACTAGCCAACCAAGTAATAACATTAAAAAAAACAAACATCCAACTAAAATGTTTCAGAAACAAAAAAAGTTCCATGAGTGATGTTTAAATAACACTTCGAGAACATTATTAAAGACCAAAAAACTTTGAACAAACGTTAAGGTTACTGGACAAATGTTTGTTCGTAACGTTGAGAGAACCTTGCCAGAATGTTCTGAGAATGTTCCCTGTTAGCTGGGATGATATCAGTGTGCTAAAACTTTACATCACTTACTTTGAATAAAGTGATAGTCAGCAATGTGGAGTTTAGTAACAAAAGATGCTTTGCTGATTCTGCATTCGGCAGCATTTCTATACAGTTGTTGTGAATGCGGCTTGAAAATGGTAAATATCCTTTAAGTGGAAAGTTTGTGGCACTGGTCTTGACTCATCGTTTTCCACTCTTAAGATTTGTGTTAGAAAGCATAGAGACTGAAAACAGACACATTTTTATATAAAACTATTCTGATTTTCGTTTGGTAAAATGTTATCCGCTAATCTGTTTCTCTTTAATTTCTCTTTCTGTTCTGTTTTTCATGTCTGTACTTTATGATGTTCTTGAATAGCCCCGTGTGGGTGGAAGATGGTGGTGAGGTACATGGAAAACAAACAAAAAAGACATTAAGACACTTTACATGCCAGTTGCTGGAAGTCTACAACCACACGGCCTCTGTAGTACTTCCTCTGTTCGTGGGCTTGTGTCATTTTTCAGTCAACTGTTGCTTTTAATCTGATTAGATGCATTGGTTTTATTTTAAGGCAGAGGCTATTTGCACTAAGTGTAAGTAATAGTTAGATGCTAGTAGTTATTTAAATTTAGTGGAAATAGTGGCGTATACTTTTTGCAACTCGGTGTATTGTAGTAGCCTACATTATAAAACAGAACACAATAATAATAGCATATTCAGTTTATATGATTTTATTTATTAAATTCATAAGTGGATGCTACCTTATTGGGACCTTACTTCTCCCTACAGCCCACCTCTAAACCTGTTTATTTCCTTGTATACTTAGACACTTTATTTCTGTTTTTTGAATATTTTCTTTAAAGCCGGGTTTGTCACATCAAAAGTTAAAGCCACTGTTCTTTTCTCCACATCACTACTCATGTTACCAGATCCGTTTCTTTTGTAATTTTGTCTGGTTCAACCAGATAATGGTGAGTGGAGTTTGTGCAAATAGCCTTTGCTGAAAAGACAAGTTATTTGCACTTAGTGTTAAAGGGGTCATATGACACGATTTCATTTTTTCCTTTCTCTTTGGAGTGTTACAAGCTCTTGGTGCATAAAGAAGATCTGTAAAGTTGCAAAGACTAAAGTCTCAAATCCATAGAGGTATTCTTTATAAAAGTTAAGATTCAGCCACACTTACCTAAAACGGCTCGTTCTAACACGCCCCCACATGTCTACATCACTATGTGGGAAGATTTGCATAACGCCGCCCAAATGTTCACGCAAAGAAAGAAGGCTTACGTTTTTAATTGAAACTACTTTGTTTGGCCTTCCAAAAATGGACACGACTAGAAATCAGTGCTTAAGTTGTATTTAAAACACTGTTCCAGAAAAGTTTAACCCAAATATCCAGATATGTGCAGCACATTTTATGGAGGACTGTTTCCTGATCCTGGGAGAGTAGACTACAATGCAGGCTGTTCTGACTCACAGCCTGTAAGTAAGTTTTTTTTATATTTAAAGCGAGTTTTTTTTATATTTAAAGCGAGTTTTTTGGGCAGTGTAGAGTAGGGCTTGTAGTTTGTCATTTCTCCGATCACAAATGCAGTCTTGGTTTTATGTTTACGCGGCGCGATACACAACACAACGCGTAAAAAGACAGCATAAGTCATTATAATCCGTAATTATGTCCCCACTTGATGCAAACAAATGAGCTTTGTAAAAAGCAGCGATGCGTTTCCAAACAAGCGCGCGGGGAATAGAGGGAGAAAACATACATGTACAGTATGTGGAAAATAATGTGTTATAATAGTTAAAATAATGTTTTAACTTTAAACAGAATAATAATATAAATTGAAACACATTTAATTACACCAAATACACAAAATAATGTTCTTTTTAGCAACATCATATGACCCCTTTAATAAACAGTCCATTAGAAATGGCAAAATGTTGTAAAGTTGGTATGAAACGGAAATTACGATCTGTCTTTTCTGCCCTGTGACATATACGAAACAGCTTATTGAAAAAGAAAAAATATATATAAGGTGGAACTTGATTCTGACTGTTGGGAATTGATTGGATCGTTTACTAATTGCTGAAATTTAATGTGTGTGAAAGGTAAAAAGATACATTGATGTCCAAAAAAAATTGTAATAACCACAGCAATATTCCATTTAAAAAAAGTCTAGTTTAAATTTCACGATTTTAAGATGTCGAATGGGTTCATAGATAGCATAATTTCATGTGTGATAATAATGTGCTATAATAATAATAATCAAACAAATGCTCAAAATTCTGACATTTTCTAAACTTAAGTGGATCCTGTTTATAATTCTGGCCTATTTTATTTTATTTTTAAGATTTGAAAATCTTCTATTGACTAAACGACTATGTATCATTAAAATGTAACCAACATCATTAATATTTCCATAGATAATACACTATAACTGGCATTCATTATTGCACATATTTGCATAATAAATTGTGGCAGGTAACATTATTTTATTATCTATATTTAACCATATAGCCACAATTTATAGCTCAAATATGCTGTTGCATTGCATGCTGATTCTCGTAATGCACGGCCAACAGAAAACAAGTCAAAAGCAGTGCATGTCTGTTGCAGCATTTTATTTATGCAGAACTAAAACCCAAGTCTAGTGAAAACGTTGACACTTATTCTTCAGCCACTGGCATTTTATTCAGAAAATTCAACTCTAATTGCTTCATGAGGATGATGTAACATAAGAGACAAAAATATTTTTTGCCTGTAATAGATGCATTTAACAGTAGTTTCCATATCTAGACACATACAACCTTTTAAAACAAGACTTTCCATTGAAATAAATTAGTAAAAAGTGTAACTGTACGCTGAATATGTGAAATCATTTTGCAGTGCAAAGAATCATGAATACGCTCATCAATGTGTTAAGATATTCAGTGGGTGGCATGGCTGTTTGAAACCAGCTCTTGATGAGCAACAGAACAAAAGCAGAGTTGTAAATGGGAGGATCATAAATAGCCTATTCAAGTGCAGCAGAGAGGAAGTGGACTTGTGCTCACTACTAACCACTAACTTTAAGCACTCAAGCTAAGCTCCATTAGATAATCTCAATGGGTAAGTCCTTTTATTCATTTGAAACAAATTCATCTTCATGATGCCTGGTATTCTGTTAATTGTTGCTTTACAGATTTTGCTTTTGGCTTAAAATACTCGGGTAGATCATGGTTATCTGGAGAGGCGATGCAACTTGTGTACATCCCTCCGATCTGATGAAAAAGAGAAGGAACTCGTTCGAGTTTGCATCCTCTTTCGAGGGGATTTCTGCTCGTTTTTTATTTTTAGAGGATGTTGTAGAGGTACACTTTCCTTTCCTAAATGAAACCAAATCTGGATATATCGTCACGTTGTAATTGCTATGGCAAACTATTGTAGTGCAAATAATTTGGTCATTATTCAGTAGTTTTGAAGTACAGTTTGAAGAGGATCGGTTAAAGATCATTTGGATGGTTTTTCAGTGTCATATACAGCATTAAGTGGAGTTAAAAAAACTATTCTTTTAGACACTGTTGGGTCCTTTTTTTCCAGTAAATGGATTAATTGTGTTTCTATTTGAAAGCTTCTCAACTGCTTCGTATTTTATTTTGTCGCAAAATGTAACGATATTTTTTGGCCCAGATTTTTATATAAAGTTGGATATATATTCACAATTATAAACTATATAGCAGCTACTTGATTGCTTGTATTGTCGCAAAATGTAACTATATTATTTCCCAGCTCGAATCAGCTAAGTCATGAAGAAGTTAAGATATTACAAACATTAACATCATGGTTTTCTGCAAAGCAGTTTTGAAACAATGTCTATCGTGAAAAGCGCTATAGACGTAAATTTGACTAGACTTCGACGAATAACTGAGGTAATCGTATTAGAGTTGTAATTCTCTGTAAAGTCTGATGCAAAAACGTTTGCTTAGGATTGTATTACAAATTTGGTCAGCTGTGTGTCATGTGTTATGATTTGCTATAGTCTGGACTGTATTACACAGGCAACAGTGTTCATAAAAAGGAAGTAAGAAAACGCTTTGTTTACCTTTGGGAGCACCTGAATTTACCACAGCTTCAGGAACTTGACCATATATGACTGTTGGCATTCAAAATGTAAAGTATTTATTTATTTATTTATTCATAATACATCATTTGAATAAGATACACATTCTATTCTTGGTAGTCGTTAGGTGCTTGCTAATTGGTCAAAAAGTTTCCGGCCAAGATTTGACTTGGGGATTTTGGATTTTGTTGCTCATATCTGTGACAACTATGAATCTGATTCCTTAGAAAAGTAATAGGACACATTTGAGGTAGCAAGGAGTTACACATTAAAGTTTAGTACTTACGAATAGGGTTCAAATCCCTAACCTTAATATGAGCAATACTAATAGTGATACTAACCACTAACGGATGACATGTCTATTCATGAAACTGTGAGGCTTCACACAGAATACATCTGTTTTCAGGCTTTGGTAGTCTTTGGTTACATGAAGGAACATAGAAGCCGACTAGATATTTCTAGGAGTCAACATAGCTGTTGCAAGCTTGTCAGACTAGCCGCCTCGACTACGTCATTTCATGTTAAAAGAAGTGGAAAGTCCCTGCCAGTGAATTCAAGTCCTGAGAAATTCGGCCAATCAGTTTGTCTACACAGCCACCAAAAGGAAGTGACTTCGTGACACAGAAAAAGAGTACGCCAGTGTGGGCCCTGTGAGGAAATGACTTGCACTGTTCGTGAGCCTGAGATCACAGGCCGTCTCCGCTCGTCTCCGCTCTATCAGTCGTGCCTGAACCCTCAACAAACTCGCTCGACTTCCGACTGTACGACACGCATCAACCAGAGAACATGGTGACAAACACCAGCCAGTACGAATGGCTCTTTCTGTGAAAAAAAAGCGCTGCTTTGGTCATTTGCAACAGTCGCATGCGAAGATGTGCATCCAAGATTTCTGTAACAAGTAAGTGGGTTTCTTCACCTTGGTGCTTTTGTAGTCCTCCTAGAAATCCATAATCTGATAGTCTGCGACTACATTGATGAATGTACAAAAGAGTATTTTGGCATTATTTGCTGTTTAAACTAGCAGAATCAGTACACTCTAAAAAAATGCTGGATTAAATACAACCCAGTGCTGAGGTAACAATGTAGGGACCCAGCCAATGCAATTGTGGTTGTTTTGACCACAGCGGTTGGGTTAAACATGTATACCACCTTCTGGGTAGCTAACCCACGTGGCGTCAAAACACCCAATTGCTGCGCGTGGTACCTATTTTTACCCAGCACTGGGTTGTGCATTTAACCCAGGCATTTTTTACGAGTGTGATGATTTGCTTAGTACTAAAATAGTAAATCGCCCAAAGCTTGGCAAATGGTTAAAGTAATTCCCACAAGTGTGAGGGTTATGCCATGTATTGTGGGATAGTAATCCTTCTTAGATTCCAATAAGTAAATGGGATACATTGTGTTTTCGTGTGGATCTAAAGATGTAAAGTAACAAACATGTGGTAGTTTGGTGGGTTGATGGACTGAAGCGTCACCCACATGGTGCCCACAATACAGATCAATGCACTGCTATACGTGTTGCCCACCATATAATCTGTAGTCCGACTCCAGTAAAGCTGTGATTAATGTAAAGAAAATTTACTTGTCTTCGGTCTACTTAGTTTGCAAGGTGAGTTGGCGAGGGGAAACCCATGTCCATGCTCAAGGCCGCCATAGGTATCTTCTACATTCACACCTGTTACCCGCAAACTCCTACACTCATGCGAAAATTTGCTTTCATGACCTGTTGTCTGGAGCCTGCAATTGCATCGTAAACATTAGAATAGGGCGTGCATTCCTAACTGATGTGAAACGTGATGGTGTTATAATAACCTGTGTAGGCAGATGGTTGATGCACAAACATCATTCTGCATGAGGGAGGCTGTGTTACAGGGGGACTCATCTCCTGTTTTATTTTAAGCCGTTCTTCCGTTTAATTGATGTGCACATATTAGGCGGCAGGAATGAAAAGAAGGACGGAAGTGCAGAGCAAAAATTGATAACTGCAACGCTGCCACAGACCGTTTCGTACCTTGGTTGGTAATATGCAATTACTCATAATACCAGAACGACACACCCTCAGTGAGAATATTGTTTCAAAAAGATATACCCCCGGAGTAACACTTAGAGTAGGGAACCACTGGTTGCAATTAAATAGTTGCTTATTACCGCATTATTGGCTGTTTATTAAAGCACATGATTAATGCGCGACAATAGTCTTGAGCCCATAAACCTCTACCCACGTACCTAAACTGAACTACGACAACAACTACCTTACTTAATATTCAAGAAACAGCAAATTAGGAATGTACGAGGGCAAATGCATGTTAAGAGTGACTTGTGCAATGTAGCTTAATAATAATAATATATGATATATGATAGATAGACGAGTATTTTTTTTTTTTTTTTTTTTTAATACTATATATATATATATAGTACTATATATATATATATATTATATAGAGCAAAAAAACATTATTGGATGTATGTTTTACATACTATTCAGTCTTTACACTCAAAATTTATTGTGAAGTTGACTTGTAATTTCTGAGTGAAAATTGTTTCTACCCCAAGTTTTATCAGTGTGTAAACTGTGATTCATACAACATTAATACATTTTGCTAAATGTGACCATACATTTCCACAGGAAGAGACTGTCTTATTGATATGTTCAGTGACCGACAAGAGTTTGTTTTGTTTGCGTGTCATTGCAGAGGCGGACAGTAATATGAAGTTACTTATTTACTTGAAGGATTGTACTTAAGTATACACTTTTTGAGTATCGTACTCTACTCTGAGTATTATTTTTTATGTGAACTTATGACGTTTAGAAGTCAACTACATTGGAAGACAAATACTGTACTTTTCAGCTCATACATTTTATCAATCCTTTGTGGCACTTTGATCATTCGAAGTCGACAGTCCGAGCATTGAAAGTCAGTGGGTGTTTTTTTTCTTCTCTAAAACTCAGTATCAGTTAACCACGATCGGGGCTACATGAAGGTGATTTCCCAGCATTTTGAGCCTTGACCAGTTCAGAGGTGAGATTTTATTCTACAAGTCAAACTTCAATACTAATAAATTAATATTGTGGTTATCGTAGGCACAATATTGTCGTTTTGCGAATTGGTAAGTGAAAGATACCTATAAAGCCACAGAGAACTGTGTCGTGCGTATCTAATAAAACACAATAGGTTTGAGGAATGCGCAGGTACAGACCGTTCTGGGTGTTGATATCAAAAGTTGTACCAGCCCGAGACGATTAGACAGCATTTTTAAATTTTTTGTTTTGATGTCAAATAAGTCTTGCATTTTTGCTTTTTTGTTAAAGCAGTGCTGCTGTTGTAAATTTATACAGCTACAGTTGTGTTGCTGGATTTTAAAGCAGGTTTGATTTTTTTTTATCTTCCTTATCACTCTGTATTTACAGGATTCACTGTCCACTCTGTTCAAATGTGGCTGATAGATCATTCACTGTCATAGAGGTTTCCAAGTAACTGTTGAGATCATGCCCAGTCATGCTTTGTGGGGGGTGCTACACTGTAAAAAGATGACCGTTGTAATTTTAACGGTAAAAGACTGTAAAAATGCTACAGTAAAAACGTTAAATGTTAAATGGTTAACGGTAAATTCCCATACTATATACAGTGAAAAACTGTATTGGACAATACATGTATTGGACAATAATTTTACGGTAGTATACCGTTTTTATAAGTGAAAAAGACCGTATAATTTACAATGAATAACCATAAATTGACATTCCCAAAATTCCCTGCATTACATTTCAAATTTGATGTTGTTTTTGTTGAAATAACATGTTTTTTCTTTGTTTTTTCTTATCAGTTTTGTATATTGGGGTTTTGTGTTACACCTAATGTTGTTAAATGGATGTTTATTGCATTATTTCAGTTTCACGTGTGTTACCATGATGGTGTTTGGTGTTTGTGTGAATGACACTGTGCACCTTCTATATATGTTATTATTTAAAAGCTGCTTGTGATGGGCTTTGGCTCATCATGTGACTTTCTCATCACCTCCTGCATTTGGTGGTTATCAGTGTAATAAAAAGGTGCAAAACAGATTTCAGTACTTAAATAGGTTGGTAAATTAACATTATATCAGTTAATAATGAAATTACAGTATTTAAATGTAAATATAAGTTAAAACCGTAAAACCTAAAACCTTGCTACCGTATTCTTTACAGTAAAATTCCGGCAACCACAGCTGCCGGTTTTTTACCATAAATTTTACAGATTTTTTTTTACAGTGTAGGGGTGTTAAATAATAATTTTTTTGTTTTGCTTTGTTTTTTCCCCATGCATAGGTTTTTAAAATTCTAAAAGCTCTTTATTCCAAAGATACTACAAGCTAGTCAGTGTATTCAGCAGGTGCAATGTATTGTAAGTTGCATCAGAAGTATTGAAAGTATTACATACAACAATAATAAAACAGTGCATTGACACAAAAAAGGAAATTTACTTTTGGTACTAAAGTACTTTTAAAAGCAAGTACTTCTGTACTTTTACTTAAGTAAAATTAAAAAAAAAACACAATCACCTGTCTTTACAACTTTACGGGTAATGGAGTAATATTTGACCAGCGGTATCTGTACTTTCACTCAAGTAATTGAGTTGTGTACTTTGTCCGCCTCTGCATTTAGGATTGCTAAACTTATTGATATTACCATAAAAGACCAGCATGGAAAATCACCCTGACCCAGCTATCCGTGAACAGCTGTACAGAAAACACTAGAAAGAATTAGCGGACAAGTACCAATTATGTCATAGATATAGTGGAATATACAGACATCTAGCGTACTTACTCTACTGATAATATTTCAAGCCACTAACAGAAGCACCTTATAAACCTGACTTTTCCCACATATGGTTAACCATACAATATGTGGACTAGTTTTAACAGGTATTTTAATGTGATACTCAGCTGTGCTAATGACATTTAAAACCTTGTTCTAGTTTTTACAGGGGACTTACACATTGACTAATGACTAGAATATAAAGCAGACTAGACAACCATACTCTGGTTATCAGCAGTCACAACTTGGCTTGAGTTAGACATTTCGAGTGAAACACCAGTTTAAGTGAAGATATTTGTAAATATGTTAGCTATAGCTGCTGGCCTCGCTAACTCTGGTGATCTGGACAAATGACATCTTAGATTTACAATCAAATCAAATTGATATTCATTTGTCACTTCTTTTAGTCAAATTGGTGGGTTGCTAGATGAGGTATTTTATCCAGCCAGTTTAAAGTGACTTTCAGCATTCAGTTTAGGTCATTTTGGATGTCGGATGTATATTTACAGTTTTATTGAATGGTTTTATCTGTTGATTTGTTGTTGGTGTAGTAGTTTTATGAAGGTCTCAGCTTCTGTACTTTGCCTAGTAAGTCAGTACAGTGTGACAGACACCTCTCCAACGTTATATCACCTTACAGGACACTGTATATTGTTATACTCACCCACACCAGAGCAGGTCAAGTTCTGGTCATTGTGGATGGAAACGTTGTTAAATGTCTCAAGCAGTCTTGTGTGGAAATTCTGACACGCCAATTCTGAGGTACGATTGCTTTCATAGTGGAAATTGATGCTATTCACTTCACAAATTCCTGGTCTTATTGTGAATAGTGCTATTCCAAAGAATAAACTTTTACTCATAATCTTTAATCAAACTGTACTAACTCGCACTGCCTCTGAAACAACTTTACATTTCCACTGATGCCATCATAACAATGTGGGTGGGGAAAATAGCCAAATATGTTTCATTTCCCTTCTTCTTCTTCTTCTTGTGGACTGGCTGACTTGAACTCTTGTACTTTCAAGAAGGGGGAACATTAGAGTGAGCATTGAGGTTGTGTGTGCATTTGTGAATGCCTACTAGACAAGCATATTTACTTCTTCATTTCCCACATTTCTGATCGTATGCATATTCGTACACACACCCAAAAAGACTACATTTGTATAAATTATTACATTAGCTCATACTCCAACCATGTGGCTCCATTCTGGTACATTACGTCAACACTATGTCATGATCCATTTAATTTCCAAAGGATAAACGAGTTCTGTGCTAAATTTCATCCTCTGAAATACCTCACATTTCAAAAATAAATTTGACTGTAAGCTATGTTTGACATCTTAGCACTTCATGTTTATTAACACATGGAGTTACGTTTCTAACACCAGGATCAGGAAGTTGTTTGAACAAGGCTGAAATCTCCCCCACCCACCCTGTTTTTTGATATCTGTCTGATTACCATCTGTGTTTGTTTTTTTTGGAGATTTAAGATTAATACTTCATAGAGTAACCCATTTGTTTGCAATAGCAGGGCGCTGCTGGGTCATTCTAAGTAACACTTGAGGGGGCCCCGGGTACTGATAGTTTGATTGGTACCTTTATTCTTAAGTTCTGTAATGATATAAGTAAGTAAGGAGTAATATATACCTCCCCCGCTATTTAGTGTGTGTGGTGTGTGTGTGTGTGTGTGTATAATGTTGGAAATTTACCACAGGGACATACATAATGTAAACAAAAAATAGTAAATATCAGTGGCGGCTCATCGGGGGAGGCAGGGGAGGCACAGCCTTAACCCAATTTTGAGTGAAACTGGAGCGCAGGCTTTACGCACCTTTAATGTTAATACAAAAGTACATCAATTTCATTCAGTTCATAGTCTCAGTAAGTGTATACGCATTTTGTTTGCTAATTTCACAGTTGTAATCCCATAACGTGCAAGCGTCGATTTCTTATCGCGATAGATGCCCAGATCGGAGGATGTAAACCCTTAGTGCGTAGCCTAAATTTTCCCCAGCTTTGGTAATAATAGAGAAGGGGAGGCGGATGCCGGGGGAGAGCTGAGCTCTCGTGCCCATAGACATAATACATTTATTATGTCTATGCTCGTGCCTTCGTTGGTAAAAAAAAAAAGAGCCAATCAGCATCGAGTGTTCACTTCTTTTGTTTTTCACAGCAGCATGAGAGTGTTGAGAAAAGAAACTCGTAGACGAGCCTACGCCTTTCCTTTCTGATATCAATCCAATTTCCGATCAGAGATGACTGTGTACAATCACCTGATACTAGTTTTGATATTAGTCTCCCGCTGCGCTGATAAGTACCAAGTACTTACGATGAGTAGCGATACTGAATATTTGATTGCCAACAGATTTACCAAGCTGGCATTCAAACAGTATATATACAAATGACTATTAAATATACCAAATTTTAAAAACAACGGCGGGAAACCCACAGCCTAAGTGGATAAGGTTACAGCAGTCGCGCTTAATATTAATGGCACAAACAGGCGGCTCTCTTTTAACACATTTGACTTTTACGAAGGGATATGATGTTTGCTTCATAGGATAGGACAGTCCAGGGAAAATTATATGCTATAGATAAGATTCTTTTTTTTTGGTTTTTTTTCCTAGGTAAATATTTTTATTAACGTGCTGTATGTAACATTGTATTGTCATTTTTTCTGCACCCTACAAAGCAACGCAAAATTCAGATCATTTTTTAGAAGTGGTGAAGGCATAATACTTTTTAATACATATTTATAATCAGCAGGGTCCCCAGACCAATACAATTACGATTGTTGCTTCTCCTATATTTTAAAACCACGAGTCGCATGGTAAAATAAAGCAGGGTTATATTTGATGTGAGAAGCTTTGGCTACAAACTCATTTTATATGTTTTAAATATTATTTAAAATTTACTTTGATATGTTTGCGAACGACACCATTACAAAATGCATAAACATGTGAAGAATTAATAAAGTACTGGAACAACCACTGAGACACATTTAATATTAATTTGTGATAGTGTTCACAAACATAAAACCCCTTTGAAAATAAGCGATAATAATGTGTAGAGAAGTGTTAAAAAAATAAGTTATGTAGGCTGCCGTACACCACATGACATTGGTTAGTACGGCATTACTTTTCATCTAAGGTGAATTTGGCATAACACTTTTATTATTTTCTTTCATTCGTCGTTCTTGCTTTTGTTCTAAGCTCTCAAATTAGCATCATAAATATTCGAAAACTGATGCTTGCCTAATCAAATATGTGGTGAAAATAAAAACAGATATAAGTTTATATATGGGAAAAATAAATAAATAATTATAATATATATATACGAGCTTCATGCGCTCACTTAATAATATGTATTCATTTAGTTAATTCACGATTTGTTTAAAAAAAGAAGAATAAAAAAATTTTTTTTTGAAAATAATAATTAAGTTATGCAATTTGGAAGATCATGGTTGTGCCCATTTGACAGATTGTAGAAGCATTACATTTAAACTTTTGTTGAAAATTTTTTATTTTTTTTTGTAGGGCAAATTACTTTTTTAATACTTTGGTTCGAGACTTATTCAAATGCCTAATAGTCTTGTGCCGGGCTAGAAACACTCTTAAAAAGAAAAGACAACATAAGTTTGGTAGAATTTGCCCAAGTGTCAACAAAACACACTTGCCTCTAACTTGTGTTAAATGACACCTGATGTCAATCATGTTCGGAAACATTGAGCAACAGAGATGAACAGACAGTCTGCGGGTAGAGCTCCTCGGCAGACTCTTATTAACCTCATTACATCAACATCAAATCCTCAAGAGAAAGAAGAACTTCTATAAGAAGGCATGCCGCTGCCAGAAACAAGCTGCAATGGAATTAAAATGTGGTTGCTGGTCTTTTAATTTCCTTGAAGTGAAGTCTGTAAGATGGTCAAGAGTATTTTGCTGACAGTGCCACACTAAACTTCTACTTAACTCCTAAAAATAGCTTCCCTTTGCCACAAGCACGCTCCTGGACCATAATTCTGTGGTCGGATATTATAATGTCATGATGAGATGCACTACGCTACCATTACATTTCTCATTTTGGTCATGATTGTCCCATGGGATTCTAATCTCCTCACTCCACCCAGTGTTAGATGGACTTTCCTCCGTTCCCGTCTGTATCTGCTGACTGGCACTCAGACGTCCAGTATTACGGATAAGCAATAGCTAAATCCACTGTGTGCTCCACACACAGCCCAGGAGGGGCTCGAACTTTCCAAAGGAAATGTAGGGTTTCCTGTCCTTTCTATGGGCTGGTCAGATTCAAGGTTTTTGCTGGAGGTTTGGAGATAGCTGTGAGTTCTGTGGTGAGACGAGCATGTCCTCAAACTCTTGATGCTCTCTGGTCTCTTCTGGCAGTATGTTGAGACAGAGTAAAGCAGTGCAGAGCATCAGAAGATGTGTCAGCAGAAGGTAAGCGTGTGGGATCATGGGACGCATGGGGGGTTATTTGGAGAAGTTTGTTTAGGTGAAGTACAATTATGTGGTGTTTATGATCACAAAATACTGTTAAGTTGTCATATTTCTGGGAATTCGCTTGATATTACTAATATGCTACACTGTAAAAAATGATCGTGAATTTAACGGTAAAAGACTGTAAAAATGCTACAGTAAAAACCTGTTAAATGGTTAACGGTAAATTCCCCTGCTATATACGGTGAAAACTGTATTGGACATTACATGTATTGGACATTAATTTTACGGTAGTATACCATTTTTTGGAAGTGAAAAAGAACGTATAATTTACAGTGAATAACCGTAAATTGACATTCCCAGAATTCCCTGCGTTACATTTCAAATTTGATGTTTTTTTGTTGAAATAACTATGTTTCTTCTTATCAGTTAAATGACACTGATAACTGCATTATTTCAGTTTCACGTGTGTTACCGTGATGGTGTTTAGTGTTTGTGTGAATGACACTGTGCACCTTCTATATATGTTATTATCTAAAAGCTGCTAGTGATGGGCTTTGGTTCATCATGTGAATTTCTCATCACCACCTGCATTTGGTGGTTAATCAGTGTATTACAAAGGTACAAAACAGATTTAAGTAACTTCAAAGGCTTGTTTTGGGATTTAGTAACATTATATCAGTTATTGAAATTACGGTATTGAACTGTAAATTTAAGTTAAAACCGTAAAGCCTAAAACATTGCTACCATACTTTTTACAGTAAAATTCCAGCAACCACAGCTACCATTTTTTTACCGTAAATTTTACAGAATTTTTTTTACAGTGTATGGAGAAACTGTGGATGTATGAGAGCAAGTTTTGTCAAGTCAAGTCAAGTCTGCTTTTTTGTCAATTCTTCCACATGTACAGCATATACACACAGAGAATTGAAATTGCGTGACTCTCAGACCCTTGGTGCATACAGATAACATTAACAGTAGAACATACATACAGATATACAGATTAAATATAAAACACAACTATACAAATAAGGTAAAATATAAAAAAAAATATATAAAGCATTTGTGGGGTTCTGTGATTGTTAGTGCTTTTGGATGCCTGTTTGGTTTTTTTCCTTGTTTATGATTGTTCACAGCTGTGTTTTGAAGAGTCGCACTTGGTTTCACAAGGCAAGTCTTCATAATTTGCTGGCTCTGGTTCCAGTATATCTGTTAAGATGTTGTAAGGCGTGTGGTTTTTGTTTGTTCGTTTGTATTGTTTTGCACGTGGTTTCTACGCCTGTTTGACTCAAGGCCTCACAAGTCCACAAAAGATATTCACATGCCTCTTGTACTGTTCGTTGGATTATGGGATATTTTTATACCCAATTGAAAAACGCAGTCAGTAACTGAGTTTATCTGTTTGTCTGATGGCTATTTCAGTCCGACAATCCTCTGTAGTGCGCCATTTAGCAACTGTTAGCGGCCACTTTTTCATGATTGACCTAAACGCTTTACACAAATCAGAAGGGGGTCTGTTAACTGACTAATATTATGTTGTAGAATAAAATGTGAAAATAGATTGAGCTTGAGTTCACCACAGACCTTATTTCAGGCAATTACCAACTAACATTCACTACTTTCAAAAAACTTAATTTTCTTTGAAGGATGATGGAGCTGAACATTTAACCATGCAAATCCTTTCGGGGTTCGGCTATATACCACAACCGTACTTTATTAATTCTGCAGACTGTTTTAAAGGTTACCCCTCCCGGATATGTCTGGTACGTTACTTGCCGAGCGGAGCATGCTTCGTGTTTGTTATTACATCACGTACATCGATATTGTGCGCGTCTGCACCAATATGCAATTTTGTTGAGGGTTACTCCATGGACGAGTGAATATTGATTAATTAGGCCAAGATCTCTCGATTATAATAAATTCTACAAGATGTTTATCGAAAAAAAATATGCTAATCATGAGCTACTAACCATCTCTGACCATTCAAACATTCTTTTATTTACTAATTGTAGGTACCATAGTGACTTGGAGAAGGCGGATTCCCGTTAAAAATGCGTGTGTGTGGAGTGTGTTGTTGGACGCGCTTAGTTTTTCAAGGCGACATCTCTGTATGTATAGGCCTAATTTTCAGTGAGATGCCAAACAGTACAGAAATATCTTATTTATAATAGGTCCTACGAAACTTCAAATATTAAAATTCATTAAGAAAACTTCTGAATCCCTTGCGTGGGACCCAGCTACTCTGATTTAACTTTGCTACATGTTTATATAGCTTAATTGTCGTGATAAGATTTAAAGTTTATTATAGTTGACTGTTTGGTTTTAGGTGAAGAAAGAGTTGATTTCGAAAGTTCTGTTTTTTTAAAAGAAAGGTTCTTGATTGCATCCGTTGATTCTCATGAAGAGCTTAACATCCATGGGAGTTTCCGTTGATCAAAGGTTTTCTTTATAGTGACAAAGGTTCTTTTTAGATTATTAAATAATAGGTCTTACAGTAACTGACGTTTTAAACAGTGCTGCTGGTAAATCAAAAATGAGTTTTTTGAGCATGCTGTGTTTTAAAAAACCCTTTTCGAACCTTTCATTTTAAGAGAGTTTTATCCAATTTAGTACCATAGTGTAACGGGAGACTTTTTTCGGTAAGATTAGCCACAGTTCGTGATTTGGTTTTCTGGCTATGATGCGTCCGCGATACCCGTAGTTTCGGGCGCTAATATAAAGGCCTTTTCACGCCAATGTAAGCATGGTCATGACCTCAGTAAGACACCTCAGGAACTTCCCCCAAGCAAGGGAATCGTCAGAGCATGAGGATGACTCTATTTAATGCCAATCACACGAAACATGACTCTATCTGTTGCCTCCCCGAAATATGGCTGGCTACGCCGGTCTCATGGCCCAATCTCTTATGAGGGCTAGCGGAGCTCAGAACTCGCCTTCCCATCCCTGCCGGGATTTTGGGGTCACACATGGTGATCTCTGCACAAGCCAAGGGGGCCGCCAGTTCAGCTGATTGAAATGTGAGTCTCATTTGCACGGCTCACTGGACCCAGACGCAAGACAACAGACACAACATCCAATATACAGTGGGTATAGAAAAGAATAACCTCCCTTTAAAATAATCACATATTGTTGCTTTGGAGCCTGAAATGAATATGGACACAGTTTTTGTTTATCCAGCTGTATTTACTCAGTGCAAATTATAACATCCAAATGAAAGCTGCCAAAGCCAACAACATTGAAGGTCTTACACTATATATCACAACAAAACTTATGAAGGTGTTTAAGTTATTTAAAGGATGGGGATCTTGTTTTAGATCCTCACGTACGTTAACATTAGCTAAAGAAAAAGAAAGATTACTGTCTATGATTTAAAGGGATACTTCACCCCCCAAAAAATGAAAATTCTGTCATTTACTCACCCTCCCTGTTGTTCCAAACCAGTATGACTTTCTTCTGTAGAATATAAAAGAAGATATTTTGTAAAAATGTTTTTGGCACATACAATGAAAGTAAATGGGTCAGTGTTGTGTTGCGATACCAACTGGCTTCATGTTTGAGTGAAACCAGTGCCTGTGAAAACAGGAGACCATCTGTGCCTAAGTCTGTTTGTTTCTTTTTTTTCCTTTTGCCCAGCTTTTGTTTTCAGTGCAAAACATAAATGCATGCAGGTTTGTAATGACATGATGGTGAATAAATAATGCCCTGAAATAATACCCTCAGAAATTATGACAGTAATGCATAACCAGAAGTTCATCCATGTAGAAAAGTAGTTCTAACTCACAGGACAGTTTATACAGCTTTATAAATCATTGTTAACCAGTAGCTAACTATTTAGTTGTTAAGCATAACTGTAGGCTAATGTTTTATGTAATGCAATATTTCTAAAAAATATTACCAGTAATTTACTGCTGGTTAAGGTTACTCCGGAAATGCTGTTTCATGTTGACTAGTGTGGAATGTTCTGTGCAATTTACTGTAAGGTTCAGTTTGTTAACATTAGATATGCATTAGGTGTCATAAATGATCAATGGAAAAACCACTTTGGTAACACTTTATAATAATGTTCCATTAGTTGCCATTGGTTAATACATTAACTAACAACGAACAATACATTTGTTACAGTCTTTATTAATCTCTATGAAGGTGAGTTAATAAAAATACAACTGTTAGTTCATTTTGGCTCAGGTTCATTAAATTATATTAAAATACAGCTTTTGATTTTAACACAGTATTAGTAAATGTTGAAATTAACATCAACTATGATCACAATAGATAATTCATTTTAACTAATGGAAACGAATGGAACCAAAGTGTTGTAAATTTCTGTCCTTTTTTACATATACTAAAACATTTCAAACATTTCAGGTTGTATACATTAATATTACATTTAGATCAGTAAATGCTGTTCATTGTTCATAATGCTTAATGCATTAACAAATATTAACAAATTGAACCTTACAGTGAGGTGCTACAGAATATTCCTTTTTAAGAATGGGACACTGAACAATTATAAACCCTTGCTTATGTGCTGAAATTATTGTGCTTTTTAATGTGGCTTGGAAAGACATATATTGAGTTTCTGCCGATTTCGCAGGGCCTCTTCGCTTCATCATAATCCACAAAGGCTGCATCTACTATTTCAAGAGCAGTACTTCTGCCGCACCTCAAGGAGCGTTTTCACTCAATGGCTACAACAGGTTGGTTATTAGCTGCTTATTTCCATTGCTTACTTTCACTGGTTACCTTTATAACACTGCATTTGTTCATATGACGCTCTGATGCATCTGTGATAAGCCAGGCAGAGAAAGTTTCAGTGGCCCACTTCTCCGTACTCAATTTTGCAATCTGTCTGTTAAGTTACCAGTGGCCATCTCGGCACATTCACAGGCCACATCCTGTCCACAGCTGTGTGTTCTTCATGCGGCCTTTTTTAAGTGCAAGAGTTTCGATTCTGCACCGAACTGGCCTTCATATGTGTTTCCTGTACATGTAAATGCAACGACTGCGTGTCTGTCGTATGTTCGGTCTAATGTCATACTTTCCATGAAGTTAAAGTGGTGGAAAGTGTTTAGATTCCTGCCGTAGGTCTTCCTCAGCAGGTTCACCGCACTATATAGGGAACGTGTAATTATCGTGCATGAATTTTTCCTGCTGCGGTTGGGTAAAAATAGCCCTCTGAATTAATACAGCAGAGCACAGGGAGTTCTCACAGACACGGACACTTTAGCCTTGTGTTTGACACTCAGGAAAACTATTGCTTAAAGTCCATTTAAAAAAATGTTTACGGTAGGATTTGTTCAAATCATTAACCATAGATATAAATTATTAATAACAGTAGTGATGGAAAGCATCTTTAAGTATCACATGAAGTTTGGGGATGGTACATTTTTTTATGTTTTTGATAGATGTCTCTTATGTTCATTAAGGCTGCATTTATTTGATGAAAATACAGTAAAAACAGCAATATCATAACATATTATTACAATTTCCAACAACCGTTTTCTACTTGAATATATTTTAAAATATAATTTATTCCTGTGATCAAAGCTGAATTTTCAGCATCATTCATCCAGTCTTCAGTGTCACATGATCTTTCAGATTTGATGCTCAAGAAACATTTTTTATTATAATTATTATTATTATCAATGTTAAGAACAGTTGTGGTGCTTCATATTTTTGTGGAAACTGTTATACATTTTTCTTTACTGTCACTTTTGGTCAATTTAATGTATCCTTTAATGAATAGAAGTATTCATTTCTTCAGAATAAATAAATAAATAAATGGTGTGCATTTAAATATATGTATATATGAGTAGCAGTGTGCATTTAAATGAATATATATTTGAATGGCCATTGTTTTTATTGCTTGGCAGAGTCTTACGCGCAGCAGAGGAAACAACATCCAGCAATGTTTTTCCTTTTAAGATCGTCCACTTCAGTAAGAGACACCGAACGTGGTATTTCTCAGCAGCGAGTGAGGATGAGAGAAAGGTGAGATCACGCTGTAGGCATGTCAAATAGCATCGCACAACTACGAACTGTTTTTAAGGATTGATGTTTTTTTTTTTTGATCTCTTATAGAAATGGATGCGGAACTTAAGAAAAGAAATCAGCTATTATAATGATAAAAGAGATCTGCCTCTTCCAAGGTAAAACCTACTGTCTGCTCACATTAAATCAACGTCACTGATAAGTGCATGTTGTACTTATAACACATATTTTCATTTGTGCTTTTAAAACCACTAATGATGCATGAATTGTATTTATATTATTCTTACACAATAGGGTTTTTACCTTCACATCTTATCTTCGATTTCTTGGGAATTTCTTTTACAGCTGTAACCTCTTCCTCTTCCTCTTTCTTAACTTCTTCCTCTTCACTGCTTGTTAATGCAATTCTTCACTGGCATTTTTAGCTGCGTCTATTGAGTCACCTTTCTCTCAAATTTCTTGTTTAAATAGTGATGATTTAGATTCGGAGAGTATATATGGGCAGTTAGAGGAGCCGCTGGACATCAGTCCTGTTGAAGAAGATCCTGAAGCAGGTAAACATTTTTACAAATTTCATAGTAGTATTTAATAGTTTCCTTTCATGTAACAAAGTATATGTCTAAAACTGTTTAAACTATTAGTAACACTTTACAATAAAGTCTTGTTTTTTAATATTATCTAAATAAATGAGTTAACATGAACTTACATTTATTAATCTTAATGTTAAGGTAAACATTTACTAATACATTTAATACTGTGAACTAGCATGAACAAACAATGTATCACAGTAGTTAATGTTAGTTAATAATACAACTGTTTATTGTTAGTTCATGTTAGCCAGTTCATTAAATAATATTAACAGATACAACGTTTGATTTTAATAATGTATTAGTAAAATTAACAATGCTAATACTAAATGCTCATCTTTAACTAATATAGTTATCTAATGTTAACAAATGGAACCTTATTGTAAAGTACTACCAGTTAGATTAATAATTGCTGTAAAAAGTTGTTGATGCAACTGTAATTTAATTCACTTACATTAATAAAGGAAATGAAATGCTGTAAAGAGTGTTGCTCAGTGTTAGTCCATGTTAGCTAATGCATATCCTATAATGAAATGTTAGCTAGTTCATTATTGCAGTGTTACCAAAATATTATTATTATATAAATTATGATATCATTCCAAAAAAAAAAAACAAACGGGGGGGTTATATTATTGAATGAAATTACTTTGACTTGGAAATAAATCAATTGCAAAAAAATAAATGCAATTAAAAATTGTGCTTAATTTATGTGCATTGTGCGTGACTTAACTTGTGTATTTTCATTTAGATTATATGATATATGATGAAGACAGCGATGGAGACGATGGATCGCCAGTGTCAGCAGGTAGATGCTTGATTTTCTGTCATTCCTTCACTCTCAGAAAAAAAACGGACGAAGCTGTCACAGAGCTAAAAGGTACAAAAGTTGACATATTTGTTAGGGATGTTTCACTCAACTCACGATGGGTTCGATTCACGATTTTGATTTCTTGATTCGATTCACGATTATTATTATTTTTTACAAAATTAGGTTTAAGACAAATTATAAATGAAAAGTTGTCCTTTTATGATTGCTTGGACAAAATGCTGTACGTTTATTTGTGAAATTGAAATCTAACACTATAATAATATACTAATATAGCACTTGCATATTATTGCTCTTTTGTTGGTTTTGATTGCTTCTATTCTCCTCATTTTTAAGTTGTTTTGGATAAAAGCGTCTCCTAAATAACAAAATGTAAATATAATGTAAATGTAAATAACAAAAAATATTCTAAAAACAAGCCCCAAATCAAATAAATAAGTAACACAAATAAAAGACATCTCGTCATATAAACAAAATAAAGCTTTGTCTGTGCTCTTTCCTTTTAAAATTAGAGGCAACCACTGCATTTTAATCATAATCCAAACAAAGATACTGCATACATGCAACCCCCCACGAAGCAGTGTTATCTAAATTAGATTGTATAATTTCCAAATTTGAAGCAAATACAGAATGTTTTGACTTCAGTTTTGTGAAACTATACATAAAACATATCTGCATGAAACCGAAACAGCAGACGGGCTGAATGAAACGCAAGTTCACTCTCTGCCAGCAGGTGGCGCTTAAAGCGTTTCCGCTGTAAACAAAGCAGCGCTGCGCTTATAAACTTTAATATGCATTACACAGAGGCAAGATGAAAAGAAAAATACCATCTCACTGTTCTAAAGACAGTAAGTTTCCCTCAGACATACATTCATATAAACTCCTACCCCTAACTGAATCGCGATTTGTTTAGCATCTCAACCGATTTGAATCGTCACATATTTGAATCGATTTTCAACCGGCTCGCGGTTAATCGTTACATCCCAAATATTTGTACCTTTATTTACCCCTAAAAGGTAGCACCTCAAGGGAACATACCTTTTGAAAGGGTGATCGTTTTGAAGCCAGTGATAGTTTTGCACCTATATATTTTCTACGAGTGAATGGGCGGAAATTAGTGATTCGAGGCACCTTTGTAGTTGTATTCAGATTCGCTGAGAATATTTAGCACTATAACCACATGGTGGAATGACTGTTTGATGTGTTTTTCCAGGTCGACCCATGGTTCCTCCTCCACCGTATCCTCCACCCCCTGTTCCTGTTCAACCGAGAGAAAGCCGTCTCACGAAGGGACCGCTGCCTCCGCTCCCCCCTCCATTCAAAAAACCGTCCTGTATAAGCAAAGGTCCTCCTCCGCCGCTGCCGTACGCCCCGCACCTAGAGAAACCAGACGTACACCTGTCAAACAGAGGCCCTGGTGGCCCCATGCCTCCTTTACCCCCACCAAACAGCATGAAGTCCATGTCAGGCCCGTTTTCCACAATGCCTGTTTGCGAAAGGAAGCCGAATGCCTCTCTGATTGGGAATATGGCGGCTACTTTGCCCATCGTTGAGAACTTGCAGAAAGTGATTCTGAACTCGTCGAAACCGTCCATTTCTAGCCAGCACCTGGGGGTGAAGCCCACAGCTGGACCCCGGCCCGTCTCGCCTCACCTGTCCGGCTCTGTCAGCAACAGATTGCTCGGCCAGATACCCAAGCCTCCATTACCATCCAAACCGAAACCCAATAGACCCTCCTTCCAGTAAGTGTCTTTCATTCTCCTCACTGAGATCTGTGTCTGGTTTGGTGTTTTGTTGAGTTGCACCGCAGAGACTTTTATGGCTATAAATGTATTTAGGGCTGCTGTTTAAAGGGTTAAATACATTCATGCTCAGTCCTGTTATAAAAAAAAGAATAACAACTGCATTCTTTAACTAGAATGACTTTTTACACACATATATGAGAGAGTTCAACCACACATGTGGGAGGACCAAAGCAGCAGTGTCGAAGTTTAGAATAAAACTTCTTATATTACAAATGCTTAAAGAGTCTTATAATATACAGTGTTTGTGTTTGCATAAAGCATTACAAATATGTTTTTTAAAAATCAACGTCTTTGTGTTCATGTTGATTTCATAGGGTTTTGAAAAACGTTATTCGTTTTCAAGAAATGTAATGACTCTGAAAATGTCATGTGATGTAACCAAATAAGAATTAGAATTAAACATTTCTTTACACCTTTGAATATATGTGATTTAATCAGCTTAATATTGAATGAATATTTTATATGATATTCTGTTGTAAAAAAAAGTATTTTTACAATTAAGTGAATGCATAATTACAGGTGCATCTCAATAAATTAGAATGTCGTGGAAAAGTTCATTTATTTCAGTAATTCAACTCAAATTGTGAAACTCGGGTATTAAATAAATTCAATGCACACAGACTGAAGTAGTCAAGGAATTGGTGGGTTTTTGTTAAATGTGAGCCAAAATCATCACAATTAAAAGAACCAAAGACTTAAACTACTCCAGTCTATGTGCATTGAATTTATTTAATAAACGAGTTTAACTCAATTTGAGTTGAATTACTGAAATAATTTTTTAACTTTTCCACGACATTCTAATTTTTGAGATGCAAGGATGCACCGTAGAACGTTGTTTTCAAATTTAAACCTGAGCTAACTTGCCGGTCATTATTAATGGGCATGAGAGGTCCTCTGTATCTTCATATAATATCAATTTCCTTTGTTTTTTCCGGCATGTATCTGCAGTTAGTAATACCACATGGACTCTGATTTTTTTAATAAAAAATTATAATTTATTAATTATTCAGTCCTTCCCTTTATTTATATATAGTTAGTTTAATTAATTTATTTATTTGTTGTTGTTTTTACAATATAATATTATATATATATGTATAATTATTATATATATATTTTTTTTTTTTTTTTTTTTTTTTTTTTAATGAGAAATAATAATTTAAAGTTTGAATTAAAGAAATCGAATTTTAACATTTAGCTTGTTTGGATGTTGGTTAGACTCCAGGGGATTATTTATACAAATTGTCTGTGCCTTTTTCTCAGAAGAGCATCACCGGATGGACAGAGTTTTCGTTCTTCTATTGAAGAAAACCCTTTAAAAAAACGAGTGCCAGGCAAAATTGAAGACGACTCAGATGATGAGGACTATGAAAATGTAAGTTCGCCTCGTCTGTAATATTACTGACGTCGCTTGAGCTCAACTCAAGTTACTTCAGGAAAACGGCCATTTAACACACTGATATTGTGGAAACAAATTCTAGTTCATTTTTAATAAAGACATATTTTTACTTAAAAAGAAAAAGCGTGTAGGTGCTCCAGCTGCAGCTGAAAAGCCTAGACGTTTCAGAAAGTGCTGTGTACATCTAGGCTTAAGTTTGAGCGTTTTAAGGAGTGATGTTAAACATCTTTACAAACTTTCCTCCGTCTACCGAAGCAGAAACCACGAGTCGCTTCCTCAATGTCTTGCTGAATCGAAATAGATTGTGGAGGATTTGACATAATTTCTCAATCTATCTATTTTGTTTTGCTGTTGCAACATTTACCAAGATACGTTCTTTTTTAAACATAGGGTCACCTAACCTTTGACCTGGTTTTGTCATAACACTAATAATGCCTTTTGTCACATTTTTTTTTTTTTCTGATCAGGTGAATTTGCATCCCTCTGTCTTCGTGGACACAATGGAAACCAGTAATGTTGAAAGGTAAATAAAAAAATATTTGTGTTTATTACATTCATTTTGTGAAGTTTGGCTACTCCAAGCAATTAATGGTTCGATGCGTCCTTTGTGAAACATACACATTGGGATACACACAATAAAGAACCTGAATCCTTTAGAAAGGTGTTTCTTTGTTCAAAACAATATTTGAAGTCATATACAGTATATGAGCATGATAGTTGTATTTTTCTTTGTATTTCTGCCCTCTAGTGGAATGGAGTTGTAGTTGCACTGTTTTTGCTTGAGGGGGCAGATTTACTTGTGGTGGGGATCCAGCAGAACCACTGATCTAGTTCATGAGTCACTGTGTTCGATTGCATTGTTAATTGTGTCTTCACTTACTGATTACAGATTATTTAAGGATACATACACCTGCCCACCGAACGGTCTGTACTGCATCCGCAAATCAGGAACAGGAAAAACATCACAGGTACAGACAACTCGATATGCATTTTCAGGATTAATAAATACACATATATATATAGAATTTTATTCCAAAATATATTTATGATAAACAAAATATGTAATAATAATAATAAAAAAATATTTCAAATAATTATATGTTTATATATAATTACATAAGATATTTTTTCAAATGTATCTGTGTGTTTATATGTGTTTACATGTGGTTAAAATTTTTTGTTTACTCTAGTTGAACAAAGGTGGTGGTTGTTTGGGACACGGGTTTAAACAAAGCCAGAAATTATAGGCTCTTTGATGAGGTCAGTATTTTACATGGACACTAAATCGACAGTTATGACTGCTGCTCTTAGTTTTACCCCCATCCCTAATTAACATCATTAGAGGCTTTTACAAAGGCAAGATTTGCTATTACTCACGGATTTGAACAAACCTCGAACTGATAGTATTGTAAATACTTGTCCGGCACTGCTACCGAATGTTGAGGAAATGCTACAGTAGCACCTTCGTTTGTCAGTACAGATCAAACTCATTCTCTTTTGCCCTCTTGTTTTTACATGTACAGGACCAGCGGGTGTATCTGGAGGCAGATCTGATCTTCCCCAGTTTATCTGTCCTGATTGAACACTATCACATCAACCCACTGCCCAGCAGTAGCAACTCAATGCCCAACTATTCCCTCTGTTTGCATATACCTTTCGGCTACGTCTCACCCAGGTGACATCGGCCCCCTGTCCCGTGCCGGTCCTGGACCAGACCACTGCTGACAGCACTATCTGCTGGTGAACGTCACCCATCACAGCTGAGAGCCCAGTCGACTGGTCACTAGTCTGATATACTGTGAATACCAATGGATAATAAATTAGTGTCAGTGAACTGTGTTCATTTAAGTCCAGAGTTCAGAACATTCCAGCCGGCGCTACTTCTCTAAGTTTATGTCTCTGGCGATTCACGCAGGTGTGTGTTCCTCCGCAGCGGTGACGACCCGACCAGCCTACAATAGTCCAAATATAAGCACTTATTATAAGTGTACCGTAGCGATTCGGAATTAGACAAAAACGCAGAATTCATGATGTACTCGCTCATTATATACATTTTGCAAATTTTGAACACAGAAAAAGTTATAGTGCTGCTTTAAACAAAACTTTCACAGATTTGATGCCACTAACGTTGGATCTGAACCGCAGACACTGCCATGCAATGCTTCTTCACTGGAAAAGAACTGCCCATTGTGTATTCTCATGTTTTGTTTTTTTTATTCCAATGTAAAAAGTCTGAATGTTATTGTAATATTTCAGTTATATGTATTATTTTATTGTACAAATTTTGTATAATAGTGTATATTATGTAAGCCATTTAATAACTGGATGTTATTGTTATATTTGTACACTGTTGTGAGGTGAATTATACACACTTGAAACTAAATACACTGAAAATAAATCAAATTGTTTAGAATTGGAAAAGACCTTATTTACATATACAACACAATATGAAATTCTTCTTGACTTTTTCTTACATAATAAAATAATTCCACCTCAAATCAATGTTTCATATACATGGTAAGTATATGTAGAAATGATCCTAAAATTGAATTGAATGCTTTCAGAAATTACAACAACAACAAAAAATAGCAGTGAGCAATAAACTACATTTGATTGTGTTTGTATTGTTTCCGAGGAGCACAGCACTGGACCTGTGGCCGATATAACTCTTGAAAATGAAGACAGAACTCCACATGGCCTCATATTATGCTAACCTGTTAAATAATTTATGTCAAGCCAAACTGAGCAATGCATTAAAGGCCTCATAAAAGGTTATTTCACAAATTACATAATTAATGACTTGAGGATTTCAATGTCCTAAGCCAATATGTTTCCTGTACTATTTTAAGTCCACAGTTATGTAGTTCTTTAAGTCTATACTGTAGCTATACACATAAAGCCATTTTGAAATCGACACGGTCGACTTACAGCCCATGATTGAGACAGATTTCATATGCAACAGCGTGAGCACATTAAATTGAGGCTGTTAAATAAATGATTATAATGGAGCATGATTAGACATTAGCGTGATATGTTTTCCTAAGCAAATGGAAACTGAGCTGTAATAGCAGGACTTCCTGTAAAGAGCCTAAATGGGATGCCAAAAAAGTAATATAACACACTACCAGTCAAAAGTTGGGATGGATTATGCTGTTGATATACAGTACATATATATATATATAATTTATATATATATATATATATATACAAATATTTTGTCGAGACATGCCAACATCTATTCAAAGGTTTGTGGTAAGTAACATTTAAAAAAAAGAAGAAGAATAAGAAAGAAATTAATCATTTTATTCAGCAATGATGCATTAAATTGATCAAAATTGACATTAAAGATGTTTATAATGTTACACAGTGTTTCAATTTCAAATAAATGCAGTTTAATACATTTTTAATCAATTTTAAACTTTTTATTCATCAAAGAATACTGGGAAAAAGGTATTACGGTTTGCACAAAAATATGAGCAGCCAATGTTTCCGCATTGTGATTATCAGAAATGTTTCTTGAGCATCAGCATATTAGAATGATTTCTGAAGATCATGCGACACTGAAGACTGGAGGAATGATGCTGGAAATACAACTTTGAATCACAGGAATAAATTACATTTTAACATGTATTCACATAGAAAACATTTCCTTTAAATTTTATTAACAATTCACAATATTACAATTTTTCTGTATTTTTTTTACCAAATTAATGCTGACTTGCTGAGCAGAAGAGACTTCAAAAAACATTTAAAAATCTTAATAATTCCAAACTTTTGACTTTTGGTAATGTATTCGCATTAAAGCTAACAGTGTTTTATATGGCAAGATTTTTTTCATTTATTATTTAAAGAAAGTATTTTAGGATGAATTGACTAATTCAGATAATAAAATTGGTCAAAAGTGGTTAATCTCACCTCAGTTTTCACTACAAACAGTTGATATTTCCTTAGCAAGCACCACTAATCATAGTTATCACCACATCAGATAAAGAAAATATATTTCTCAAAGCGTTAATCAGATGTGAGGAGGTGAAGATGTAGCCAGAACAAATGAGAAGAGAAGACTCCAAGATGTCAGGATTGATGATTAATGAACAGGGTAAATAAAGTGCTTCTGTCTGGCTTCTGCGGGGAACATTGATTTGCTCTGAATAAGGGATCAATATGCATGAAAGAGTCCAGTGTGCGTTCTGATCTGGGAACAGAAGCCCTCCTGTTCATGTAATCCTGTTTTCAGAAAGAAAACCACCATGATCTTCGATCACTACTCTTCTCCTCAGATGTTTGATACACTGTCCCTCATGTCTTTATTCTGATCAAAGTGACCATATCCAGCAGAGTCAAATGAAGCAGAATATTTTAGATTTCATAAGTACTTTAAAGAATTCAGAATGAACCCAGCCGATTGATTTGAAAATTAAAGATTAAAGTTATTTTCAAAAAGAGTGCATTAAATGAATCATTACTTCAATATTGGAAAATGTATGGTATTTTATGAGATTATGCACCTCAAACACACCCAATATCTATACAGTGGGTACGGAAAGTAGTCAGAACAGTTAAATTTTCCACTCTTTGTTATATTGCAGCCATTTGCTAAAATCATTTAAGTTAATTTTTTTTCCTCATTAATGTACACACATCACCCCATATTGACAGAAAAACACAGAATTGTTGAGATTTTTGTAGATTTATTAAAAAAGAAAAAATGAAATATCAGATGGTCCTAAGTATTAAGACCCTTTGCTGTGACACTCATATATTTAACTCAGTGCTGTCCATTTCTTCTGATCATCCTGAGATGGTTCTACACCTTCATTTGAATCCAACTGTGTTTGATTATACTGATTGGACTATATAAAAAAAGCCACACACCTGTCTATATAAGAACTTACAGCTCACAGTGCATGTCAGAGCAAATGAGAATCATGAGGTCAATGGAACTGCCTGAAGAGCTCAGAGACAGTATTGTTGCAAGGCACAGATCTGGCCAAGGTTAGAATAAAATTTCTGCTGCACTTAAGGTTCCAAAGAGCACAGTGGCCTCCATTCCTTAAATGGCAGACGTTTGGGATGACCAGAACCCTTACTAGAGCTGGCCATCCGGCAAAACTGAGCAATCGGGGGAGAAGAGCATTGGTGAGAGAGGAAAAGAAGAACCCAAAAATCACTGTGGCTGACCTCCAGAGATGCAGTCGGGAGATGGGAAAAAGTTGTAGAAAGTCAACATCACTGCAGCCCTCCACCAGTCGGAACTTTATGGCAGAGTGGCCCGACGGAAAACTCTCCTCAGTGCAAGACACATGAAAAAAACACCTGAAGGACTCCAAGATGGTGAGAAATACGATTCTCTGGTCGGATGAGGCAAAGATAGAACTTTTTGGCTAATTCTAAGCGGTATGTGTGGAGGCACTGCTCATCATCTGTCCAATACAATCCCAACAGTGGAGCATGGTGGTGGCAGCATCATGCTGTGGGGTGGTTTTCAGCTGAGAGGGACAGGGACGACGGTTGGCAATCGGAGGGGGGAACGAGATGCGGCCACAGTAACAGGGGATTCGGACCGAAACCTTCTCCAGAGTGCTCAGGGAACTCCAGACTTTTTGGGCCGAAGGTTTAACCTTCCACCAAGAACAGACCACGCACCAGCTAAAATAAACGAGGAGTGTTCACAACAGACTCCTGTGACTGTTCTTTGAAATGGCCAGCCAGCGCCTGACTTAAACCAATTGCGCCTCTCTGGAGAGACCTAAAAAAATGGCTGTCCACCAACGTTTACAATCCAAACTGACAGAACTGGAGAGGATCTGCAAAAAGGAATGGCAGAGGATCCCCAAATCCAACTTGTTGCATCTTTCCCAAAAAGACTATTGGCTGTATTAGATCAAAAGGGTTGCTTCTACTAAATACTGAGCAAAGTGTTTGAATACTTAGGACCATGTGATATTTATTTCAGTTTTTCTTTTTTAATAATTTTGCAAAAATGTCAACAATTCTGTGTTGTTCTGTAAGATGGGGTGCTGTGTGTACATTAATGAGAAAAAAAAATGTACTTAAATGATTTTAGCAAATGGCGCCAATATAACAAAGAGTGAAAAATTTAAGGGGGTCTGAATACTTTCCGTACCCACTGTATATAAGCTGGGTGAGTTACCGAGGTAGACTACAATGATACATCTGGCTTCGTAATAGATTATAAAAATTAAAACTGTAAGACATTTAAACGATTGTAATTCAGGGCTACAGGTACTTTTTTTATTTGATCCGACATATCCTCTCGCATCTCTCCTGTTACCATTCTTAAAGCCTCAAACTTTTGTATATTTTTACAGGGCAGTAACAGAGATGTTCAAAGAAAATGTACTTTTTAGCAAGCAAGTAAATAAATAACTGCCATATATCAAAATTGAGGGAATGTTCCTGTGTTATGTGAAATGTCAGAATAATATTGGAACTTCAAACATCAGCTATGCTTAAACTTGGCAGATTATGAAGTAAAAACCAAGGCCCAACTTTAGCGACAACCTGTCTTATACTGTAGTTTTCTGTGTGAGCCAACGTTTTTAGTCACATCTCCCATGTCATTATTGAAAAATGCAAGTGATTTTTTTTTCTGTTTTGTGCTTTATTTTCTATAATCAGTGACCTTCTTAAACAGTTAAAGGGGTCATATGATGTTGCTAAAAAAGAACAGTATGTTGTGTATTTGGTGTAATGAAATGTGTTTATGCGGTCTAAGGTTCAAAAAACACATTATATTCCACATACTGTACCTTTCTGAAAAGCCATTAATTTGTACAATAGACGCATCGGTGAAAAGCGACGGGGGGTGTGCTGTGATTGGCCAGCTATCCAGTGCATTGTGATTGGCTGAATACCTCAAGCGTGTGACGGAAATGTTACGCCCCTCACCATACTGTGATGATGCCCTGCCCGGCCGGAGCGACGAGACATAAACATTAAAACCCATTATAAACGAGGCAATTGTTGAATCCAGTGGGGACATATTACTGATTATAATGACTTATACTAACTTTTTACGCGTTGTGTTGTATCGCGCCGCGTAAACATAAAACCAAATCTGCATTTGTGATCGGAGAATGGACCAATGGGTGGGCGGTAGGTAACGGGGCATTAAAGTAATGCAAGTTACGTAATCAGATACTTTTTTTCAAAGAACTATAAAGTAAACACATTACTTTTCGTAATTGACTATACACTGCTCAAAACTCACGTTTGAATCATCAGTGGCAAAATCCTTTAAATGAAAACGTACTTAAAGACTGAGAGTCAGAACTGCCGGCATTTTAGTCCCAGGATCAGCAAACAGTCCTCATAACATGTGCTGCACACATCTGGATATTTGGTTTGAAGTGTTCTGGAACAGTGTTGTAAAAACAACTTAAGCCCTGATTTCTAGTCGTGTCCTCTTTTGGAAGACCAAACAAAGTCGTTGCGTTTTCACAAGGAAAAAGCACAGTGTCACAACGGCGGGCTAGAGGCGGGGCAGGCCTGTGGTGTTGTGCGAATTCCGCACCCTGCCAGATTATGCACCCTCTCTTGATGAAGTCGTACCATGATGGTGCATAATCCAGCCCCACACATACTTCCTAAAATTTACCAATACTAGGCGGCATGCAATATTGGCAGGGATGCAAACTTGCGGCATCTACACCGGTGGGTGGATGTGGTGGCCGACCGGCGGATTGCGACGAAAGAAGCGGGCGGGTGGGCTTGCGGCAACCACAGTGACGACCCCGGGCTGGACTTGCTTCGTCCACGGTTGAAAGCCGATCGGCGATCCACAGTGCGATGTTGATGTATTTCCTCAGCGACCAGCTCGGATCAGTTCTAGGCATGACGAAGCAGATATTGTCTTCTTTTGTAAGGCCAAGCAAAGTAGTTTCGCTTTCCCAACGAAGCACACAGTAGGCGCGTTCCATACCCTCACCGCACAAATTGAAACTGCGAATTGAAAATACGCCTAATGGAAACGCGTCAATTTCGCAAAAACTCCCATACATCGCAAAAAACTTTTTACGCTCGCATGAGGTGGTTTTTGAGGCAATGCGAAAAATGAATAATTTGCAAAACTGCACGAAACGGCGACTTTCGCATTACAGTGTTCACATGGGTATGTAAAAGTCCTTAATGCCTCTTCTTAGTGTACTATAACCTCCAGAAAAGGCTTCATAAGTGGCCGCGCTCCAGTTTCATAAGGGGGCTTTCCAACAGGGCGGAAGTTTCTTGCTGCGTTTTGGGTCTACTATTACGGACTGAAGACAATTTGACCTGCACACGTCTGCGGGTGCGTTGGGGCCTGCTACGTCACTTCAACGCTGCTACGGCCACTCAATGCTTGTGTTTATGTTTTTCTACAGTCTATGTTTATTCCGCCTGCCAAGCACTGTTTCTGAATCGGTCTCCTTTGCTGCGTCTGTAAAGCTAACGAAAAAGATCCTTGACACCTTAACTACTCGCCCAACCTCCCCCCAAATCCGTTGCCCTGACTTCTCGCGAGAGGCACAAGGTTCGTTCGTCGCATACATGGTTAAATGGAAACGCCGTCATTTGCAATATTTTTTATCGACATTTATAAAATATCGCCAAAGTTTTGTGCAAATCTGTAATGGAAACGCACCTAGCGTCTCCACGACATGGCGGCGGCGGCAGCAACAATACTGCAGCGAGAATAAAAGTTACGCCTTCTTTCTTTGCGTGAACATTTAGGCGGCCGTTATGCAAATCTTCCCAATCATGAAATCGCATCATATGACCCCTTTAATATAGTACTGAACTTGCTACCCCACACAAACGTCTATAAACATGACTGAACGGGACTGCGCGTGGGCGGATCTTTTTAGGTTTACTTATTTCTTTTTTTCCTCATTTGCCTCAAATTGGCACAGAGAGGCTGCACCGCACGCGTGAGGCAGGTTTAGTGGAAGATGTGGAACAGAAAGGGTTAACAATGTGTAAATGACAAAAACACGGCTGTGTTCGGCAGTGGCGCGGATATTCGCTGCAGCTTCACGCTATCATTCAATTAGGACATGGACTGCGGTTCCGTGACCGCCTCGCGCGTGTGGAGAGACTGACCGGGGAACTGCCTACATGAGATAAGAGCCCGTGGATCACGCCGCTTTCTGTCTGTCCCACGAAGACATATCGGCTGTGCTACAGTATCAGGGACGAGGCCACAGACACAGCGTTCAGCTCTCTAGCGCGAAATGGTCACGTCTACTCTGGGGCTCCTCGTTCTGCCAGCATGTCTTCAGCTGTGGGGATTGTCGCGCGGTGAGTGTTTAGGACGAGGATGGTGGCAATGGTAGCCATGGGAAGATCATATAGAACAATGCTGCGTTCTCAGAACGTCTGTGGTTACAGTGTTGCAATACTATTCTCAGAGGAGATTTACATTCCCTGCAGTAAACGGACCTGCTCGGTATCGCACTGGAGTCTGCGGGGGAAATGTTTCCGTGTGGATCCTTCAGAAGAAAATGTGTTTGATTGGATGGCTCATTGATCGCGCGTTAAACATATCTCAGTGTAGCGTATAGGCCTCGCAAATGGCTTGTAGCAATCCACCATACGATTAAACATTACCGATGGTGTTATTTCCCAACGCTTTCATTCAAATATGTGATTCCTTCTTTTTATTTTAAATCGAATCGTGCGTTTCGAAAGCGGTGCTGAACATATTTGCGCCACCGCCTGCGTATGTTCACTTATTTGTATGCATATAGGCCTGTTGTTTTATAACAGATCACTTCTGTTTGTTCGTTTTTTCCTTAATTTAAAATGCTTGTTTGATATCTCAATCCGTGCACACGCGCTTCGCTCGGTAAAGAAACGAGGCGTGTGTGGTTGCGGTAATTAAGCAGGTGACTCCGGTCGGAGCGCGTGAAGCGGCTGCTAAGTGTGCAGCGCTCGCAATGTTATTAGCCTCGGGGGTATTCTGCGGTGATAGAGTTGATCGTGGTATATTGCTATGGATTATGTAGCGTGCTATCAGGGCGTAGCATTCATTCGAGTGAGTGGGGATAGAAAAGGTGTATATCTATATATATATATATATATTATATAATATATATCTATATATATATAATTTTTTGTAATATATATAGCTATTTTTTTTTTTTAATATATATATTTTTTACTATATATATATTTTTTTTTATATATATATATATTTTATTGTTATTTATTATAATATATTTGATTTTTTTTTGTATATATATATATATATATTTGTGTGTATATATATATATATATAATATTATTTTAGATATATATATATAGATCTATATATTATATTTATTATTTTTTTTATTAATATTACATTTTTTTATTCTATGAGATATATATATATATATATATATATTATTATATATATATATATATAATAAAATAACTTTCTGTAATCTATATAGGCTAACATACAGTCAAAAGTTTTTGAACAGTAATATTTTTTATGTTTTATAAAGAAGTCTATTCTGCTCACCAAGCCTGCATTTATTTAATCCAAGCTCAGATAAGAGCAGTAATATTGTGAAATGTTTACTATTTAAAATAACTGCTTATTATTGAATATTTTGTACACTGATTTCTGTGATCAAAGTGTAGTTTCAGCATCATCTCCAGTTCTCAGTGCACATGATCTCAGAAATCATTTAATATGCTGATTTGCTGCTTCGAGAAACCTTTTTTAATTTATATTATGCTTATTATTATAATGTTTTTTGAGCAGCAAATCAGAATGATTTCGCAAGGATGGTGATGGAGTAAATGAGCAAAAAATTGATTCTAAATCACTATAATTAAATTTTTAATATATTCAACTCAGAAAAGTTACTTGAAATAGATATTAAAAATATTTCATTATATTACTGCTTTTGCTGTATTTTGGTTCGAATAAATGCAGGCTTGGCAATCAGAAGATAATTCTTTAAAAACATTACAAATCTTCCTGTTGTATAGGCAACTTAAATGTTTCTCTCATTTCTAGCTTTTAATTGGCTTAGAAATCAGATAATTGCTGGACAATAACCAATAATAATGATTTGTTTATATACTACAAACACTTTTTTTTATCACATAATAAGGCAGAATAATTTCTATACTGTAATAAATTGCGATGTTCGTTAGCATGCATTGTCATATACTTTATTTATTACTGGAGTGACTTGACAACCAAATAAACCATTAGGGTAGCAATCCGTAGTTGTAAGTCTTCATGTTCCAACGTTTCTGTTTTCTGAAACAACTGTTCATACAGCGATGGCTGGACGCTTTTGTCCATGTTAGGAATTTCCTTGTACGACTTCCGCGGCTGACCGAGAGCCGGCCTCGGCCGAGTTTGAAGAACCATACACTGCACGGAGTGTTTAGAGCTCAGACGAGTTCATCTCGCATTATTCTGGGTCCGAATAAAACATCAGATCATGCACAGACTATCCTGTCTCTTTGAAAAAATCTATATTTATTCACACCAGCTCTTGAAAACCTCTATGCGAACACACTTGCCCGAAAAAGTGCAGGGGACGAATTTACACATTTTTGTCAAACAGAAAGGTTCTTCAGATGTTAAAGGTTCTTTATGGAACCATTTAGACAAAAAGGTTCTTCTATGGCATCGTGAAGCACCTTTATTTTTAAGAGTGTATGAACAACGTATTCGTGAAATCACTTCTCACTCACTTTGTTTGTGCACAACAGTTCTTTTGAGTTAATTTTGAGTCAAGTAACTGATTCTAGTTAAGACTAGTTAGTTAAATCAGTAACCACTTCCTTTGGTTTTTAATTTTCTAAGAAGAACCGTGTCATAAGATGTATTCATTCAGGAATCAGACCACACCAACGTTACTCTCATGGAAAAATCTGTTTTGGCAAACTGGTGTTTAATCTGTATGAATTTGTGAATCTCATTTTTGTATGATCTGCTTACTTCCCTCTTTTGATATACAGTATATGGGTGGACCTTCATGCTTGCTTTTTTCCTAAAAAATCATATTGTATTGTTGTTTCGTTGTACAAATCCATGTGAACTTTCCACCTCGTAAAATAGTTCTGATAATCAGAAATCAGACTACACTAATTGCACTGTTTTTTGATACCGTAAAAAGAACCGTCTCATGCGATTCATTGTTCGGAAATCAGACTACGCTACTGGTGCTGTTTTAAAATAATCATTTTATGATTTTTTTATTTTTTTTAATTTTAGTTTGGGAATGTCAGATTATACATAATACATATCTGTATAAGTGACGTTTTTGCAATCTTCATAATCTAGGCTTTTACTTGCAAGTACAACAAGACTGGAGTGGCTTAGTGGTTAAAGATGTGGGTTGGTAACTGAAAGGTTGTTGGTTTAAACCCCAGCATAGCTTTCCATGACCTGCCTCCATTGCACCCTTGAGCAAAGTACTTGACCTCAGCTTACTCCAGCAGGGACTGACCTTGTAACGAGAGGTACTGTAGATGTATTTTTAAAAAAAACCCCGCTTGCTAACAGTTTAGAAGTAATTAGTATCGTTCAGGTGATTGGGAAGGATAACTGGGTTTATCTGAAGAAAATACCTCTTATTTTCCTCATATGGTGTTGATTTTCAAGGGATGTGAGGATGTCGTGCTGATGTGAGGATTGGTTTGTTTGAGTCTTAAAGGGATACTCCAACCCAAAGTTGAAAATTTTCATAATCACTTACCCCTCATGTCGTTCAAACCCGTTAAAAGCTTTGTTTGTCTTCGGATTACAATTTAAGATATTTTGGATGAAACCGGGAGGCTTGGGACTGTCCCATAGACTGACAAGTAAATTACACTGTCAAGGTCCAGAAAAATATGAAAGACATCTTCAGAATAGTCCATCTGCCATCAGTGGATCAACCGTAACGTTCTGAAGCGACGAGGAATATTTTTTTTTTTTTTTGTCTGCGAAGAACAACAAAAAATAACGACTTTTATTCAACAATGTCGTCTCTCTGTGTCTCGGCCGCTCACTGTAGCGCACTTTTGGAGAATATCCCGTGAAAGCAGCAGGTACGCATTATATGTCAGCCGTGACCAAGGACTACGTTTATACGTGTATTTTCCGCTTGATTGCCCAAACAACAGAGTCATCTAACAGGAAGAGAATAGCCCGTACGTGCTTGCGTCAGAGAGATCTTCTCCAAACTCAGTGGGCGCGACAACAGCGGAGCGAATTGTAGAATAAAGTCGTTATTTTTGTTTTCTTCACATACAAAAAGTATTCTCGTCATTTCATAATGTTACGGTTGAACCATTGATGGCAGATGGACTATTCTGACGATGTCTTTTATACTTTTCTGGACCTTGGCAGTCAATGGGACAGTCACAAGCCTCCCGCACGCGCTCTTCATCCACAAACCCAAACATAAAATCTGAAAATTGTGTTCCGACGCCGAACTAAGCTTAGGGTTGGAACGCATGGGGGTAAGTGATTAATGACATCATATCATTTTAAGGTCAGGCTGCTCCAAACGGTCCAGTGGTGCTTTAGATTAAGTCCCCTTCTGCATTCTCAGCATCTGTCTGTGATGAAGCAGAGATGAGATATTCTGATGAATCAGAGCTTTGGGAGCCTTGTGGTAAATGTTTTACTTGCACACATGTGAAAATAAGGCATCTGGGCCTTTGGCAAGCTGCAAAGCTCAGTCTCCTCTAGTAGGCTGAAATGTTGCAAGTGGTCCTCACATCTTAAAAGCGAGTCTCAGAACTGACGTTTTCTTTAAGGAGTGTTTACAGATTATCAGTGCAGCATTTTGTAAACCTCAAAATTACTTTTAAATGCCAAATGGTTTGCGCAATGCACTTTTCAGTTGAGTAAGTGGCTCTTTTCTTATTTGGCAGGTGCTTTGGTATAAACAGCACTACTGTCAAAAAATGCAACCTTATAGTTTAAAGCATCTATAAACTGGTAAAATATGCTTTTAGTCCAAAAAAAAAGTAGGCTACTCAATTGTTATTGCTTTCAGAAAATGTACTGCATGCCTTTTGGTTATGTTTTTATTGTTATTATATTACTCTATACATATATCTCATGATATAAAATGATCTGTGGACTTTGCCTTTTGAATTAATCATGCAAAGTGATGAGGTCGAATGATAATGTAGCATTCAATCATTTAAAACATTTGTTGAAGTAATGCAGCTGTGACAAGATTCTTAAATGGTCACGGTCAAGAACAGCTGTCTTGTATGTGCACAGCCTGATAACTGTAATCGGAAACTGTAAGATGCACATATTAAAGCTCAAAGCTAGTTTAGACACATCTAGCATGCCATTTTGTCATTTTGAGTAGGTTGATGGAGTAGTAGAGATTTAATTAGCTTTGATAATGTTTCTGTCCCAGCTGGGACTGATCTGATTAGACTGAACGGCAGTCATGACATGAGCGGCTGACTTCAGCTAATGTCACATGTCATAAGGGGAACGTTGGTGCCCATGAATGAAGTGACTGCATTGCTTCATTCAGAAGAAATGCAGTTTGTTATTCAGATTGGCAGGTTATTGTTATATATGGTGTTTTGGCCAGTAATGGCAGTTTGAAAGATGGTGTAAATTTGAAAAGACTAATGCACACTGTAATTGAAGACTACTAGTCTTGCCAAAAACAAATTTTAATCCGATTTGCAGTTAATGTGCCTCTCTAAGTTTCTATATCATTCATACTGTACCCTTTTGATGGCATTCAGTCAGATCTTCCACAGAGGGCAATATAACTACAACTGCTCGGATGTCTGATCAAACCATGTACTCTCTAGTCAGATTATTTTACAAACATGAGCAGTCAGGTCATGTTATCAGAGACGTTTCAAAATGTTTTGGTGTCGTGCTGGTCTGTTCACACAGATTCATTACTGAGAACTTCCACACCACTGAACAGCACTGAACAGAATTGCAAAATTAATGTTTGTTTTCAAACTTTCATGGACATTGTGTTTTAATTTTATGAGAAAAAAAAAAGGTTTTTACCATGAAGATGGCCTCGGATGCTGACATGGCTTTAAAATCTATACTACTACTGCTAAATATACATACATATATAGTATATATATATATATATATAGTATATATATAACCTACAGTGGGGCAAAAAAGTATTTTGATTACACTGCTGATTTTCAAGTTGTCCCACTTAAAAAGATGAGAGAGGCCTGTATTTTCATCATAGGTATACCTCAACTGTGAGAGACAAAATGAGAAAAAAAATCAGAAAATCACATTGTATGATTTTTAAATAATTAATTTCCATGTTATTGCATGAAATAAGTATTTGATCACCTACCAACCAGCAAGAATTCTAGCTATCACAGACCTGTTAGTTTGTCTTAAGACGCCTCTATCCTCCACTCGTTACCTGTATTAATTGCACCTGTTTGAACTTGTTACCTGTATAAAAGACACCGGTCCACACACTCAATCAATCAGACTCCAACCTCTCCACTATGGGCAAGACCAAAGAGCTGTCTAAGGACACCAGGGACAAAATTGTAGACCTGCACAAGGCTGGGATGGGCTACAGGAAAATAGGCAAACAGCTTGGTGAGAAGGCAACAACTGTTGGCGCAATTATTAGAAAATGAAAGAAATTCAAGATGACTGTCAATCTCCCTCGGACTGGGGCTCCATGCAAGATCTCGCCTCGCGGAGTATCAATGATCCTGAGAAAGGTGAGGGATCAGCCTAGAACTACACGGGAGGACCTGGTCAATGACCTGAAGAGAGCTGGGACCACAGTCTCAACGGTTACCATTAGTAACACACTACACCGTCATGGATTAAAATCCTGCAGCGTGGGCAAGGTCCCCCTGCTCAAGCCAGCACATGTCCAGGCCCGTCTGAAGTTTGCCAAAGACCATCTGGATGATCCAGAGGAGGCATGGGAGAAGGTCATGTGGTCAGATGAGACCAAAATAGAAGTTTTTGGTATAAACTCCACTCGCCGTGTTTGGAGCAAGAAGAAGAATGAGTATAATCCCAAGAACACCATCCCAACCGTGAAGCATGGGGGTGGAAACATCATGCTTTGGGGGTGCTTTTCTGCAAAGGGGACAGGACGACTGCACCGTATTGAGGGGAGGATGGATGGGGCCATGTATTGCGAGATTTTGGGCAACAACCTCCTTCCCTCAGTAAGAGCATTGAAGATGGGTCGTGGCTGGGTCTTCCAGCATGACAATGACCCCAAACACACAGCCAGGGCAACTAAGGAGCTGCTCCGTAAGAAGCATTTCAAGGTCCTGGAGTGGCCTAGCCAGTCTCCAGACTTAACCCAATAGAAAATCTATGGAGGGAGCTGAAACTCCGTGTTGCCCAGCGACAGCCCCAAAACCTGAAAGATCTGGAGAACACCTGTATGGAGGAGTGGGCCAAAATCCCTGCTGCAGTGTGTGCAAACCTGGTCAAGAACTACAGGAAGCGTCTGACCTCTGTAATTGTAAACAAAGGTTTCTGTACCAAATATTAAGTTCTATTTTTCTATTGTATCAAATACTTATTTCATGCAATAAAAATGGAAATTAATTATTAAAAAAAAATCATACAATGTGATTTTCTGGATTATTTTTTTTGATTCGGTCTCTCACAGTTGAGGTGTACCTACGATGAAAATTACAGATCTCTCCATTCTTTGTAAGTGGGAAAACTTGAAAAATCGGCAGTGTATCAAATACTTATTTGCCCCACTGTATATGATGATTGACATTTACTCTGTAATGGGAGCGAGAATTTTAACAGAAGATGTTACATTACCGTTGAAACTCTTATAAATTATAATTTTTTTCTCATGCAGGATTAGGGGTCTGTGATGGCATTGTCAAGTCACCTTTATTTATATAGCGCTTTTAACAATACAGATTGTGTCAAAGCAACTGAACCTTTTTAGGAAAATAGTGTGTCAATAATGAAAAGTGACAATAGTAAACACAAATTTTTCAGTTAAAGACAGTTCATCATTGAATTCAGTGATGTCAACATCCAGCTCAGTTTAAATAATATCTTTGCAATTATGTCAATGATATCGCCGGAAATGAAGTGTCCCCAACTAAGCAAGCCAGAGGCGACAGCGGCAAGGAACCAAAACTCCATCGGTGACAGAATGGAGAAAAAACCTTGGGAGAAACCAGGCTCAGTCGGGGGGCCAGTTTCCTCTGGCCAGACGAACAGCAGTAGGAAAAAAATCAATTTAAGGCGTAATAAAACAGACGATGAATAATATTAACATCAATTATTATATGATGCAATCAAACTATAGCAAAATGTGGTAGTTCTGTAAATTGTTTCAGGGTTGGCATCATCTGAGGACCTCTGAGGGCTTGCATCATCTCTTCTCAGGTGTTCTGGATCCAGACGGAAGATTGTGTAAATCCTAGTTACCCGTGGCAAAAAAACAGAGAAACAAATACAAACAAAATTAGCGTAGCTGCTGTTCCAACCAATCAAAAATTATTTGTTTAACCCAAACTAAAGAATAATAATGTGCATTTGATTAAATATAACTGCAGTAAAAGATTATGAAAAGATTATGAGATGCATTATTTGAAAGCTTGGCCAAAGAGATGTGTCTTTAAACTAGATTTAAACAGAGAGAGTGTGTCTGAACACCGAACGTTATCAGGAAGGCTATTCCCGAGTTTGGGAGCCAAATGCGAAAAAAGCTCTACCTCCTTTAGTGGACTTGCTATCCTAGGTACTACCAAAAATCCAAAGTTTTGCGACCTTAGGGAGCATGATAGATTGTAGCATGGTAGAAGACTAGTTAAGAACGCAGGAGCTAACCCATTAAGGGCCATATAGGCAAGTAATAATATTTTGTAAATGATACAGAACTGAATAGGTAGCCAGTGCAGAGACTGTAAAAATTGGGGTAATATGATCATATTTACTTGACCCGGTAAGGACTCTAGCCGCTGCATTTTGGACTACATGTAGCTTGTTTATTGAAGATGCAGGACAACAACCCAGCAATGCATTACAATAGTCCAGTCTAGAAGTAATGAATGCATGAACTAGCTTTTCTGCATAAGAAACAGGTATCATGTTTCGTAACTTGGCAAGTTTTAAGATGGAAGAATGCTTGTTTTTGTAACAGGGAAATATATTTTCAAAAAAGAAAGGTGCCTAAGATGAATATAAACACCCAGATTTTGGACTTGTTAGAGGACTAAACCGTACCTCCATCTAGTGACAAATGTAATCCACGAGATTCGGGTACTGTTCTTTGGTCCAAATAAGTAATATCTCTGTTTATCTGACTTTAATAGGAGAAAATATGGTCATCCATCGTTAACATTTTTTAACACAAGCTGTTAGCTTAGAAATTTAGCGTTTCATCTGGTCGTGTTGAGATAGTTGAGTATTCATCGGCCATAACAGTGGACACTAATCCCGTTATTTTCTAATAATATTACCAAGGGGCAAATTTGTATATTGAAAATAGCAGAGGACCTAGGACAGATCCTTGTGGCACTCCATACTTTACTGATGATAATTGAGATGACTCCCCATTTAAAATGAACAAAATGGTAGCGATTGGACATGTAGGATCTAAACCATCTTAAAGCCTGCACTTGAATACATGTATAGTTTTGTAATCGATCTATGAGTATGTCATGATCTATAGTATCGAACGCAGCACTAACATCAAGTAAAACTAGCAATGAGACACAGCCTTGGTCTGACGCAAGAAGCAAGTCATTTGTAATTTTAACAAGTGCAGTTTCTGTGCTAAGATGGGGCCTGAAAGCTGACTGAAATTCTTCATAGAGATCAGTTTTTTGCAGGAAGGAGCACAATTGAACAGACAACTTTTTCTAAAATTTTTGGCATAAAAGGAAGATTTGAGATGGGTCTGTAATTTGCCAGTTCACTAGGATCTAGTTGTGGTTTCTTAATAAGAGGCTTAATAACCGCCAGCTTGATTGTAAATGTTTTATTTACGTAGTATATCACACACTTTACAAAAAAACAAACAACATGTCTGCTTTATGTTGCCTGTTAGAATGCATTTAGAATGCCCCTGAAATTCAATACATATTTATAGACAAAATCCCAGAAAATGTCACCAATATCACACACTTCTATGTGGGACATTTTTTATATACAAAGCTCAGTACTGGGGAAAATGTGACCAGTTTCATGCATCAAGTCATTACAGGACTGACTGAAACAAGCCACTGACGCCACCTCTTTCTGCCTCACAGGTTCCCGAATAGAATGTGAGCAGTCTCAGTTCCAGTGTGGGAATGGCCGGTGTATCCCGTCTGTGTGGCAGTGCGACGGCGACCTGGACTGCTCGGACGGGAGCGACGAGACCTCCTGCGGTGAGTCTGTGTGCATTGGTGTGTGTGTGTGAGAGCTCAAAGCAAGTCATCTGAGAGTTACATCAGCTCTACAGCACAACATCCGTCATTGTTCTGATGTGTGGGCGTGTTTGTCTTGATGCTTGCCAGAATAGCCACACCTACCAGCCAGTGTGTGATTTCCCTGATCCGCTGTTAAACCAGTCTTGATCTCGGGAGCTGATGTAACTCTTGGGTAATCGGTTGTAATGGAGGCATAAACTGATTGGCTTGCAGCTGGACAAAACACAGCAAAATTTAAATATTGATTGGGTATAAGTTGCTTGTTTGACACTCATTCATAGTATGACTGCATACCAAGTGGTTTTATATGTAAAGATTTTCCCACCTAGGTGATCTATAATGCTCATTGGTGTGCTAAGTGGGTCATTGATGCGAGGGAAATTACAGATGGGGGCCGGCACAGATATGATGAGCTGGAGTCTTTTTTTGGATCCAAGTGTTCCCATTTAGGCCTCTTCACCTTTTACTCAGGGGCGTTTCCTCTGAGAGGCCAGTACCTCCTTATAAATATAGAATAAAATAATTGACAGAACAAAAAAACATTTTTTTAAATATGAACTAGTATGTTAATCACTATTTTTCCAACAGCAACACCAGCGATTAAGTTTCAGACAGTGTTATCATCTCTTTTGCTTCGCTTGAGGTCATTGTGATAATGACTATATACTTGTATTTTTCCCCCTCATATAATGTACCATTTTAAATTACAAAAGAAAAAAATGGAAATTGCAATTTGCAACCAATTTGACAAACATACAGTAAATATATTTTTGTAAAATTAGTTTTATTATTATTATTATTACTATGCAGTCTCAACATATACAGTATAACCCTGATAAAGTGATAAAATATTGTGTTTTGCATAAATTATTTAATTTTATGCTCATTATACGCTTATAAAAACTGTAATATTGTGAAATATTATTACAATGTAAAATAACTGTTTTATATTTAAAATATAATTTATTCCTGTGATCAAAGCTGAATTTTCATCATCATTCTTCAGTCTTCAGTGTCACATGATCCTTCAGAAATCATTCTAATATGCTGATTTGAATTTTTTTTAATCAATTGTAGGGCTCAATTACTTTAAAAAGGCTTCTAGTATTATTAGTGTTTAACAGTTTTTGCTGCTCATAATATTTTTGTGGAAAACATTATTCAGGATCACTTCAATTGAAATGTCAAAAGAACTGCGTTTATTTGAAATAGAAACTTTTTGTAATGTCATATTTTCTCCTATTGCCATTCAGTCTGCGGGAGGCCTCCTGCTCCTAGTATGCACGTGTGCTGTGAGAGGACATGAAGAGACTGAGAATGTGTCTGAGATGGGAGGGAGCTAGTTACTTCATACTGTAGGATACAGAGAGTGAAAAATCGAAATCATTCCTGAAATAGTTCCACATTGCGTCGCACATTGCTTCTTAAGTGGTCAAACTGTGTGCCAAAGTCTAAGATTTGCATTTCAAGCTCCTAAACAGCACTTCTAAATCTCAGCTTGGATACCTTGGGTTCAGTGCTAAGCATTTCAATCACTCTTGCGCAGACATTCTTTTGCATTGCTTGTTTTTCATTCCCCTTGAGCCCATGCTAATATCTACTGACGTGTAGGTTTTATAACGTTTCCGTTTTCTTGACCGGTTCAGTGAGGAAGACCTGTGCAGAGGTGGACTTCGTGTGCCGCAGTGGCCAGTGCGTTCCCAAGAGATGGCAGTGCGATGGGGAACCAGACTGCGAGGATGGCTCAGACGAAAGCATCGAAATGTGCCGTAAGTCCGATTTCACATCATGTGTTCAGCGGTACCCGTGGCTTCGTGTTCGCTGCGTGAACTCTATCTGATTGGGTTGTAAATCCCTAGTTACCGTCAAAGCTAGACCGTACAATTTCCTGTTTATTTTTAACTTGAGCGAGAGTCTTCTATCTCAGCTGTGGGTTATATTTAGATACACCTCTGTGTGTTAGTTCTACATGACATCCATCATAAAAGCACATCTATGTCTTCTCATCTTTTGCATGTCCTTGTTCTTTTTGCAGAAAATTAAAGGTTTGAAAATTAAGGGTTTGAGGCACTTATTAAAAACTGATCTATTGCTTTATTAAAGTACAGTGGCTGTACATTGTATACAGTCCAGAGCAGAAGAATTGCTGTACGCATGACATTCATGGCAGCTCTCTAAATCAAGTCTTGTTTGACCAGCTGTTGGAAAGTTAGTCAGCAGAAAATGGAAAGGGACCAACAATGTGTGTGTGTTCGTGAGCATTTGCACACAGGTGGCTATAAGTGATCTTTTCAAGATTTTTTTTTACGTCCAATATTTCCATCCAGGCTCTAGGCTTTTTGATTTGGTCATGCAGTGAGTTATTTCTGTGGAGGATGTGTTATGTTTGTACATTTTGACTTTTAAATGTAAAATGTCAAAGGTTTCATGGATTACGCAACAGACCTTTAGCACCATTCCTCCTTTGATATTAAGCTTCCCGCTGCATTTATGAGTCTTTTAACCAATGCAGGTCTTGGAGGATTGCCAAAGGGGTGAATGTTTCAACCTTAATTGTTCACACCAGTCTAAAGATTGTTTCTATGTTTCGTGCAATAAAACAATGTTTGTTTATGCTGATCCCGTCGAGAATTTAGAATGGATTATTTCGCCAATATGACACGTGAAAGCTGATATAATTCAAGAAGATAAATTCCAGGATTATTGGCCCTAAGCATGCTTTGGTTCACCAAGTTGTTTGTGAAATCTGATGATGATTAAGGGGAATGAAGTCGTATTGGTCCTGACTGGCTTTTCTCTCAGACACGAGGACCTGCCGAGTGAACGAGTTCAGCTGTGGCGTCGGCTCCACGCAGTGCATTCCGGTCTTCTGGAAGTGTGACGGTGAGAAAGACTGCGATAACGGAGAGGACGAGATTAATTGTGGTGAGTCACTAGACACAACACCAGCTGAACCGCCTCTTACAATCAATTTCAGTTCCCATTTTGCTTGCCTCATCTACTGCTGCTTTACATGTAAAGGCAATACTTGGAAATGAGTCATTGAGAGCCAAAGTGAAACTCTTAAGATGAAAAATCACACAGGATTTTTTTTTTTAATTTTGCAATTGTTTCTTTTAAGCTCTGTTTGAATTAGACTAGAACAGGTCAATTCAATCAAATACGTCTGTGTTTTTGTCCTGAACAAGAGTAAAATACTCTTGTGTCCCCTCTAAAGTCTCTCAAGTTGCTTAAACTATGCTCAAATATGCAGATACGTACACAAACATCCGGAAGTGAGGGATATATAATTCATTTATTCATATATAATACATACAATTAATGTTAAAATATGCATAAAGTTTATTTATTTCGTCTAGTCATTCTAATGTACTATAGTATCTAGATACTATAGATACTAATAGTTTCAAACTAGTCTTATACTTGATACATTAAGTACATGTGACACTTTTTACAAAGGATGTGTTTGAAAGGTTTGTTTGAACTAAGAATCTGATGTTCCTTCAGGCTGTAGATCTGCTGAATATCCAATGGTCCCATAGCTTCATGCTTTATTTCTCTTCTCTTTACTGCCTAAGCTTTAATACTGTTCCTATACCAACTGTATGCATGTATGTGTAGGTGTATGTTAGACTAGTTTAAGTGGTATGAGTGAAAATAAAGCTTCTCGGATACACCTGAGGTTGTTCATTGTTTGCTCATAATCGTAGTCCCTAATCATGCAGATTTATGCTACATGCTCTGTGTAGTATTGTACAATAAGCAAGTATTTCCTAACCAGGAAATTACGTTCCTTTAAAATGACGACAGAAGTTGACCCTGAGAGGTCAACGTAAATATTACAGTGGATCTAAATATTATAATTAATATAACTACGGTTGATTAAGTTATTGAATTACGTATGATGGAATTAGGAACATGGTTTCTACGATTTTCAAGTTTACTTAAGTTCAATTACTGACAGTTATTTGTAATAATAATAATAATAATAATTTTTAGTTAACACTGATTCAGACAATAAAACAGGTAGAAGGTTGTTGGGATAAATTGAGGCCTACTTAAAGCTATAATTTATAGAAAATTCCAGTGGTCTCCATGAATCTATTCGCACATGTCCATTCTGTTCTGAAATCCTGAAACACACGTTGATCCATTTTGACAGCCCCATAAGTTATTTTCCTGTGTTATTTTATTAGGTAACATTACATGCGCCCCTCTGGAGTTCACCTGTGCCAGTGGTCGCTGCGTGTCTCGTAATTTCGTCTGTAATGGTGAGGATGACTGCGGGGACGGCAGCGATGAACAGGACTGTGCTCCTTCCTCCTGCGGCCCGAGTGAAGTCCCTTGTGGGAATAATACCTGCATTCCTAGAAGCTGGCTGTGCGATGAGGATGTGGACTGCCAGGACCAATCAGATGAGTCGCCAGAGCGTTGCGGCCGCAACCCCACACCGCCAGCTAAGTGTTCGCCCAGCGAGATGCAGTGCAGCTCTGGGGAATGCATACACAGGAAGTGGCGCTGTGACGGGGATCCAGACTGCAAGGATGGCAGCGACGAGAAAAACTGCTGTAAGTTCCATGTTGGGGTGTGTTTTTTGTTTTAAAATATATGGCTTGTATATATCAGATGTCATGGAAACTGGACCTTTTGGTTATTGCATATTTTAGTTGGTTTTGTTTTGGAATATATGGCTGAAAAATATTGTCATGGAAAACACACCTTTTGTTTTCTGCATAATTCAGTGTGTGGTTTTTGGATAACTAACAGGTCTCTGTTTGTCCATGCCATTTCCAGCTGCCCGTACCTGCAGGCCCGACCAGTTCAAGTGCGATGACGGCAGCTGTATCCATGGCAGCCGACAGTGCAATGGATTCCGAGATTGTGCAGACGGCACGGATGAAGTCAACTGCAAAAACTGTGAGTCCGTTAAACTGGAAAACATTTTCTCAGAATGCTCTACTTGGGAAAAGTATCAAATATCTTTAAAATCCAAGAACGTTTTTAATATTACTGTTAATATGCAAGATTGTGACATAGGCTGAATAGAAAAGTAGACGGTTTAATGGCAGATGTCTTTTAGAATTTATCCACAAGAATAAAACATGAAGCAAACACTGGTCCAAATACTGAATTAGTACTAGCCATATTACTAAGTGATCGGCAAGGAAGAGACCCAATTTGATCAAGACATATAGTCAGCAAACACCAAAAATTGGGGAGTATGTTTAATTAAGCTATTTATGGCTATTCACTGTATGAGAATGAAGATTATGGATTATTGCATGTTTTGTAGAACAGGATGTGTACTAGGGATCTGGGATCGGAATTAATAGCATGCGATGTCGATGCAGAATCTCGTCGAGTAAACAGCTGGGTGTCCGGTGATTAGATAGTACACAACTCCATACACGCCCGCGTTCGAGTGGAGCGATACAGGCAAATTTAACATACAAAAGAGTTTCACTGACAAGCTAGGCGATATCGCGTTCATTATCGCAGGCGATTCGATCTGCGATAATGAACGCAATATTGCCTAATTGTTAGTGAACTACGGCTCTGTGTAGTAAATGCCGCTCCATCTGAAAGCACGCCGCGATCGCAAGTGATGGAGATTTAATCTCACGTATCACGGGGAACTGGATTTACTGACCGAGAATGGTGCATGCAATTAATTGCACAGCCCTAATTGCTACCCTATTTTGGGTCACAACTCACCGATTTAGAATTACTGCTACATGATATTATTTTAGATGTTTAATTAGACTAGTTCACATCATTGTTTTTTTTTTGTTAGATTTGTTTTATAGACAGAAATTGATGCTCTCATTGTCTCTTCACTCAGTAACTCAGTGTAACGGTCCTGATCAGTTCAAGTGTCGCAGTGGAGAGTGCACTGAGATGAGTAAAGTGTGTAATAAGGTCCGTGACTGTCCTGACTGGAGTGATGAACCCATCAAAGAGTGCAGTAAGTACAAGTGTTTTGCTGTTCTCTTCATTACTAAAGACTTTACTAAAGCTTTCTGACATATTTTCTATATAAATCAGAAAATGTCTAAAAATGTCCATCTATCAGTGCACTCAAAGCTTTAAACAAAATATCTTGTATGTGTCAGGAAAATGTTAATGTGGGTTATTCTTAGAACTGTGTAATTGCTTTGCTGGTTTCACCTAACAGAATTACATAATTACTGTTTTTAGAGTTTCACTGTTATTTGATGCATAATTCCACACTTCCCCCAACATCAGAATTGGCTAATTATAAAGTCTTAACAATTATGACTTAAGTGTGAAGTATAAATAAAAAAGCTTAGGCTTTTAATTCTCCATCAGTTCTTTTAAGTTACATTGTCCTTGCAATCTAAAGGCTGCTTAAAGATGATTAAATGGGTACAAAAAGGAAAAACCAATCACAATTTACTATGCAAATAAACCAACAATTCAAAGCAGTCACAATTCAGTAAAATGACCTCAGCAAGCATTCTAAATGTAGGTCAACTTTTGTCTAAGAACAGTTTACTTTAAATTGTTTCAGTTGTGTGTGGTGCTCTGACTTGGTTAAATGCAGACTAAAGCATCATGGGTGCATCAAGAGGGTGAACCTGCAGTATAATTAGTTCACACAATAACAGTGGTCTGTTAGAGAGGGTTGTTGAGTCTGAAAGTTTGAGTAAATTGTTTCAAGCTGTATGTTTTGACCTAAACGCTTGCTTAAACGGTTCTAGATGTTAGGGGTGTGAACGGACCATTGCACAGGTAATTTCTCCCCACTGTTACTTAACAAATTTGCTTTCACAAATCAAGGATGCTTTCACAATTGAGACCTTTTTAAAATAACCTTGTAATAGACCACAATGAGAATAAAATTGAAAAAAGTTCCATTCTCTAGAGTTAAATTGATAGTTCACCCAAAAATGAAAATGGTCTTTTTCATTTTCATTGTCATTGCGCACCTATATGACTTTCTTCTTCAACTTAAAATTGGGCTCAGATCTTATTTTCACCCATTTTTGTGTTTGGCTGCAGACTTGCTGTCTCGGTCACTTTGATCGGTCCCCTTGAAACCGATCAGAACTTCTGCTATTGTGTTTCATTCAGTGAGACCCTTGTCTTGTCTTGTATGTGGCACATTCTACATTAGGGCTGCATTTGTCCAAATTTGGGCTTGTAAAACTACTAAATTACCTTTACAGAAATTACTCCCTCTGTGCTGTCCATCATCAGCAGTCTGATGGCCAGCTGGTGGGTACATTCTGCACAACTGTGATTTTGACACCATTCATGACAATGCTTTAGTTTCTGTTAGCCTCTAGGACTGAAAAACAACACCTTTTTTTCCACATTTGGCCATTATGGGATACAGTGCAAAAATGACATAAAAATACACCATTTGTGGACAGAGGACAGGATTTTTTCCTGTTTTCACCATTATTCTATGATCAGTTGTCATGGTCTCAAAAAGTAATAATCTGTCACCCAAGCCATAAAACACAATGAGTGTTGTGGCTCGTTTGTCCAGCATGGAGTCAATACAGAGTAGCACGCTCCATGTTTTTAAACCTGATCCAAGGACCCTTCGGGGCGTTCATCATATGGAGCCCCAAATTATTGATCCATGTAAATCTGAGCATGTCACATCCGTGCATCTCCTGTCAATGTGCCACATTGATATTCTAAGTGTGTAACAGCAATCCACAATTTGTTTTAGATATGAACGAATGCCTGCTTAATAACGGAGGCTGCTCGCACATCTGCCGCGACCTGACCATTGGTTACGAGTGTGACTGCACGCCAGGACTCCAGCTCATCGATCGCAAGACCTGCGGTGGTATGAATAGCCACACATGATGCTCAAATGTAGTCAGAAAAATGACTTGCGTATTGATTTTTGTGGGTCCTAAAAATGGATCTTTGTAAATGTTCTTAAACGGGAACTAAGATTATGATCGTCTCTCCACAGATGTCAACGAGTGCCTCAACCCTGGTATATGTAGTCAAATATGTATAAATCTTAAAGGAGGATACAAATGTGAGTGTCACAATGGCTACCAGATGGACCCCGCCACTGGAGTGTGCAAGGCTGTAGGTAAGAGCTTGTCAAGTGTGTAGTTCACTTGGAATTTTTCTTTACACTTGGCTGACTTGGTTATTTCAACAAATGGTGATTTTTAACATTGGGTTTCCCATCCAAACAAGTAAGGAATAATTGTTGACAGACCATTGAGTTATAGAAAATTTGGTAACACTTTAGTTTAGGGACCAAATCTCACTATTAACTAGTTGCTTATTAGCATGCACATTATTAGCATATAGGTTGTTTATTAGTACTTATAAAGCACATATTAATGCCTTATTCTGCATGACCATGTTTTAGGTCCATTAATCCAGCCCTATACCTAAACTTAACAACTACCTTACTAACTATTAATAATAAGAAAATTAAAAGTTTGAGGCAAAAGTCAATGGTTAAATAGTCAAAATAGTCCAAAGTTAATAGTGAGAAATTGTCCCCAAACTAAAGTGTGACTGAAAATTGAATGCACACCTGTGGTGACGGTGCAATTTATTTTTAGTAATTTAAACATATAGAATCAGTGATGCTACATGTTCGCAACAAACCAAAGCGTGCCAGTGGACAATGACAAAGTTTAAGGTGGCTATGATTGCATGTTTACATGCATCTTTACTCCTTTAACACGGCACTGTGGAACTGCTTAGACAGGCGTTCTCTCTCTCATTTAAAGGCACAATATGTACGTTTTGCTTATTTCTCTGAATTTAAACATTTTTCTAAACATTTGGGATGATGTAAGTACACAAGTCAGCAAAATATATAACACTGTTCTAGTGGTTTTTGGATATTTTAATAAAATAATCATACATATTGTGCCTGTAAGAGCTCTGCACACAAACTCAAGAAATTGTTTTACTTTCTACTCTAGTATGGGCACCTGATAACTTTGAACTCCTGCATTTATGGTGCCCTCTATTTGCATTTCTAGGTAAAGAGCCCTGTCTTATTTTCACAAATCGAAGAGACATCCGTAAACTAGGACTGGAGCGCCGTGAATATACTCAGATTGTGGAGCAGCTGCGGAACACAGTAGCTGTAGATGCTGACTTCACTCAGCAGACAATATTCTGGGCTGACCTGGGGCAGAAGGCAATTTTTAGGTAAACACTGGATCTCTGTTGCCTTGGCCTGAAGGATGCAACTTGAACCTAGAGCAACGTTGTATAGGAACCACTATAGCAGTGGTTTTCAATCATGGTTCTGGGGACCCAATGCTCTGCACATTTTGTATGTCTCTCTTATCTGACACACTCAGTGAGTTAATGGAGCCCCCGTCTAATAAGCTAGTGATCTGAATCAGGTGTGTTAAATAAGAAAGGCATACAAAATGCGTTGGGTCTCCAGGACTAGGATTGAAAACCACTGTACTATAGGGATAGGAATTTGTGCATAAATATTAGTAATGCTCTTATCCTCCCAATCCCTTGGATGACTTAAAAAAAAACATTCTTGCCTGGTGCTTTCCCCCCCCCACAGCACAGTATTGGATAAGCAGGAGGCAAGTCATACAAAAGTGATCGACAATGTTCAGATGCCTGTTGGGATTGCAGTGGACTGGATTTACAAAAACATCTACTGGTCAGACCTGAGCAGTAAGAGTATAGCAGTGGCCAACTTCAATGGGACCAAGAGGAAGGTGCTCTTTAACAGCGGCCTAAAGGAACCAGCCTCTATTGCTGTAGATCCTCTATCAGGGTAATTCAATTGCATTGAGTATTACAACATTTCCACTCTAAACGTTTCCAGACTTTTCAGATTTCCTCAGTTAAAACTTTTTAAAAGTGGTCCTCTGATTTGAGCCAATATAAAGTCAGATAATTTCATCCTTGTCCTTCAATTACAGATTCCTGTATTGGTCAGACTGGGGCGAGCCAGCTAAGATTGAGAAGTCTGGTATGAACGGGATTGACAGACACGTCCTAGTTGAGACAGATATTCAGTGGCCCAATGGAATCACTCTTGGTGCGTAAAGTTTAGCGTGATGTTTCACTTAACTTTTGACAATACTTGAACCAATAAGGCAGGCAGGAGTAGCCAACGCTGCTCCTGGAGGCGCTACCTTTCTGCAGATTTCAGTTCCAACATGCCTGCCGGTTATTTTCAAGAAATCCCATACACTTTGATTAGCTGCTTCAAGTGTGCTTGATTGGGTTTGGAGCTAAACTCTGTAGGATAGTAAACCTCCAAGAGAAGAGTTGGCTACCCCTGCAAAAAGGGCATCCTTCTGCTTTTCCAGAAGTTAGTGGCATTTGCTAAGTCAATTGCTATTGCTCCTGCCTGTAGTACAAGCAGTATTGAAACTGAAATCTGCAGGACTCTGGTCCTTCCAGGAGATGAGTTAAACATCTATGGGTTTTTGTGAAGCATTTGGACTTCAGATTGGGCAGTTGGACCATTTCTGTTAAGTAAACGATACAATGGGTGAAAAATTGAATGAATATCCTAGTGGAGAGGCATCAAATTTACTTCCTAGAGGTCTACAGTGCTGTGAAGAAGAATTAGTATTCAGGTAATTATGGAGATTTTGCTTAGCTGGTTCAGGTGTTTAATTAGTGAACTCTAAACTCTGAAGGACTGTGGCCCTCCAAAAGAATTAGGGGTGGGATCCATTGACTTGGGCATTGTGTGACCAACTAGCAACCAGCCAGAATCATAAATTATCCCCAGACCATTACTCTTGTCTTGTAGATCTGATCAAGGGCCGACTCTACTGGGTGGATTCAAAGCTGCACATGCTTTGTAGTGTAGACTTGAATGGAGACAACCGCCGGAAGGTGCTACAGTCACCAGACTACCTGGCCCACCCTTTTGCCCTTACTGTTTTTGAGGTACAGTACACTAACTAGATCAATTACAACTGCCAACTAAAACTACAGCTACAATTCTCTCTCTTATCCCATCCCAGGATCGAGTGTTCTGGACAGACGGTGAGAATGAGGCCATCTACGGTGCAAACAAGTTCACTGGATCTGATGTAACTCTGCTGGCCAGCAACCTCAACGAACCCCAAGACATCATTGTGTACCATGAGCTAATTCAGCTGTCTGGTGTGTCCCAAAATTATCTAGAACAAAAGCAACAACCCACATCACTCAGACTACGGTTTTATTTTATTTATTTTTTTGTTTTGCTGATTCTGTGACTCAAAAGCTACTACCTTGTGTGGAAGGAATGGAAACCTTAAAGGGATAGTTGACCCAAAAATGAAAATTCTGTCATTAATTACTCACCCTCATGTTGTTCCAATCCCCTAAGACTTCCACTCATCCTTGGAACACAATTGAAGATATTTTAAATTTAAATCAAAGAGGTTTCTGTTCCTCCATTTACAGCCTCAGCAACTTTCACTTCGAAGGTCCAGAAAGGTAGTAAAAACATCATGTAAAGTAGTCCATGGTACTCCAGTGGTTCAACTTAAACTTTCTGAAGTGAAGGGAATGATTTTTGTGTGCCAAAAATAAAAATAACGACTATATACAACATTTTCTTCACTTCCGCTTATATCTCTAATGCGCATTCACGAGAGCTGCTTCTCTGGTCCATGAGAGCATTGCGACGCATGCATGTTGTGTTGACATGAGTCGTGCTCTCGCGTCAAGTTGAACCACTGGAGTAACATGGACTACTTCCATGACCTTTCTGGGCCTTCAAAGTGGAAGTTGCTTAGGCTGTCAATGGAGGAACAGAAACCTCTGAGGATGAACGAAAGTGGGAAGGGATTGGAACAACACGAGGGTGAGTAATTAATGACAGAATTTTATTTTGGGTGAACTATCCCTTTAAAATCTTATTTTATCTCAAAACAGGGACCAACTGGTGTAACGAGAAGATAGAGAATGGAGGCTGTTCCTTCATGTGCCTGCCAGCTCCACAAGTTAACAAACATTCTCCTAAATTCACCTGTGTTTGTCCGCAAGGTCAAACACTCACCTCAGACGGCCTGCGCTGCAGACCAGGCACGTAACAGAAACATCTCTTTGTAACAAAAATCAATGCATTGCTGATCAAGCTTTCATTTGCATTGTTACATTTTGTGTGTGTGTGTGTGTGTGTGTGTGTGTGTGTGTGTGTGTGCGCGCGTCATCCATTTTTATGTCATTCATAAATCATTGTTGATGGTCATCTTTGGCCAATGTTTTGACTGCAGCGCTAGAATCAAGTTGCACAAGTTCCTTAAATCTAAGAATGTCATTTTATTGCTGCAGCTCTGTATTGCTCTCTTATGACAGAGGCACCTACAGCTATCCCTCGAGATGTAGGGAGGCTGACCCCTCACCCCAAAGGTAAAGCAGTTACTAGGATGTTAACTGCATGTGCATGGCGATCAATGCCTTTGATTTGCTTCCCACCATAATGATAGCTGGCTTCACAACTGAAGTCTGTAGAAGCGGCACATGTTAACATTTCCCTCAAGCTTGCGCTGAGGTAGGCTGATGGGTGTGATGGCTAACCTGTTAGTAAAATCTCTACTGTGAGATTTTGGCTACTTTAGTGCTAATCCCTCCTAATATGAGCACATATTGTGGGGTATTTAAATATTTTTTTTTAATTTCTTGAATTTCTACTGGCCGCAACTGAGATCTGCTGCTTAAACTCTAGATGACGGCCATAAGTCTACAGATTGTTCTACATTTAGCCTATATCATTGACTTTAGTTTGATTATTTGTAGCATGCATTTTGATATATGTGAAAAATGGAAAAGGAGCCTCCAGTGTTTATACTCATAAACATAATTTTGTTTTAAAGCATCTGCAGTACCGAAGGTTGCCTCTGAACCAGTTCGGGCTGGTAAGGCTAGTTGCCTCCCATATACTTGAATCTAAATCTGGAATTAAGTCTGTAACTGTAACAAGACTGGAAATAGTGGATGTAAAGTATTTGTTTAAGAAATTCCATTCATCCTTTTGTTACTGCTTGTCTGCTTACTACACCCTCATATCCAAACTTCATTTACACCATTACTCAAAGATTATTTTGCTTTGCCGACTCTTGATATAGTTTGTTTTATAGTCTTTTACGTTTCCTTTTACCATTAGAAGGAAATATAAGCACCTCGATACATGAAGTAAATTCATCTGCCAAAGGATCTGCTGCTGCCTGGGCTATTCTTCCTGTGTGTAAGTACATTGCTTCTGCTCCTGTAATATGATGTTCACAGTTGTGTTATTTATGATCTATACATCTGTGTTTAATTCAAATTGGAACAATTTATATACCTCATGAAATTATTCTATGTTTTCTATTTATTTTAGCTTCAGAGTCATCTATATGCGAGTGTAGTCCTAGAAGTTGACTAATCTTTAGAAGATTAACTAAAATATTGAAACAGGAAGTTTGGGCATGTCACACAGGAAAGAAAAACGCATTAGTCAGGACATTTTTCTTTATGAAGTTTCTTTTACATATTTGCTGGAACGTTTTCACTATGCCTACAGTCCAGTTGTTATAGAGTTATTCAGTTCATTGTTCTTTGTCTGCAGTGTTATTGGCAATGGCTGCTGTGGGTGGTTACTTAATGTGGCGCAACTGGCAGATCAAAAATAAGAAGAGCATGAACTTCGATAATCCGGTATATCTGAAGACCACAGAGGAAGACCTCAATATTGATATCAGCAGGCACAGTGCTTCTGTAGGCCACACGTACCCTGCTGTGAGTAATGCATAATCCTTATCTGTGGTTTCAGATTAATGAAACCATAGATTTGTCATCTACTTCATTGTTACATAAATTAGAAATATGGATTTTTTTCTTTTGAGCAATCATCTCTGCTATGCCATAATGCAGTTAGTCCTGGGATTATTTGGTTGTGGCAAGTTGCTCTTATTTTATGCCAGACACTGGTTTCATTTTTGCCAAATGGGCTGTAATGCATCCCTAATTTTCTTTTGTCTTGTTCCTGCAGATTTCAGTGGTAAACACAGAAGATGACTTGTCATAACCTAAGCACCCATAATGCTCCAGTTTATTTATTAGCCACTTGGCACCAATGGCAACTGCTGCCGTTTCAAAGGTTTCACAACCAGCTGCCTTCTGAAGTGCATTTCCAAGTTTCTTTTTTTTCTCCAATAAGAGGATGTCATTTGTGGTACGAGAAAGTATTTGCACCCTGCTCACACTGAGCGTGCTCCAAAAGCATCAGGGCCTGGGTTTTTACTTTCACGTTCACCATAATGGCCCCAAAATGATTCAACAGCCTTAATTCCTACTTACAAGGATGACGGCATAGCTGGAGACCCAGAACGCTGATTATAGATGGCCAGTAGTGTGTGTGGATGCCTGAAATATTTCAATGAAAATGCGTATTTTAGGTGGCCAGGTCTTTAAGATGTACGTTTCTCTTTCCTGTTTTCCTAATGAACAATATTTTCCAGAGATGCATTATTATGAAGGTTTGTGTGTCTTTCTGGGTTTAAAAAAGCTCTAGGAAAAAGTGCTGTTACAACATTTGTAAAACATTGTATATATCCCTCTCTGGAAAACATAATCAGGATTCCTCAAGCACTTTGATCAAATGTTCCTCTGTAAATAAGATTGTATACATTTTTGCTATGGTTGGGCACTGTACCAGGGTAGAGGAAAATGTATTTAAAAAATGAAGTTTGTTAAAACTATTTTGTATGTTTGTGTGCCGTTTCTGTGACCTTTTATAGCAGTGTACAGGGGAACAAAATGCTCTGTATTGTGAAAAGGAAACATTTGCAAACGTAAAATAAAATTAAAGTTTCTTTATTGGTCAAAATGAAAGTTAACCTTGCGCTTGAATATTTACTTAATTTTTATAGGCTTATCTGAGACTAGGTTAGGGTAACTGGGTAGGATCTGAGCCAGACTCCAACTCTGGTCGCCTGCATATAATGCTACACTGAAATCAGAATGATAGCATTTTTAGGCACTCGTGTAATTACCATCAATTCCAGAATTACTAGTAAACTCTAGACTTTCTTTAAGCCCCAACATTTTGAGTTGGTGTCTATTAATCATCATGATGCAAACTGATATTTATAACTGCATATTCGCAGTGGCAGCACGAACGTAATGAAATATGCAGGTGTAACATCAATTACAGCTGAGTTCACATTACAATTTTGCTGTCTGAGACCGATTTCAGAGATTGTAAAAGATTTCTCCTCTTGTACGGCAAATTCAGCAGTCATCATGACCTTCACAAGGGCCAATGAATTTGCGATAAATATGAATCTATGAAAAGCGTCTGAAATTTGCTTTGGGCGGGGTGATTGCGCCGACCAAAGTCGTAGCTGTGATGTGAATCAGTCAAAATCGTAGATAATACAGTATGCACCTGTGTTAATGTGTTTTCATTTTTTCATACTAGAACTAAATATAGCTTCCTGTCTTTGGATGTGAGAAAGTTAAACTGCCTAACATGTCACTTTATTCCAACAAAAAAGCACTTATTACAACCTCTGAACTCTCCAGTAGGACCTTCCCAGGTAGACTCTGTGATAAATTCGACATGAAATGAAGTTGTGAAGCTTTTCTTTCCCTATTGTGATGTACAGTAGTCAACATTAGGAGCAAGTGGATCAAAACAAGTTAATCAAAGTTGTCCTAAGACAAGAACGCATTTTGGTTTTGACCTTTGATGAAAGGTTTTGATCCACTTCAAATGTTGACTACTGTATATCCAAGTGAAGCAGCTTCTCGAATGAGAAAAAATGTTAAAGGACTTAATTTTGACCATCTGCAATTGATTGGATTGTTGGCATTTGGTATTGCTGCGATCTCATGTGGTTGCTGAAGGGGAGGTTTTAATGCAGTACACGTAATCAAAGAAAAAATGTCGTTGCAAGGGGGAGGGGAAGTTATTTTGATTTTAAAAAAGTGGTGGTTCAAATGGCCAATAGTTAGAATGTGGTCTGATGTCCCATCCCTTTGCAAAATGGCTCTCATGCATATTCCACATTATTTGGTGTAGGGTATGTCAAAAGACTTCCGTAGATCATTGCTCGCACTCATTCCTCGGACCCCCACGGGACATTTTTTATGCGTCCTTTTCCCACACTTGATTCAGATCATCAGCTCATTAGGAGAAAGATCCATTTACTGAACCAAGTGTGTCAGATAAGACAGACATTCAAAATTTGCAGCGCAGTGGGTCCTCTGGACCAGAGTTGAGAAGCACTGTTGCTGTGGTTTACAAGCCAGATGGTGTAATATCCTCGTATTCTGTTGGAGGTTGGTGAATGTACGGCAATGAAAGACATCAGGGTTGGTAGAGAGAGTCTGGGAGAGGATCATAGTATTTAAACCTTTAAGCACTCAGATCCTCTCTGTCAGCAACATTAGTCGGTGCTGCTTCCTGCAGTTGCTCAGGGGTCTGACTCGGAGGTATTAGAGGCATCTAATGCATCTACACCCCCAGTAACCTGTGCATCTGCCAGGCTGAGAGGATGCTGGCACCATGATCAAGCTTAAAGGCAGGAGGCAAAGCCTTTTCCCCAACTATAAACTTGGGGTCACAGTCCCTGCTCCCAAGGATCCAGAGGACTCTGAGCTTCCTTTCGGTCAACACAACTGGGTAAAACCATGGAATTTGATGCAGGAATTAAGAAAGGATATATATGACATCTATGTAGAGTATGATGATGAAGAAGAGGATGTCGACTCCTAGTAAACTGTCCTCTGACTAAAAACTACATGCTGAACATCAACGTTGGAGGCAAGGTCTACCAGATCTCTTACAGGGTAGCAGCAAAATATCCCAAGACAAGAATTGGACGACTAGCAACGTATACTGACCACAACAGGAAACTTGATCTCTGTGATGATTACACTGTCCAGAACAATGAGTTTTTCTTTGACAGGGACCCAGACATCTTCCACAACTTCTTCAACTTCTATAGGACTGGAGTTCTCTGGATCAAAGATTAATTGTGCCCACGCGATTTTTTGGAGGAGATCAACTTCTGGGGTGTTCGTATCAAGAACACCCATCGCTGCTGCCGCATTTCGTTCGAGGAACGGCAAGATGAACTCAATGAACAGCTGAAGGTACAACGGGAACTCGAGGCAGAGGTGGAAACTGAGGAGCACGAGGACTTATTTCAGGATATGGCTTTCGGTCATACACGTTTCCTCATTTGGAACATGATGGAGAAGCCATTATCTTCAGTCACAGCCAAGCTCATGGCAGTAGCATCCAGTTTCTTCGTGCTGGTATTACTCGTGGCTGTGACTCTCAATACGGTAGAGGGAATGCACAACGACCACCTGCGAGTACGTTGAGGCTTTCTGCATTGCGTTTTTTACCATGGAATATCTGCTCCGGCTTGTGTCCACGCCTGATCTCAAACTTTTTTTGAAGGAGCATGCTGAATGCTGTGGACCTGATTGCAATCCTTCCATTATATCTTCAGATGGCCCTAGAGTGTTTCGAGAACGAAGACTACGGGAAACATGGTAGCGATATCGAGACTGTAGGACGGGTGGGTAAATTGGGGCAAGTTCTCCGCATCACGCGTCTCATGAGGATATTTTGTATCCTAAAACTAGCACGTCACTCGACTGGACTTCGAGCCTTCGGCTTCACGCTCCGGCAATTTTACCAACAAGTGGGCTGTCTTTTCCTCTTCATTGCGATGGAATTTTCACCTTCTCTGCCATGGTGTATACCGTAGAGCATGATGTGCATCACACAAACTTCACCAGTATTCCACATGCATGGTGGTGGGCAGCTGTAAGTACATGTTTTTTCAAGTTTATTCCTGGTATAAGTAGTACTGTGGTACTATGATAAAGCGATCAGGTGATAATGCAGTGATGCTTTAGTACATACACCATGGTACTGGATGATTACCTGTATACTGTGGGATGTGCATGGCGCTCCAAGAACTTCTAATTATTATGATTATGCTTGTATATACATGGTACATGTCCAAAAAAATTGTAATATGATACTTTTCTCTTTCTGTAAAGTACTGACAGAGCCACACTACCTGGTGTCTTTCTGCTATAATGCTATCAAATGCTTCCTCACATCTGTGATAAGTCCAAGTGGAGTACTGCATCTGTCGTCAATGTGTCGCTTGCCAACCGTGTAATCCCATAATGCTCTTCTTAACTAATTATCTGTAGAGGGACCTTTTTTGGCATTTTCAGAATCTGTGACTTAAAATAAGTCTCAGAAGATTGTGGGTCATTAGTCATTTTACTGGCGCACTCAAGTATTCCTCATGCATTTCCTCCACAGGTGAGCATCTCCACTGTGGGCTATGGCGACATGTTTCCAGAGACTCCTCTGGGCAGGATTTTTGCATTTGCGTGCATCTCATTTGGAATTACTCAACGGCATGCCAATCTCCATCCTGTTCAATAAATTCTCAGACTACTATTCAAAGCTGAAAGCCTATGAATACACCACCTCTTTGAAGAATCGCGGGAAAGTGAGGTTTGTGAAAAGGGCTGCAAAGAAGTTTTCAGAATGTTTTTAGGTTGCCATGTGCTGACCTACTCTTTCCACCAACGGACTGATTTTTAAATTATGGACTTGATCTTCTTTTCAAAAAATTCAAACCAACCAGACCAATTAAGTAACTGTCTTCAAACAAACTAGCCACTGCTTGCTTTTGTGCTGCTGGATACATGCATATTGAGGAACTTTTGTACTATAAACTAAAGTCTTTTTTTTTTTTTACGAATCAACACATTTAGGCTGCTCTAACAAGGATGCCATTAATAAATACTTGCCTTGGCACAACAATTGAATTGTACGAGATCATTTGTTTATTGCTATTACATTATGGCACAGTAAAAAAAAATATTTTTTTTTTACAATGTCATTAGAAATAATCAGTTGAAGGTTTTAACATCTGGCTGAGCACAAGCTCAGCTTCAATACTTTTTTTTAATATCTATATATAATTTTGTATAGACATTTGTGTAAGTTTTAATCAAGAAAAGCCAATTTATGATTTACATCAACTGGTTTCCAGTGGAAGCACTGGAGCAGGCAAGATTTCCTATAAGATTAACTTCTGTATTGGTAGGGCTATTTGGCAACATCTTACAGTGCTTTACAGGAAATTCAGAACTGACATCCTCACTACAATAGCCTGGTGTTATGTGACAATTACACACCCTGCCCAAACTTGACTTAATAAAAGGTGGCCATTGTGACATCCTTAAGAACGTAGACAACTACAGTGTAATTCACTCTGAAAAGCACGTTCATGCAGGCATTGATAATCCTTGAAAGATTGAAGTCCCAAGGACAGATGGAAGTAGAGTAGGGCAACAAAATTCATTTTCAAGCATGCATGCCTCCATATTCAACGCTACCTTTTTATATTTTGTCTATCATTTTTACTTTGAGTTGAAACTACCCTTTTATTTTTTTATATATTTTATTATTTCTATTTATTTAAATACAAGCTGACCTAAAATATACTTCACAAGTCATTCAGAATCTGCATGAAATTTGCTGCAACACTTTATGAACAAATCTCACATAGAAATCTCCGGATTGTATTTCACCCCACAAATCTAAAGAAAGAAAATTGATAAAAAAGAAACATATGTCTGTTATGATTTTATTGCATGTTGGCAATTTAATAAAAATTAAGCACATTTTCTGCTAAATCACCTTGTCTTTGACCGTTTTTTAAATCAGCATATATTAATTGTACAAAAAAAATATCATGCATTAATAGCATTTCTGTCCACATTACTGCATCATTTGCTTAATTTTCATGAAAATGTCTTGAATGAATTTTGAGGTGAAATACAACCTGGACATCTTCTTGATTGGTTTCATAAGATTAAAAAGAAAAATAATAAAAAAAGAAATAAACTCAGGTTCAGGTATTTTTGCGAGAGTGTGTTCTGTATTTACATACATCAGCATATAAATTCTCAATTAAAAATCCAAAGGAAAAAGAACTAACAATACAAAACTGATTTGGCAGATCAGGCCAGTTTTTCAAGCAGAACCTCAACGCCTTTCGAGTTCTGGACCTTCTGTAGTTCAGGAAGGATGGATTTCAGCATAACTTTCACTTCTTCAGCAACACTTTCATCTGCACTTTGGAGAAGGCTGTGGAAACACAATGAAAACCAAGCAGCTGAAACTTCAATCAAATACAATCAGCCAATGCACAGATCCACTCAAACGTTAAACATGTCTCTGCATACAGCAGCGGGTTCAATTTTTCATATATTTGGTGGGAAAAATTACATCAGAATAAACAAACAGTCCAGGCAAAAAATATAAAGAAACAAATCTCTCACTGCTTAAAGTCTTAGGGAGATTATAAGAGGTCATGCACAAAGACTGAGACGGGGAGTGGAAAGAACCCATAAACCTTTGCGGCATGTAACTCAAGGGCTTGTCTGCTTCAATGGCGGCTGGGAGCCAGAGTTTAGTCCTTTATTAGCATACAGACAACAGCAGAGAATAATGAAGCAGGACTGTGGAAGATGTGCTTAACCTAAAGCTCACTGTAGGGAATCCCTCCAGCTAATAATCGTGCTTTAAAAGACAGCGTGATGGAAAAGCAGCGAATTTGCTGCGATAGAGAGCTTGGGATGTCACAGGATAAGCGCTTTTGGAGGCTTTGTAAAGTGGGGGCTTTAAACATGAATGACTGCACAGAGATGTTCTTCTGTGTGTGTTCAGTGTATTTAACCAGCGCTCACAGAACAATGGCTGCTGTGGTATGTTTACACCCACCAATTCAAAAGCAAGTTTTCTATCTTACTAGAGTGCATAAAAGGGAGTGTATTTTGTTATTTTTAGATCCGTTCATTTGTGAAGGTCATAAACTTACCAACAAAGAACGATGGCACCACGGTTGACTGAAGCCCACGTCTTGAGGTTCTCCAACCCCACCTTCTCCAGAAGAATCCTGGAGAAACGCTCTGGGGAATAAAATAAGGCAGGGCAGGCCAGTAAAACATTTGTTCGCATTGGAAAACGACTCACTTTGTTTTTATTAGTTTACATAAAGAAAATGACTTCTATGAATAGAAAAAGAAATTCAAAAGTATCCTCAAAAATCCCATCAAGCTTTGACATTTTGTACTTGCCTTCTCTCTCTGCCTCCTTCATCTTAGCATCCTGCTCGATCAACCATTTCAACACCAGATGACCAGCGGGGTGCTCTGCCATATGAAGCTACAGGAAACACAATTATTAATCCATTACCATAAAAAAAAATAAATGTAAACCCTGTAACCCTATAATGCTTTAAATATTTCTACAAAAAAAAAAAATAATTGCAAAACTTTCGAATAAAGTCTCATTAGTTAATGCATTAACTAACATTACCTAACAATGGGCAATACATTTGCTTCAGTGTTTATTCATCTTTGTTATTGCTAGATAATAAAAATACAACCGTTTATTGTTAGTTTAACTCTGGACCATTAAATATCAAAAATATGGTCATGCAGAATAATGCATTAATATGTTCTTTACAAGTACTAATAATGCATGAGAACTGGCCCCTAAAGTCTTACCATAAATTTTGAAATTAAGATGAACAAATGCTTTAAAAGTATTTTTCATTGTTAGTTTATAACACAATTCATTTTGTGCCATGAATGCAGCATTTTAAGTCAGGATATGTATCCGGCGGATTGTCTCTCAGATAACCCGACATGGTTGATCGGACAAGTGGAGGGGTCTTGTATCAGCCTGAAGGGGTTTATTCTGAGATAACAACCGGCTGGATGTACATTATCCCGCTTATTACACGGCTAAAAAGATTGTTTTTTACAAATAATGTTTGAACTTAATGCTGAAGTCTTCCCCCTTGTAACACCGGTGGTTAAGTGTTTTTCATTCACAAGATGCGCCAGACATCAACGAAAGCGGATTGTACTCGTTTAAACATTGTATACCGTTCAAGATAACTCGTAGTACCGATAGCGGTGTGTTATTCAATTGCGGTTGTTATCTGGGATAACATACCGCTGGATGGCGCGATTGACCAATCAGAATCAAGTATTCCACAGAGCCGTGTAATAAATGAAGATAATCTTATTTAAAAATAAACTCGACTGAATGAATGAATGAATGGTGGATCCAAAGTAACACATTAACACTGCTATTACTGACAGTACTGCAGATATCTTCAGCATTAGGTGAGACACCTGTAGATGAGTTACCTGGCCATCTTCTCCTCCCGGTATGAGGGGTTGGGCTGCCAGAGCCGCCACAGCCTCCATGGCAGGTCTGAGATCTCCGATGGCGGCGCCCAGGATGTCCCTCACAGCCACGCTACAGGCTTTATCCATGACCATAGACGGAGCGTTCTCACACAGGTACTTCAGCAGAGGAGGAGACACGGCCTCCAGCAGCTCCGTCCTCCTGATCGCGACATCCTTCTTACTGTAGGAGAAAATACTTAGCAGTGCACTTCTTCATGCTTTATTTTCCATCTGACACCGCGGTAGGGCTGCGGTTGGCACTTATGACCCAAGTGCAGTACATGTCAATAGAAAAGAGGACATACCTGTGTGCATTGCCGTCACCTTTCTTAAGCACCTGAATGATCTCGGGTAAGAAATGGGCAGGGTCTCTTGGGCTCAGCATGTAAAGCAGCACCTTTTTACCATATTTATTGCTGATTACTTCAGATAAGGAACTAACCATTTCCTGAGAGCAAAATAAGACAAAAAAATGTCTCAAATATTAGAAACAATAATAATAAATAGATAAAATATTTGTCAAGACAAACTTTAGGTTGGCTTGAGAAAGCCTAGGCTGAAAGTTTAAAGGTGCAGTGTGTAAATCTTAGCGGTGAGGTTGTGAATTGCAACCAAATGCTGAGTCCCCCCCGCTCCAACCCTCCCTTTAGACAAGCTTGGTGGCCCATACGTAACTAAGATGTCGTCGTACAGACCGCAGAAGCAATGAGATATTCTTTCAAAGGTAATTAAGGAATTGTAATTTTACTTACTTTTCATAATCGTGGTATTGCGATGAATTTACTTGTTCATCTTGTGTCAGTTTTGATCACAAGAACACAAAGGGAGGAAACATCGCGCCGTGGAGAGCAGTGAGTTGGTTACGTTTAGGGCTACTGTTAGAACCATGGCGGCGACTCCCATGTAAGCGAACCCGCGGTGGTGTATATCAGAAGTGCGCTCAATCTCAGGTAAAAACAACATAACGGCTCATTAAGTACGGTCTTTATACACCTCTGAAAACATAGTTGTGTGTATTATATTGCATTTCTGTCAATAGATCGATGTAAATATTACACATTGCACCTTTAAAGCAGTTGTAAATTTGGAAAATTTAGATAGATTAGATGTTGATAACATGTTTCTATCATGATTAGCATGTTGTATCGACTGCTGGCATGTTAGCACGTACTAGCTGTCGCTATCATGTTTCCTAACAAGATTAACATATTATTTAGCTGTGCTAACTACGAACAAGTACTAGCGTCGGTACCAATCGTTAGCAATTTATTAGCATGTTGCTAGAATTCTAACTGACTTAGCATTTTGCTAGCAAGTGTCGAGCTTCGCTAACATAATTAAGTCAAGGTACATCATGTCCGTTAGCATGTGTCTTCTTACATGATTAGCAGTGACTTGCATTCACTAGCAAGATCAGCAAGATTTTACTTTGCTAAACATCACTAGCAATTAACTAACAGTTGCTAGCCTTTCTTCTCAATGTGATTAACATGTACACATGTTGCTAACATTATTAACATGCACTAAACTACATAATTGCTACAGGTTTGTACATTATTAGCATGTTGCTATATTTTCTTCTCTATCATGGTTAACAAGTCTACTAGCATGATTACAATTGTAACAGGTTGTTAGCCCTCCCCTGTTTCTATCTAATCTAATCTTATCTAGCGTGATTAACATCTACTAGCAGGTTGGTTAGCAATTATAACAATGCTACTTCATATCGTTGGCATTATTAACATGCTACTAGCGATCTCTGCATTTGTTTTGTAGACAGAGTGCATGTTGCTACATGTGTTTCTCAGTTTCTAGATGATTAACAAGTACTATCTGTCGATAGCATGGTTACCAGTTACTAGCATATCACTATCAATTGTTAACAAGTTCCTACTAGTTACTAGCATATCACTAGCATGGTTAACATGCTACTAGCATATCGCTAGCATTGTTAACATGCTACTAGCATATCGCTAGCATTATTAACATGCTACTAGCATATCGCTAGCATTATTAACATGCTACTAGCATATCGCTAGCATTATTAACATGCTACTAGCATATCGCTAGCATTGTTAACATGCTACTAGCATATCGCTAGCATTATTAACATGCTACTAGCATATCGCTAGCATTATTAACATGCTACTAGCATATCGCTAGCATTATTAACATGCTACTAGCATATCGCTAGCATTGTTAACATGCTACTAGCATATCGCTAGCATTGTTAACATGCTACTAGCATATCGCTAGCATTATTAACATGCTACTAGCATATCGTTGGCATTAACATGCTACTAGCATATCGTTGGCATTAACATGCTACTAGCATATCGTTGGCAATATTAACATGCTACTAGCATATCGCTAGCATTGTTAACATGCTACTAGCATATCGCTAGCATTGTTAACATGCTACTAGCATATCGCTAGCATTGTTAACATGCTACTAGCATATCGCTAGCATTATTAACATGCTACTAGCATATCGCTAGCATTATTAACATGCTACTAGCATATCGCTAGCATTATTAACATGCTACTAGCATATCGCTAGCATTATTAACATGCTACTAGCATATCGCTAGCATTATTAACATGCTACTAGCATATCGTTGGCATTAACATGCTACTAGCATATCGTTGGCATTAACATGCTACTAGCATATCGCTAGCATTATTAACATGCTACTAGCATATCGCTAGCATGTTTGTAACATGATTAGCATGTTGCTAGCATGTTAAAAGTAACTATCATGTATGATACATGTAACATGCTACACTAGCATATCGCACTAGCATTCTTAACATGCTACGGCTACTATCATTCGCGAGCATTTTTTGTAACCATGATTAGTCATGTTTAACAAGTACTATCTGTATAGCAGTTAACAAGGTACTCAGCATGATGATCATTGTTATAAGTTTTCTAACCTAATTAGCATGTGTCAGCTAGATAGATGACAGATGGGTGGCATGTTACTAAACACACAGAAGGGAAGTCTGATCGAGTCTAATGGGCTTCAGTGTGTTTAGATTTTAATTTTGACAGTTTGAATAGTCTTTTGAACATTTGAACATTCCGTCAATGTAAGTCTATGGGATTTTTATGATTTTGAATCTTCAGTTTTATGAAAACTATAAGTCGGATCAGTCTGAAAAGATATAGCAACCCGAGTCAGATCAGTCTGAAGAGCTGGGCTGAGTTTGGTGGTGCTAGCTTGAAAGCTCTAGGAGCAGCATTCAGAAACGTCAGTCTCATATGAATAAGAAGCTTAAATAGCAGATCAGTAGGTTGGCTTTCTCAAGCTCAAGCTAAATAACACACAAACCACCAACTAATAAAGAAAAACTAAAGAGCACTTACTGAGATGATAATTTGTTTAACCAACTTCGTGTCATCAATGCAATCGAATGCAGCCAATAGTACAAGATGAGCATATTCACCCTGAAAATACATAAATATATCTTATTTTTACTGCCTTAAAACATATGATGGACTGAAAAATTACAACGCATTATTCAGGTGAATCTCACTAAATCTGTCAATCATATGTCTAGGTCATATTTCCCGCTGAAAATCTAATGAAAGCAGTAATGATAGTTTGCTTAAAGAAAACAAAGCCACTTTTTGTAATATTAAGACTACTTTGCTTTGTGGTATCAAAAATCTTTATTTTAATAAAATTATATATATATAAAAAGATTTTTGTTAACATTACTGTATGTTTTTTGATCAGCTTAATGTATCCTCCTCATGGATAAACTTTGTGGATAACATAGACACTATATATATTAAACACACAATGCTATATATTATTTATTCCAGACTTGTCTGTATATTTCACGCCATCCAGTCATTATCTTTCCAGATAAGAAAGTAGCTAACCTTGCAAACGTTGCCATGATGTGTCAATCAACAACTTTTATACAACTTTTCGTCCCTGAAAAAGACAACAGAGAAGACAAAACCCGTCACACTCAACACAAACACTACGATCCATGAAACGGTCCCCTAAATCAGGTGTCTAAAGGAGTGCTAACATTGGGGTGTGCCGTGCCAGACGCAAGTTCATGTACTCTGGCTCCGTCCGTGTGTGGTGCCATGTACACACCGCCATCTCCGCCTCTCTGATGTTCGATCATCTCCTAAGGACACACCGCTACAACAGACAGTAGACAGCAATCGGCAGAATCAAGCGCTTGGTGGGGGGTCGTGGTCGCTGGTCACAGCATACACCGTTCTCCTGCTTGGTGGAGCGTCTCAAGAATCCAGAAACACTTTGTGGACCCACGTAAGTTTGATGACTGCCCCTCTCCCTGTAAGGGCGCGACGCTTAATGCACTCAGAAATGAGTACTAATAGACTGTATCATCACATCATCACATACAGGTAACAGATTGCGGCAGGACGTATATACTAAATACTTGCGAGACGGGTTAAAACAAAACGTCAGCTGGATACAGAGTTAGCGACCAGATTTTATTTTATTAATGTTATTAATTATATCGTTTCAGAGTGTTTATTATTATTTTTAATTTGATCTTATTGCTTTTTTTTTACTTTAGCTTTTCTTTTTAATTTCAGATTCTAAATTTTTAGTAATGTTGCTTGTCAATTAGGTTTGTTATTTCTGTTTTTTTTATTTCTATTTAGCTTTAATTTTTTTTTTTTCAGTTTTAGTCATTTTAGTACTTTATTTCAGTTGGCTTCCAAAGAAACATATTTGTTATTCATAATTTGTATTTATGTTATACTTTATTTTATTTCAGCTTTATTTCGGTTAACGAAAATTTTTGATTTTTATTCAGGTGTTACATAACGTGAAGCTGTTTTTCGAGTGATGCAAAAATCATTGTTCATTTTAAATTCATCAAGTTACATAAAAAGATAAAATACATTTTGTTCATTTGTAATTAATTCATTACATTAACCACTGGATTAACAGATCCGTAACATTTACATTTTTAATACATAAACCACTTTTCAGCAGGATTTCCTACAAAAATAACTATTGTTGTGATGTTTACAACTTACACTCGATGAAAAATCCTCTAAATAAATTCTCCAGTAAAGAGGACACTTATGAAAAGAAATTGAAAGATGAATTACTGTAGACAGCCCTCAAAATTCCTCATATTGTGGTATAAGATTTCGGTCATACCGGCTTTAAAAGTTACTCACTTCTGAGCCATTGGTGTGAGGATCTGCTTCATTTCATCTATGATGCCCTCTAATTTCTCTGGATTTGCTTCCAAAACCTTCTCTAGCGTTGGACAAACTGAGGACTGAAAAACAGAAAATGCTCTCACCATCACGGCGGACACCAAACACACTGATCTTTCCATGTACTTCAGAAACAGAGTTTCCAAGAGTCCAGCAGCTCAGAGCTCGAGTACCTTGCAGACTTGGAATGCGTTTCCGTAGAGCTCCTCGGTGAGCATGAGTCTCTGGGACAGGACGGCCTTGTCGTTGTAAGCGTACTCGACTACTGAAGACGCCTCGGAGTGCCTGAGCATCTGCCTGACGTTCCCCTTAAAAGCCGACATCACTGCCCCCACCTGCGGTTTGCTCCTACAAGACAAATCAGTGTTTTTGGATCATAAAAACATGTTCATCATTCCGAATCAAGCCTGAAGTCAAACACTGCAAAGAACGTGATTCAATCCATGTTTTTCAGAATAACTGCATTATAATTAGCTGAAATATGGAAGTGACTTACCCATACATTAGAAACTTTTTCACAATGTTTCTAGCATATTTCGATTTACTCAACTCCACTATGTGCTCTAGAAAGACAAACATCCAGGTGAGAAGGACGATGAGAGACAACCACTTCACATAACTTCAGTTTCATTGCACTGATGAGAAGACCAACCTTTGAGCTCATCGAAGACCTCCAGTCTCTGCTGATCATTGCCAAACTGAATAAAACACTGCAGCACTCGTGTGGAATCATGAGCAAATGCAATCTAGTGAAGAAAAGACAAGCACAACAGTGTTTTACAGTAAAATACTATAAGATCACTTCAAACAGTGAATACTCAGCATAATAAAGAATCTTCACTTACCGTTTTAATTTTGCCCTTCACAAGATTCTGTAGCTCTTTCATCAGTTTGGACCTTTTTTGCTTGTCACAGTCTTTCCTGTATTTCCACAAAACACACTGTGTGAGTGTTACTGCAAACTTTTTTGACCCCAGCGGTTGGGTTGTTTTGACCCCACGCGGAAACTTGGTTTTGTTTTGACCCCCAGGGGTTGGGGTTGTTTTGACCCAGCGGTTGGTTTGTTTTGTTTTGACCCAGCGGTTGGGTTGGGTTGTTTTGGCCCAGCGGTTGGGTTGTTTTGACCCAGGGTTGTTGGGTTGTTTTGACCCAGCTATTTGGTTGTTTTGACCCAGGGGTTGGGTTGGTTTGACCCCAGGGGTTGGGTTGGTTTGACCCCAGGGGTTGGGTTGGTTTGACCCCAGGGGTTGGGTTGGTTTGAACCCCCAGGGTTTGTTTGGTTTGACCCCAAGGTTGGGGTTGGTTGACCCCATGGGTTTGGGTGGTTTGACCCCAGGGTTTTGGGGTTTGGTTTGACCCCAGGGGTTTGGGGTTGGTGTGGGGGTTTTGGACCCCGGGGTTGGGGTTTTTTGACGCCCATCCGGTGGGGGTTGTTTGACCCCCAGCGGTGGGTTTGGTTTGACCCAAGCTTGGGTTTTTGGTTTTGACCCCACGGTTGGGTTAGTTTGACCCCCAGCGTTGGGTTGGGTTGACCCACGGGTTAGTTGGGTTGGGTTGGTTTGATGACCCGGGGTTGGGTTGGTTTGACCCATGGGTTGTGGGTGGGTTTTGACCCAGGGGTTGGGTTGGGTTGTTTGAACCCAGGGTTGGTTGGGTTGGTTTGACCCAGGGTTTGGGTTGGGGTTGGTTTGACCCCGGGGTTGGTTGGGGTTTGTTTGACCCCAGGGTTGGGTTGGTTTGACCCAGGGGTGGGTTGGGTTGACCCAGGGGTTGCGTTGGGTTGGTTTGACCCGTGGTTTTGTTGGTGTTGACCCAGGGGTTGGTGGTTTGGTTTGCCCATGGGTTGGTTGGTTTGACCCCGCGGTTGGGTTGGTTTACCCAGGTTTTGGTGGGTTGTTTGACCCAGGGTTGGGTTGGGTTTGTTTTACCCCGGGGTTGGGTTTGGTTTGAACACCAGGGTTGGGTTTGGTTTGACCCAGGGGTTGGTTTGGTTGACCACCCAGGGTTTGGGTTGGGTTTTTGTTTTTACCCAGGGGTTGGTTGGTTTGACCCGGGGTTGGGTTTGGTTTGACCCCCCACTGGTTGGTTGGTTTGACCCAGGGGTTGGGTTGGTTTGACCCCGGGGTTGGGTCGTTTTGACCCAGGGGTTGGGTTGGTTTGGCCCAGCGGTTGGGTTGGTTTGACCCGCATCGGTTGGGGTTGGTTGTTTTGATTTGACCCCAGTTGGTTGCCGGCTGGTCAAACACCCAATACGGGTTTTGGGTCCCCCATTTTAACCCAGCATTTTTTAGAGTGTATGATATTTGTTTTAGAATTATTTGTTTATTTGTTAGAAGCGATGGCATCTTTTGCTTTGATATTTATTCAAACTAATTATTGTAACTTCTTTTTGTCATTAAAAGTGTCTTGTTTTATGCATTTGTTTATTAACACTTTTGAAAAATAAAAAAAATGATATATTTTACACAAAGTGCCATACACAAACCATTTCAATATTTACTGTAAAAACGTGGCTACCAAGAAGACTGCATTAATGGACAGTGTCAGTGGAAAAGCTTCAGATGAAATGAGTCATGTGATGTGTTAAGAAAACAAACATTTCTAACTTATTAACAATATTTCTGCTCTGCATTATTTCCCCATCAAGCTGTAATTCTTTATCAAATGATGCTAAATGTGTATAACTATTTATTGAACGTATTTAGGATTATTATTCATTCCCACCACAGAATAAACTGTAATTTGAAATGAGATGGAAATGACATTTGTTTATGATGGTTAAAAACAAAATTGAATTTAACATGAAAAACTGCTATATAACTGCCACTTTTTTATGTTCTTACTTCACTCAGTCATTTATTTACTTTATAACAGCAATTAAATATCGGTTCGGCATATCGGTTATCGGGCACATAAACATGCAAATTATTGGTATCGGTTATAAAATATCAATATCGGTCGATCACTATACAAAATTCTCACATGCAATAAACAAACGCTTACCGTCTTACAATTTCCCACACTTGCTTTGCTCTGCTGACAATCTGGTAACTCTCCTTTTTCTCATTCTGCTGGCGATTCTGCTTCAACTCTTTCTTTTTTTGTTTGAATTCACCCCATTTAGGTTTCTTCCCTTCAGAGCCTGTCAAAGAAAATGCTATTGATTAATCAATACCTGAAAAACCACAAAACTATTACAACCACTGCCAAACGAGGCAATTCAGGAGACATAATTGTGATATTTGTACCTCCGTCCTCTTTGCCTCTTGGGTGTTTTCTCTTCTTTGCGAACTTTCCATCTGCTGGTTTTCTGTTGAATTTCCGTGGTCCTCCATCTCCACCTGATTTTTTAAAAGTCTTTCCTTTGTCTGTGCTGTGAGGTTTGAATGGCCGCTTGCCCTGAGGTTTTCCTCCTGGTTTACCTAGTAAAGCCACACAGATATTATTAATGCACTGTAGCCATATATCAGTGGACAGAGATTTGGTCAATACAGCCCTGCTGGATAGTGGATCCTTTACCATCACAAACACAACCCTGAAAATGAGGTCAAGTCAGAGATCTCACTGCACAATATTAAAAACAAGAATGAAAAGAAGTTACCCTTTGGCTTGAACGATGGTTTCTTCGCGTCTCTAACGTTAGGCGTAAACGACTTCTTTCTTGGTCTGGCCTCCATACTGAACTGCAGATGGTTAATTAATTAACTTTGTTAGATTACCGATTTAACAAATGTATACTGTATCTCTAGAAGCTGAAAAGTTAAACATGTGCTTTTATCGGAGAACCGTGGCGAGCAGCTCCGAGTAACACCTCGCGAAGACCAAGTAATGGCAATTATAGTGGTTTATAGCGTAGCTTTAAATTGCTGACAGGCATGTAGTCTAATAAATGTTACACATATACAATATTGGAGCATTTCGTTGTTCAACAAAGCGATGAAACACGCTTCCACACTTACCCATGTGGCGTAGAGACAAATCACTTTACGGCATCTGAAGTCCACGCAGGTGTCGTAAGGAACTCTGAGAGCCCGTTTGCGACAGTCTGTCGTAGCTGAACGCAAGTGACTTGAAGTATGTTTTCTGTAAAGAGGAGAGTATTGTCCTTTTATTTTATGATTGTATTCATACAAAACTATTTTGTTGTGATTTGAATTTTTTTGTTTTAAAAAAAAGTACTAAGATGGAATTGCAACTCAAAGAAAAGGATGTTGACTTCAAGTGAAAAAAAATTTATTTTATTCATTTTAAAATAGAATAATAATTACTGTCTGTAATTAGGCTACATACATTAGCCAATGGTCTCGTATTCATAGATGTTGTATTAGTTCATTCCATATAATGGTGAATGCACTTTTTTTGTCAGCCAAATCCCTTTGATGTTAAATATTTACTTGAAGCAAATTTTAAATTAAATTATTTCAATAAATTAACTCATTCACATGTTTCTCTGATGTTGTTTAATGGTCACATGACATGCAAGTAAACAGATAAAGTACTACATATGTTAAATTATAATTAAAAAAAAATCAAATATAGACAAATCCGTGTTATTTCATGAGATCAAGATCAATAACGGACTTAAGCAGTCTTCCTTTTATCAACAAAATTCAATGAATACAGATGACTCCTGACATGTAAATTACAACTGTACTGTAAAATAAAAAAAGTGATAATATTATAATACTAATGTTTTTTTGTTTGTTTTTTACACTATACAAATAGTTTCTCTTGGCAAAACACACTCAGAAAAAAAGGTACAAAAGCTGTCACTGGGGCGGTACTTTTTCAAAAGGTACACTTTTGTACCTTTTTAGTTACTAATATGTACACTTTAGGTACTAATATGTACCTTTAAGGTACAGATATGGACTCTTTAGATACAAAGGTGTGCCTTTTGAAAAGGTGTTAGTGACAGCTAACCCAGTGTCACCCAGTGACAGCTTTTGTACCTTTTTTTTCTGAGAGTGCAGGAGCTGGAAAAAGCTGTACAGGAAATACTATATTGTGTGATCCTCAAGCATTTCAGACAAAACCAGGCTCAATGTGATTTTGCAACAGCAACATCAAATATTTTAACACACTTGGATTTTTGGACACTGGAAGCTGTAAAGGAGCTGAGATATTCAGTGCTGGTGAGATCTTCTAAAAAAAGGGGCTCCAGGTCCTCGTGTCTTCTTAATTATACTCAGAGTTGGGAGATACAGCTGTGATGAAATGGAGAAAATCACAGAAACATTTGGAGAAGGTGCTCTGAAGTATGCCGTTGTTCTCTTCACTCGTGGTGATGATCTTCATGATGGCTGAACTATTGAAGTGTTTGTGAGAGAAAACTCAGGCTTACAGGAGCTGGTGGACAAGTCATGTCATTGATAATAAGCGCTGGAATCAGAGGCAGTGTGGAGCAACAGAGTTCAGATAGAGAGTCTGATGAACACTATAGATGAGATGATGAGAGAGAATGGAGGATTTTACACTATTGAAGTGATACAGAAAGTGAAGAGCAATACAGACGAAGAAATTCAGGATTTTAGAGCAGCATCAAAAGAGCAGATAAGAGAAAACAGAGATGAAACAGTGCTCAGAAAACTCAGGAGTAACAACAGAAGTTTTCAGGTTTTTCTATTTTTGGATTAATAATATCTTCTTTTGTGATTCTGATTCAATTAAAGGGGAAGTGACCCTTTGAATCCCACCCAAATCTAAGTTTTACATGCTATCTTAGGGATCTGAAAAGTTTGTTTCTTAGTAGCAACTGTATGTGTGTGGCTTCAAGAGAGTAAACACATTACTTCATGTGCAGGTTTATCTTTCTCTCTATGTGTTTACTCAGTTCTTAATATTCATTCTACACTGTACTGAATCTTATGTTGTGTGCTGTATCTTCTTCAGAGGTTAGTCAGAGATAAGGGAATGTCTCCATCTCAAGGACTTAAAGATGAAAAATGTTTCTGCTGTCATTGCTTTTGTATAATAATAATTGTTGAATTTGTGCTGTTGTTTTATCATCTCTTTGTCACCTGCTTTCTGCTCTTCCAAAGATGAAATCAAAGATTAATCATCTAAACATCTAAATCTCTTATCCTATACACTTTGTCATACAATTAAGTGGTATGACAACATTTTAACACTAATTTTAACACTATCATCCCTCGGCTTTTAACACTATCATCCCAAACCTCCTCCTGCCCAAACTATCTCAGCTCTCCGTGCCCACCTCCGTCTGTCAGTGGATCAACAGTTTCCTGACAGACAGGCAGCAGCTAGTGAGGCTGGGAAAATACACATCCGGCACCCGTACGATCAGCACTGGAGCTCCTCAGGGTTGTGTTCTCTCTCCACTGCTCTTCTCCCTGTACACCAACGACTGCACCTCTAAAGACCACTCTGTCAAGCTCCTGAAGTTTGCAGACGACACCACACTCATCGGCCTGATTCAGGACGATGATGAGTCTGCTTACAGATAGGAGGTTAAAGAGCTGGTTGTCTGGTGCAGTCTTAACAACCTGGAGCTGAACACGCTCAAAACTGTGGAGATGATAATGAACTTCAGGAGGAACCCCCTGCACTCCCCCCACTCACCATCATGGACAGCACTGTAACGACAGTGGAGTCATTCAGGTTCCTGGGCACCACTATCTCTAAGGACCTGAAGTGGGACACGCACATAGATTCTATTGTTAAAAAGGCCCAGCAGAGGTTTTACTTTCTTCGCCAGCTGAGGAAGTTCAACCTGCCACTGGAGCTGCTGAAACAGTTCTACTCCACCATAATTGAATCCGTCCTCTGCACTTCTATAACTATCTGGTTCAACTCAGCTACCAAATCTGAGAGCTGAGAAATCTGATCTGACATTGAAATCCTGAAGAAGATCTGAGATCTGAATATGAGAAAAAACGACTGGAGATACTGAAAATCTGTCTGATACTGAGGGACTGACTGAAAAAGACACATACCCATCTTTGGTGTTCAGAAGACTACAGAGGGTAGTCTGGATTGCTGAGCGAATCATTGGTACAACCCTCCCTGCTCTCCAAGAACTGTACTTACCCAGAGTGAGCAAAAGGGCTGGCAGAATCACTCTGGACCCCTCACATCCAGCACACTCCCTCTTTGAACTGTTGCCATCTGGTCGACCCTACAGAGCTCTGAGCACCAGAACGACCAGAAACAGGAACAGTTTCTTTCCTCAGGCAATACATCTCATGAACACTTAACAATAATGTGGAACACACAACATTAGTATACATTATTTATTTAACACATACTTATTTACATTTCAAATTTGCACATATCATACCTGTACATACATAATTGTCTATATTATATATTGTGTTTTTGCTATTTTGTGCATTGTCTATTTTGTCTATTTGTATATTATTCTTTTTATTATCTGTGTCCTGTCTTGTAACTGTCATTCTGTTACACTGTGGAGCTTCTGTCACTAAAACAAATTCCTCGTATATGTGTAAACATACCTGGCAATGAAGCTCATTCTGATTCTGATTCTGATCTTAAAATTGCAAACATGAACAGTCTGAAGTGGGCTTAAACACATGCACCATTTAAACCATCCACAAAAAACAGTAAAATGTGAATGTTTCAAGTCTATTAAATAAACACTTCAATATTAAACCATTTTTGATTCTGTCTGACTATTTCTGAATTTCTGAATTATTGTTTTACTGTGACATTTTCTCAGCATCCATTCAACACAAGTCAAAATGATCAGACGAAACTGGATTCTTTTTTTATTGTTTCAGTCTAATCAGTTTTGAAATCTGAAATCAGAAAAGACTGCAATCTCCCAGACTGTTATCTCGTCTCTGACTGCGCACCTCTCTCTTCTTCTCTCTCACGGGACGGCCTATGTATGCAGGCACAGTTATTTGGCAGAAAGGATATCAGGTGTTGGTAAGGTCTCACTGAGGAGCTCATCAGTGCTTGAGTGAGAACTCTTCCAGCTGCCTCCAAGGAAGCTGAGCTATTATTAGTGCATAAAGTGTGGCCACTTATCCTGATTAGCACATGATGAACACTAGGTTCCCATGTTTGCTACCAAAACATGCAGTTTATTTATTTTATTTATATTTCGTAGCCAAGTGATGTTTAATGAAGGGGGTCTGTCAGTAGGGCCCAGGTCTCACTGGAAAAGACCCCGCTAGCTGCTTCTTTACAGAAACTGATTTGAACTTGTTTTTTTCAAAGCCTTTTTATTTTCCTCCGCTGAGTGAAGTCATGTTTGATAGAGGCCAAATTAATTCTATATAAATAATCACAATAAATTCTTAATAGAAGATTTTTTTTGTGGTGTCCAGCTGCACGCATGTGCATTTATCACAGCCAGTCTTGGATGTGCTTGTTTACTGACTGGAACGCGGTTTGTCCCTCTGTACTCGCCGTGAGCAGCTGATATGCAGGTCAAAGGTCAGGCCAGTGCCGCAGACAAGATGGAGGTCAACCAGGCAAAACAAGAGCATCTGCTCGCACTAAAAGGTACTGCGAGTGTTTACCTTTCTTACTAGAGAACCGAGAGAGCAGCTGAATGTCTGAACGATGTCGCGAGTGTACCTTCATTCATGAATATCGCTGCAGTGCCCGCTGTATCGGTGCTCATCCCTGCTAGCTGCTAATGCTAATCAGTTCTGCGGAATACAGAATGGACTATTTCTCAGACCTGCTGCAGCTCGATAAGTTTGAGGCACAGTACATGTTTACTATTGTTCTCTGTCTTTCAGAGTCAGTTATGTGCGTCTAGTAGTTTTTTGATCGTTGTCATGTAGTAAACAAATGACAGGTGCTGTTTTGGATCATCAGACAGATCTCGGTCTCCCTCATGACACACTATGCACTCAATATTATAGTGTATGAATTATATAAGGTTATTTTGTCATTCATAACCGGAGTCTGATAGACCCTCCCCCTTCGCTACGAAATTAACCATTTACTGGAACTGAACATTTCAGTTGTTATAAAGGTTTAAAGGGGTCATATGATGCGATTTCAAGTTTTCCTTTCTCTTTGGAGTGTTACAAGCTGATTGTGCATAGATAAGATCCCTGAAGTTACAAAGACTAAAGTCTCAAAACCAAAGAGATATTCTTTATCAAAGTTAAGACTCTGCCACGCCCCCCTAAAACGGCTCGTTCTAACACGCCCCCACATATCTACCTCACTATGTGGGAATATAACATAATTGCCGCCCAAAGGTCAAGCAAAGAACAGCAATGCATTTTATGGACGACCGTTTCATGAACCTAGGAGAGGAGGAATTCATGACTTTGCTATTACAATGCTGGACTTCCTAGTCATCAGCTACTGTTGTGTTCTTAGTTTACGTATTTGCTATAGACTGTTCAATGCGAGTTTTGCGGCATCGGTGTGGTGTGGTGTGTGTGTGTGTGTGTGTGTGTGAGAGAGAGAGAGAGAGAGAGAGAGAGAGAGAGAGAGAGAGAGAGGGTAACATCACAGTGGAGTCAGCTGTCTTAACCGTGGCTTGTGTACTGCAAACACATACCAGCTTCATCACTGTGTCTGTCACGCGACTCTGTTCCCCTTTCGGGCTCTGTCTTTACATTTATTTTGAAAGATGAAGCTCGCGATTATGGTAAGGGGCGTTACATTTCCGACGAGTGCTTGCGGTGTTCGGCCAATCACAATGCACTGGGTCAGCTGGCCAATCAGAGCAGACTGCGCTTGTCGGAAGGAGGGGCTTTGTAGAAAACGAAGCGTTTGAGAGAGGCGGGGCATAGAGGACCTACAATAATGTACAGTATTTGAAAAATAATGTGTTTTTTGAACATTAAAGCATGTCAACATATTCTGTTACACCAAATACACAAAATAATGATTTTTAAAAAAGCATCATATGACCCTTTAAATGTTTTTTTTTGTGATTCGTGAATCAATCACTCTTCTGAGTCGGTTCATTTGAATGAATGAATCAAACGGTTGAGTGCATGAAGTGTCCAACATTCCACACGCCGTGATACATTTTGTTCGTTCTGTGAGTTTTCTTCTGAAACTGTAGCTCATTTGTTTTTCGGCAGTGTCCCTTTGTTCAGTCTTTCTGGAATAATGTCAATGCTCTGATTGTCCAAAATATTTTTTATGATTTCTCTTTGTGTTATAAACATTCTTTTGGGGTTTTATGCTAAAGATAAGTATCTATTTAATGCAAGTTTTTGTATAAACCTCCTGTTATTTATTGGAAAGTTTTATGTCCATGAATGTAAATATACTAAATGTAAACCCCACTTTAACATCTTCAGACAAGAACTGAAGTTGTATTTAAATACAATTTCAACGTCTGTTAACAAGAAAGCTATAAAAACATCTAGAATTTGTGCCATGTTTAAGATTTTCCCCTAATATACTTGTATTTCTATTTGTGTGCCTTTTTTCTTCTTTTTTCTTCTGTCCTTTTCTTAAGAATTTTTATATTATATAGTTTTTTTCTGTGATGTTTTATCTATTAATCCTCAAGTAGTTTATTATTGATTGGTGTTTTGTATGTTTTGTACGTACTGTTTCTTACTGTTTGTTTTGTACGTACTGTAATCCTTGTTGTTTACTGCAATAAAAAATAAAAATAGAGCGCTACAAAAAAACATTCCTCACTCCGTTTTTCGGTTAAGTGCATCATCCGGGTATTTAAAGTGCACTTTTTCTTTTTTTGTAATTTTCAGTGTGAACGCACTGCTCGCACTGTTTATACTACAAAACCTCATAGAATAGTGCATAAGATTTGGGACGCGCCTGAAGTATGAAATGTTGGACACTTGATGCACTCAACGTATTCATTTAAATGAACCGACTCAGAAGAGTGATTGATTCGCGAATCGGACATCCTTTTGCTATTTTAACATTTTACCTTCACAAAAACACCTTAAACTCTTTTATAACAACTGAAATGTTCAGTTCCAGTAAATGGTTAATTGCTTAGCGAAGGGGGAGGGTCTATCAGACTCCGATTATGAATGACAAAATAACTTTATATAATTCATACACTATAATATAAGAAAATCTTGCATACTAAACACTAATGCCAGTCAAATATAGGCTAATATGTCATATACACACTTATTTCCCATTCATTTACAATGTCATTTTTGACTGAAGATCACAATTGTGACACTTTTACCCTTTTCTAGTCATGTCTGCATCCACAATTTTTTCCCTGTTTCTGTTTATATAGCATGTAAGTCACCAGGTTTCGTACAAATTTTTTTTTTTAATTCAGAACGTAAACCTGTTTGAACTAAATGACTGAAGACTACTAGACTACCACAACTATATCAATAACATATCAATAACATAACTATATCAGTATGCAATTGACATCGGCTGAACTACTCTGCGGACAAATCAGCACGATTAAAAACTTCAGTGATCGCTTTTTTTCTTCAAATAACAAGTCAAGAGAGCTAGGGGTGCAACGGATCACAAATCTCAAGGTTTGGATTATATTAATTTATCATATCAGATTTTGAGTAACAGATAGGGTCATTTTGCAGATGAGCAAAAATAAACATATGGTTCTTTATTATTTAAGTAACAGAATACTTCTTTGATACCACAGCAAAAACTAGTAACATATAGGGATGTAACGATTCACTCAAATCACGATGCGATTCACGATACTGATTTCACAGTACAATTTTCTCACAATTTTTCTTTTTAACAAAATGAGATTTTATCAATTTAGAAGACAAATTATAAATGGAAAGGTGTCCTTTTATGATTTCTCCAACAAAATGCTGCACATTTCTTTGTGAAATTGAAATATGTCAAATAATAAAACTAACCTGAAATTTTACATTTGAATTTTAATTAAATAATACAAATTATATAAATCTCTTCATATAAACAAACTACTGCTTTGGCTGTGCTGTGCTTTTTCCATTTAAGATCAGAGGCAACCACTGCGTTTTAATCACAATCCAAACAAAGATGCTAAATACTTGTTACTTAGATTGCAATTAGATTGTATAAATTTGAAACAAAAACAGAATGGTCTGATTTTAGCTTTGTGAATGAGACGCAAATGTCACTCTCTGACAGCAGGTGGCGCTTATGGAACAGCAGGTGTTTATAGGCTGCTGCCCCTTTAAGACCGAATGCACGGATCCAATATAATGATGCACTTGAGATTTCTTTCTCCTCTGTTTACGTTCACTTAAGACATAACCGACTGTTTACGAGAATACATGCCGAGACAGTTATTCTGAGATAATTTTGTGTGTATGTGTTCATTCAGATGCAAGGATATGCGAAAGAGTAATCAATTATGTGTACGTGCATTGTCTGAAGCGCGCAGCTCCGAATGCACGGGAATGGTTTAAAACACTTGAATGTTTAAATTGGCAAGACTTAGAAACACGTGCAAACGATCAACTATGATCCGTTTTACCCCTACAAGCTAGTGAACAACGCAAATCAAGGAAGGAATTTTATATCACTGTTCAAGATAGCCCATCGGGCAGGGCGGTGATACATTTTGGTAGCCCGACTGGAAAACACAATAGCAATAGATTTTGCGAGCCCTGCACACAGGTTAAACGTTCTTAGTTGTCATGAAAATAATTAAACTGTGCAAACAATCTTAGGGCTCCTGCCACAGTGAAATATTATTAGATCTTTGTAATTTGGTGTTTTATAGCTGAGGACTCACAGAGATATAGATTCAGGAAGACAATTATCTATATATTAACAGTATACTGAAAATATCACTTTATTGCTTTGTTGGTCTTTGAATCAATCAACCAAGCTTTTAAAATGACACACAATGGCATATTTGTGTCTATATAAGTTGTTACTGTTACTCTTATCAGCCTTATATAAATCTATGTATTGTAATGATTTCATATTAACGGCCTTATCTTTCTCTCTCCAGTGATGCGGCTGACCAAACCTACGCTTTTTACAAACATGCCGGTGACGTGTGAGGACCGAGACCTTCCAGGTACAATCCAATCACACGTACCTTAACCATGATTTCATTACTCATCAAGAAACATCTGAACAAAACACATTTTATGAAATTGGATACTGATGCATTGGTAAAGAAATTCATTTCAGAATTCATTTGTTCAATTATTTTTTTAAAAGCAGAGGTACCCAAACTGTTCGCTATGAAGGGCTAAAATGAAAAATGCATAAAAAAATGCATTTTAAAAATAAAAAATGTTAAAAAATTTCTAAAATAGAATTAACTGATATTCTCAACATTTCGAAGCAAAAATAAAACAATGCATGGAATGTTTTTTTTTTTTTTTTAAATACTTATTTTGTCCTGCTCTTGTGATGTGGCATGAAATCACAGGTCATCTCATCACAGATCATTTTTAGCCCGCAGCCCTGGTTTGGGCATCTCCGGTCTAAAGTATTACATTGCGATGCTTGTTTTTGTAATCAGCCATTGCTGAGTCTAGTATCGAGCTTCTCTGAAAGCTATTAGCAGCAGCTCTGTGAGATCCCGGGCATAATGCCTCCTCCCAGTAAGGCCATATGATAGATCAGCACTGAGCAATGTTTGTTTTCAGCTGCAGGTAGCCGATGGCTCTGAAAGGCGATCTCTCTCAGCCGTGCTCCACAACCGCATGTCACTATGACAGTTCTGAGTAGCACTTCTATATATAAAAGGTGCTGAAGTATGTTCCCCTATAAATCAGCATGAATGAGATTGTAATGCTGGAAACGAGAAGTAAATGGAGTACATCGTGTTATGCCTTTAATTTGTATAAATAATCAGCAAAAACATGGCTTGCAAACAGTTTCTTTGGCTATTACTCCTAATTTGATGATTTATACTTGTTGATGTTATATTTGTCATACAGGAGATGTTATACATCTGGAAGTTTATACATGTTAACTTGCATGTTTTTTGACAACCTACATGTCAAAAATGGCTGCCTATGGATAAATAAGTCACTGATAAAACGATCGATTGATTTAGATGTCTAGTGCGGTCTAAATCTAAGAGCCGACTGAGGTTTTACTGCTCAGCATATCACATGTCTACAGGTGATTTGTTTGTACGACTCATGAAAGACGATCCATCGACCGTAAAGGGGGCAGAGACACTAATCCTTGGGGAAATGCTCACGCTGCCACAGAATTTTGGGTAATGCTTGTTTAATAAAATCAACTTATATTAGTTATATATGCATGATGATAACTGAAAAGTTTGAGATTTATTTTTGGATTTGTTAATGAGTTCATTGCACTTTCCACAAATATGGTACACTTTGGTATCGCACGACTTTTTAAAAGATTTAGAGGCAAAAATCCCACATTATTTGTAGTTAGAACTATTAGATATGTTTGATTCACTACAATTTAACAAAACGAACTTTCATTATAATCTAGTTCATAAAACACATCAAATGTCTGTATTCCACATCCCAAATCAGAATTTTTTAAATTTTCTAGCAAAATAAATAAATAATGCTAGAACTTTGGGTAACACTAGAATAGTTAATATTAGGTAACATTAGTTAATATTAGATAATGCATTAACTAACCACGAGCAATGCATTTGTTATAGTATTTATTAATCTTTGTTTAAAGGGGTCATATGATGTTGCTAAAAAGAACATTATTTGGTGTAATGAAATGTGTTTATGTGGTTTAAGGTTAAAAAAACATTATTTTCCACATACTGTACATTATTGTTTCTCCTCTATGCCCCGCCTTTCTGAAACGCGTCGATTTTTACAAAGCTCATCTGTCTGAAAAGCGAGGTGTGCTGTGATTGGCCAGCTATCCAATGCATTGTGATTGGCCGAATTCCTCAAGCGTGTGACGGAAATGTTACGCCCCCTTACCATACTGTGATGCCTGCGGCAACCACATGTGACGACCCCGGGCTGGACTCCGCTTCAGGCACGGTGAAATCCGATCCGGCGATCGACAGCGCGAAGTTGATGTATTTCCTCAGCGACCAGCATGGATCCAGCTGTAGGCATGACGAAGCGGATATCGTCCTCTTTTAGAAAGCCAAACAAAGTAGTTTCGCTTTCACAACGAATCACACAGCGCCTTCACGACATGGCGGCGGCAACAACAATACTACAGCGAGAATAAAAAATAAAAGTTACGCCTTCTTTCTTTTGCGTGAACATTTGGCCGGCATTATGCAAATCTTCCCATATCGTGACGTAGACATGTGGGGGCGTGTTAGAACGAGCCGTTTTAGGGGGCGTGGTTGACTCTTAACTTTTATAAAGAATTATCTCTTTGGATTTGAGACTTTGTCTTTGCAACTTTACAGATCTCTTTATGCCCAAGAGCTTGTAACACCCAAAAGAGAAAGGAAAAATTTAAATCTGCATCATTGACCCCTTTAAATGACATAAAATACATTGTTAATTTAGTTCATTTTTTTTATTTGAAGTCTATGAAATATTAACAGATACCATTTTTGATTTTAATAATATCTTAGCTAATGTTGAAATTAACATTAAGTTTAATAAATGCTTTAGAAGTATTTTTTATTGCTAGTTATTGTTAACTAATGTTAACAAATACAGGTGCATCTCAATAAATTATAATGTCATGGAAAAGTTCATTTATTTCAGTAATTCAACAATTGTGAAACTTGTGTATTAAATAATTCAATGCACACAGACTGAAGTAGTTTAAGTCTTTGGTTTCTTTTAATTGTGATTATTTTGGCTCACATTTAACAAAATCCCACCAATTCATTATCTCAATAAATTAGAATACTTCATAAGACCAATAAAAAAAACATTTTTAGTGAATTGTTGGCCTTCTGGAAAGTATGTTCATTTACTGTACATGTACTCAATACTTGGTAGGGGCTCCTTTTGCTTTAATTACTGCCTCAATTCGTGGCATGGAGGTGATCAGTTTGTGGCACTGCTGAGGTGGTATGGAAGACCAGGTTTTTTTGACAGTGGCCTTCATCTGCATTTTTTGGTCTCTTGTTTCTCATTTTCCCGTTGACAATACCCCATAGATTCTCTATGGGGTCAGGTCTGGTGAGTTTGCTGGCCAGTCAAGCACAGTAACACCATGGTCATTGAACTAGCTTTTGGTGCTTTTGGCAGTGTGGACGGGTGCCAAATCCTGCTGGAAAATTAATTCAGCATCTTCAAAAAGCTGGTCAGCTAAAGGAGCATGAAGTGCTCCAAAATTTCTTGGTAAAAAGGTGCAGTGACGTTGGTTTTCAAAAAAACACTATGGACCAACACCAGCAGATGACATTCTTCACAGACTGTGGAAACTTAACACTGACTTCAAGCAACTTGGGCTATGAGCTTCTCCACCCTTCCTCCAGACTCAGGTTTGGACTGGTTTCCAAATGAAATACAAAACTTGCTCTCATCTGAAAGAGAACTTTGGACCACTGGGCAACAGTCCAGTTCTTCTTCTCCTTAGCCCAGGTAAGACGCCTCTGACGTTTGTGGTTCAGGAGTGGCTTAACAAGAGGAATACGACAACTGTAGCCAAATTCCTTGACACGTCTGTGTGTGGTGGCTCTTGATGCCTTGACCCCAGCCTCAGTCCATTCCTTGTGAAGTTCACTCAAAGTCTTGAATCGATTTTGCTTGACAATCCTCATAAGTCTGTGGTTCTCTCGGTTGGTTGTGCATCTTTTTCTTCCACACTTTTTCCTTCCACTTTCTGGGAACAGCCAGCTTCTTTGGCAATTAATGTTTGTGGCTTACCCTCCTTGTGAAGGGTGTCAATGATTGTCTTCTGGACAACTGTCAGATCAGCAGTCTTCCCCATGATTGTGTAGCCTAGTGAACCAAACTGAGAGACCAGTTTGAAGGCTCAGGAAACATTTGCAGGTGTTTTGAGTTGATTAACTTGATTGGCATGTCACCATATTCTCATTTTTGTGATAGTGAATTGGTGGGTTTTTGTTAAATGTGAGCCAAAATCATCACAATTAAAAGAACCAAAGACTTAAACTACTTCAGTCTGTGTGCATTGAATTTATTTAATACACGAGTTTCACAATTTGAGTTGAATTACTGAAATAAATGAACTTTTCCACAACATTCTAATTTATTGAGATGCACCTGTAGAACGTTTACCAAAAATGGCAAAATGACACAAATCAAGTATATAGACAACAGTTGACGACAATCACAAACTTTACATGAAAATAATAGAAAATAAATCAGCTCATGTAGTATTTCGCCTGACCTCCTGAGGTTAATGACCAACGTTTTGTTCAGGTTACGCACCTCAGGTCCTATTCGTGGAAAGTGCCACATGCCCGTTTGAATCTCTCAGTGCTCCAGCGATTCCAAATATGCATTCTCACCATTTCCTGTACAGAAATATTTTCCTTGGCGAGACCTTCTCCAGTTACATCAGCGTGCACAACGACAGCAATCAAGTGGTCAAAGATATTCTTGTAAAGGTAACGGCTCGCGTGAAGTAATAGAGGGTCTTCGGCAGCTGTTTTGTCTCACTGCTATCGAATAATTCTCTCCTCTCACAGGCGGACCTGCAGACGAGCTCCCAGAGGTTAAATTTATCTGCTTCAAACTCTGCCGTTTCAGAGCTCAAGCCCGAGTGCTGCATTGATGATGTCATCCATCACGAGGTCAAGGAGATTGGGACACACATGTACGTGACTTCTGCTGGTCGAAACAATTTAAGCCTTTAGTTCTTAGTAATGTAATGCAGGTTAGCATTAAAGGTGCTGTATGTAATGTTTTGACTGTGCTACAGCATAACAATACCGTAATACATTTGTAGATATTTAGGAAACTGGTCACATATCTGTTTCTCCAAAAAACAATGCTGCATCCAGTTATTCTATTTTGAAATGTGCGTTCCGAGTCGGAATGTGTCAGTGTGACTCCGCCCACTTACAGTTTACCTAATAATGGGGAAGTCGTGGCCTAATGGTTAGAGAGTCGGACTCAACCCAAAGGTTGCGGATTCGAGTCCTCATAATACGCGTCAGGGATTGTAGGTGGAGGGAGTGAATGTACAGCGCTCTCTTCCACCTTCAATACCACGACTGAGGTGCACTTGAGCAAGGCACCGAACCCCCAACTGCTCCCCGGGCGCCGAGCAAAAATGGCTGCCCACTGCTCCGGGTATGTGTTCACGGTGTGTGTGTTCACTGCTGTGTGTGTGCACTTTGGATGGGTTAAATGCAGAGCACTAATTCCAAGTACGGGTCACCATACTTGGCCACATGTCACTTCATAATATTGTGACAGCCTGGGTTGCCAGTTGATGGAAAACACATCTTATTGCAATCATGGAAGCCAGCAAATGAAATGGATCAGAGATCGTAGATTCTACTCGTCTAAAAAGCTCTATGACCAGAGGCATATTGAGGCAACACCGATAAATCAGCTCCTAGCCTTCCATTGTCAGTTACGCTCATTCCTTTTGTATGTCCACAATCTGGCAACCCACATGAGCGTGGAGTCTGAGGAGGGTGAGGCGGAAGAAACGGCTCTCTCCGATACTTTGACTTTTGATATTTTGAATGGGAAAATGACAGTTCCCATTTCAACTGCTAGCTGTCAATATTACGTACTGCACCTTTAATATAATAAAGACTAGTTATTGAAAAGAATCTGGTGAAGTAGTCCTCCACATTCCAGTATTGTTATTGATAACTAAAACTATTAAAAATCATTTTCAGTGCTTTAAATATAGCTAAAATAAAAATAAATGAAAGGCTTAACCTTGAACAATTTTAAAATCTTAAATGAAAATTAGAAATGTTTCCTTGGCAACTAACTGAAGAAAAAATGAGTTGAAGTTGAAGTACTAATTATACTAAGTATATTACTAAAATAAAAATACAGTTAAAGCCAGCGCTGGGTAGTAACTGTTTACATGTAATCTGGATTATGTAATCTGATTCCAAGAATTAAGTACTTGTAAATAGAGTATATAAAATGTTAAAATGCTTATAAGATTCCAGTTAGATTTTTATGGATTACACGATTACGTATTATTCACACAAGGGCAGTATGTTATTCATAATTAATGGATTCTCCCTAAATCTTCTAATCTAAATTTTCCTTTCTAAAAATCCTACTGTGTGCCATGCCGTTTAGCTTTGACTATATTCATAAATGGTGTGTAAATAAATCTGTGAGTCGTGCTTCTGAATTTGAGGAAAAATGTCACCTCTCAAGCAGTTAGACCATGTATGAAACAAATAATTATGCAAGTTATTAAACACTGGTGATAGCTGTGAAGCACTGTGTCATCATCATATCCAGTGACTCTCAGTAACTCTTGATTTGGGAAAAAAAAAAAAAAAAAAAAGTTTTTCCCCCTGGGACCCCCAAAAAAAAATCTCAAACCGGAAGGCGGTTTCCTGGTCGATTGGTTGTTTTCATGTTTGTTCATATAATTCAGGGATTCCCAAACATTTTTGTCAGCCCAACCCCTTTGACGAACTATTTACTTGAAGTTAATATTTCAAATAATTTAACAACACATTTGCATGTTTACATTGCTTTGATGTAACTTAATGGTTGACATGCAGGTAAACAAATTGTATATTTCTATTCTACTTTTAGACTATTTTATGGTCAAGTGTTGAATTCTTATATTGACTAATAGCTTTTTATCAACTCACTATTCACTGAATATGGATGGTTTAATTCTTTTAGATGCCTGATATCAAAAAATTTGGGAATATATTTTCTTTCTTTTTGTTTTTTTTTATATCAATATGGTACATTTAATGGTAAGTTAAAGTTTGATTAAAAAAAGTAATCTAAAAAGTAGTCAGAAAATATTACCTAAAACGTGTAACCTAGATTAAGTTACTTACTATAGTTGTCATCGTGTAATCAGTAACAGACACTTTACTGACAATTTGTTAGTGATCTACCCAGCTCTGATTAAAGCTAAATAGAATAAAAAACTAATAAAAATTACAAAAGCACATAACAAAATTACAAAAATGTAAATTAAAATTAAATTGAAAACGACATTTATTAAATAAAATACTTCAGAAATTTATAAATAACTTTAATAATACAAATAAAACTGCCACAAATCGCTGCAAATGCACACTCAGATCTGGCCACACCCACTTTTCACAATCCAACCAATGCCACGTAGGAAAATTCAAGCCCCGCCCCCACGTTTTTATTTATTTATTTTTTTTATATCTACTACTTTAAGCTTAGAAATATGTGACATTACTGAAATGAATTGTGTTGCAAATGCCGTTACACGCTGTGACAATTATGTAGCAACCAAAAACATTTGAAGAGCTGTGCACAAAATGCAGTTGTCCTCACCATATTGGTTTATCATCTGATTCCAGCTTGGTCTGTGCCGTCAGTTACACCACTCAGACTGGAGAGAAGCTTTACTTCAGAAAGTTCTTCAAATTTCAGGTGAGCTCATTTCCTCCTCCGTCGAGTCAGTCTGCGCTGTGATTGGACGCCAGCTCCACGCATCACTCCTAAACCATTTCACACAGAGCTGAGACTTTAATTTACACTAAAGCTTGACATTTGAACTCAAGCATGAGATCTCATGCGGCTCGGTACTTCCAGAAGATACTCCGCAGAGTATTGCATTGAAGAACTGAAGCTGCGTCATTGAAAGCAGTCCTGATAAATAGAATTTGACATGGATTCTGTTGAGGTACAATCAAACTGCAGCTCAAACTTCAGTTTCAACTCTATTTTGAACCAGGTTCTCAAGCCTCTAGATGTAAAAACCAAATTCTACAATGCTGAGGTGAGTTTACTTTGACTATTTTTAGTGTTTTTGTAACATTAGAGAATTATGCGAAAGCAAAATTTTTTTTTTTTTCATGGTCATACTTCCTTTCTGCATTGCCTCGCTGCTTATGAAATAATTTATAGCGAGGCTATGCTTTTTAAGAACCCGTTTTATACATTTTCATTTGATATCTCTTTTGTAAGTAGTGTGTGTGTGTGTCATTCATAATTAGTTGTTTTGTTCACATTTACATCAAGAAGAAAACTGACATTGTCATTTTCTGGTGCATGTAACATTCACTTCTCTAATATGTTTATTTTTGTGTTTTATTCCTCCATTAGAGTGACCTCAGTTCAGTGGTAATTCTTTTCCCTTCTCATTGCAACTTTTTTTTTTTTCCTAGCATAACCTGCTTCTTTCCTTCTTCTGAGTAACAAGCATGGGGAAAACATGAGAAAAGTATTTCAATATTCAATAGATTCACTAATGAACAGAATAGTCCTGAGATGGAAAATATGAGGGTTATGTTCAGAAACCCAGATCATTAGTAAAACTTGTTTTTGCTGTCATTGCCATTACCTTTATTACATCAGTTGTTCAATGGCACTAAGTTGCTGTGTTATCTGTTGGCAAGATTTTAGAAAGGTTGCATTACCTACAACAGTAACCTAAAAAAGGCCTAAATATTTTATTTGGCTATTGATATTTTATTAATATAAAAAATATCCTTTTGTAAGGCCAAGGTAACATCAGCCATACAATGTTCACTCAAAATTCAAACCAAGACATTTGAAAATTCAAAATGTCCTTAGATGTATTTAATTGGGCATTTTGATTTAGTGGTAAAAAGTTAATCATTTTTTATAATGCTGACAATCTCAAAAAAGTGAGATGAGAGAAATACATATTTTTCTTCTTCTGTTTTCCTTGATGTGTTTCCTCTCAGTGCTTTTGCTTTACCGCTCACTCATCTGACCAGTGCTAAACTAAATCAATTAGTCATTGTGTCTGACTCTGGAGAAAACAGATCATTTTTTTCTTAGACTGGGAGAAGGTGATGCTTATTTTTATTGATCTTTTATGCCATTTGCTGTTTTTTTGACATTAAAATCGATGCCAGAAAAATGTCACGTACCACCATGGACACTGTCCTATATTTAGTATCAATTGTAATGGTGTTAAGAGTTTAAAGACGTGCTGTGACATGATATAGTCTAATTGTAAATGCATCCTTGTTATTGAATTAATCAGGCTTGGCGAGGGATCTTTGCTTCATGCTGTAACATAACAATACTTCTGTCAAAAGGTGCTGTTGATCCACAGGCATGAACTAACCTCCACTTGTAATACCAACTCAAAATAATACTAATCTTCCTTCCGGAGATCAACTGGAGCAAACAGCTGCTTTATTTGGCTCTATGTAAAAATTCAGTACTTTTCACTTGAGCTTGTCTGAAGAGCTTGATTTGATGGGCCGCATTCAAAGACCTTTACGCTGAACTCATATTGATTTTGATATTGTGAACACACACACTTAAATGGTAAATGTCATTCATATGCATTAAGTCCTTAATGTGGAGCCCTTCAATTAAAGTATCTCTCCAGGATATTGTGTATAAAATATAAATGAACATACAGTACGATACTGCATGAGAGCTTACCAGGGCTGAGTAAATGATTGAATGTCAGCAGCTGGTCTGGTTTGATGCTTTTGACCCTACAGACGGATGAGGTGTTTCTAGAGGCACAGATCCAGAACATCACTACATCCCCAATGTTCATGGAGAAAGTCTCTCTGGAACCTTCTATGATGTACAACGTCACTGAACTCAACAGTGTGTCCTCTAGCAGTGAGAGGTAACACTTACATACTGTATGCCTCATTTTGTCCATGTATTTGTGATCAAAAGTTCAGGCTTAGTATTCATATTCTTTATGAAAGAAATTAATAGTTGTATTCAGTAGGGACGCAGTGAATTGATAAAGGAACAGTAAAGACATTTGTTACAAATGTTACAAAATATTTCTATTTCAAATAAATGCTGTTCTTTTGAACTTTCGGTGCATCAAAGAGACCTGAAAATATGTATGGCAGATTTGACACAAAATATGAAGCAGCACTACTGTTTTCTACATTGATAATAATGAGAAATGTTTCTTGAGCATCAGCATATTAGAACGATTTCTGAAGGATCATGTGACACTGAAGACTGGAGGAATGATGCTGACAATTCAGCTTTGCATCACAAGAATAATTAGCATTTTAAAATACGATTCCAAATACAAACTTAATATTACAGTTTTAATTTTTTTGATCAAATAAATCCAAACTCCAAACTTTTGAGTAGTAGTGTAGTAAAAAAGGAATGTTTTGGGTTGCATACAGTTTATTTGACGTTAAATCTGTGACATGTTGTCCATTACTACAGAAAATAATATTGACTTGTCCCTCAGATTGTAAAATCAAACAAAAATTCATGTTTACAGTAATGCACTTGCAGTATAAGCGTATTGGGCAAGACACTGCAACATTAAAATACACACTGTTTCAAACATTATACATTTTTAAAATGAGACTAGAGACAAAATTGGTTTTGCTGGCATGGCTTTTATGGCTATATATAAATAATATATAGGGATCACGATTCACTCAACTCACGATTCGCTTCACAATTTTTTTTTTTAACAAAATGAGATTTAATACAAATTATAAATTAAATGTGTCCTTATTGCTTGGACAAAATGCTGCACAATTTCTTTGTGAAATTGAAATATAACACTATATCTTCTAATATAGCACTTGTATATTATTGCTCTTTTGTTGGTTTTGATTGCTTCTATTGTCTTCATTTGTTAGTCGCTTTGGATAAAAGCGTCTCCTAAATAACAAAATGTAAATATAATGTAAATGTAAAAAATTAAATTAACATTTTAAAACCAGCCCCAAATCAAATAAATAAGTAACACAAATAGAATAAATATCTTCATATAAACAAAATAAAGCTTTGTCTGTTCTCTTTCCATTTTAAAATTAGAGGCAACCACTGCATTTTATTCATATCAATAAAGATCTGCTACATGCAAACGGCAGTTTTTTATCTAAATTAGATTTATATGATTTCCAAATTTTGAAAGCAAAAACAGAATTGTTGACTTGAGTTTTGTTAAACTACCTTAAAAAATACTTCTGTGCATGGACCGCGAAACGGCAACTGACGGACTGCTGTCTAACTACAGCGCATTCACTCTCTGCCATCAGGTGGCGGCTTAAAAGCGTTTCCTTGGTTTTTGCTGTAGCACAACAGCGGCGCTTGCTGCCTTTATCAACTTTAATATGCCATAAACGTCACCCGAGGCACAGATGAAAATAAAAAACTACCATTAAAGACCATAGGGGTCCCTTCAGACATATATTCATATAAACTCCTATACCTAAATGAATCGCGATTTGTTTAGCTTCTCAACCGATTTGAATCGTCACACATTTAAATAGATTTTCAAGCGCCTCACGGTTAATCGTTACAGCCCTAATAATATATAAAAAATCTAAATAAATAAAATAAATATCTCACACCTGATTGCTCAACGAAGTAGTCAGCTATTTTCTGCGAATGTGCAAGATTTGTGATTCTTTAGGTAAATAACTAGAAGAATTGAATTGAATAACTTGTATTGAAAGAATAACAAAGTCCAGTAAACGGTAAAACTATTGCACTACAAATCAGTGTTTATGATTATGATGCTAAATTAAAATAACAAATACCAGTATGCAGTATCTGAAAAACTGAGGAACAAAACAGAATGATTGTCCGACTGACTTGATTTCCCCCACAAAAATTCGCTGAACAATGGTAAATGACTGCGACAGCACTTTTAAATGGTTCGGCAACATACTTGTTGGCGTTATACTTATGTGCAACTTTTTCTTTTATTTCTAGCGAGTCAACGTTCGGGAGGATGTCGTATCTGCAGCCGCTGGACACGAGGCAGTATTTGTACTGTCTGAAGCCCAAGCCAGAGTTTGCAGAGAAGGCCGGGGTCATCAAGGGGGTGACTGTGATCGGCAAACTAGACATTGTGTGGAAAACCAACCTTGGGGAGAGAGGACGTCTACAGACCAGCCAGCTCCAGAGAATGGTACGCTGGCTTTAGCGTGGATTTAAAAAAAGAAAAGAAAAGACTTGCTGCAAGGATTCACCATACTTAATTATTTCATCAGTCCTTCCCACACAAATCAGCAAGAAAGTGTTTGTGGATTATGCGGAACACATTTCATTCCAGTGTTGAGGAAAGTTACTTTCAAAAGTAATCCGTTACGTTATTCTGTTACTCCATGAAAAAGTAACTAATTGCATTACTTAGTTACTTTTTATGGAAACTAATGCATTACGTTACTTTGCGTCACCTGAGCTGGACTGCTTATCTGTTTTTTAATAACAAAAATAAAACAAAAGTTATATTTTTGGCAACTGTAAAGGCCCTTTCACATCAAAAGTGAAATGAATAAGCCTCAGGCTGAAGGAAGTGCCTCTGCACCTCACTCCAGATTTCTCTCAACACGGCCACATGAGACGTGTCAGTGAGGAAATGGGAAAACAAAGTAACTTGTGTTACTTATTTGAAAAAGTAGCTCCGATATTTAATTGTAAATGTAAAAGTAATGCATTACTAGTTACTTGGAAAAGTAATCCGATTACGTTACTTGTAAAGCGTTCCCGCCGACACGGATTCATTCAGATCTTCTCTTCTAGGCTCCTGGTTACGGTGACGTCAGGCTTTCTCTCGAGTTGATCCCAGACACGGTCAGTCTAGAGGAGCCCTTCGACATCACCTGTAAAATCACAAACTGCAGGTAAGAGCGCTGCTGTGAGCCTGTCTGGCTGGTAGTTCTGTAAGCTGTCAGTAATGCTAACGGCTGGTTTGCTTGCTGTCAGTGAGAGGACCATGGATCTGGTGCTGGAGATGTGTAACACTCGCTCCGTTCACTGGTGTGGGGTGTCAGGCCGACAGCTGGGGAAACTCACCCCCAACGCTTCCCTCTCCATTCCTCTCAAACTACTGTCCTCCGTCCAGGGTTTACAGGTAAGGGAAACTTAGACATGATCAATGGACTTTTTCATGGAGTTATAGCAGAGTCAAAATGTCAAAGTTAAGAAATCATTTTCAGTCCATAGGATGTTGATATGAAATCTGACAATAGGATTTTACTGAATATAGTCACACAACAGCGGAATTTCATTAGTCCAACGCGTTATGCGACAAATGTAACATTATATAATAACTACCTGTACATTTCAGTTTCAAAAGTATAAATTGTAACTATTCATGCCTATTTATTCAAATGAATCAACACATTTCTCTAAAATGACAATACTATCATATTTACATTTTTCCTGAAGCACCACAAAATGTCAATCACATTGTTTTTAGAATAGTTCATAAAAATAAATATGGACAAATAATTAGGGGATACATTTTGCTCTTCCACAATCGCTCATTAATAGAAAGTAATTTTTTTTTAAATATGATGAAATATATCTAAATTAAATACACATTTCTGTAGTTGATATTTCAAACATTGATTATTATTATCATGTTTCTGAAAAAATAAATATATATATATATTATAATAAATGTTTTTAGTTTTCCTATTGAAAAATGCAGTATATTTTTTAAAATGACACCTACACTTATAGATTTCCTGCAAGTTTCTTTATAGACTTTAATTGTAATTCCATTTATTCTGGTCTTAATTTTCAAAATATTAAGTTATATATAAATATATTATATATATGACTGTTTATATATCCTGTTTGCTTCTTGGATTCAAATTAATTCAGGAACTTTTTAAAAAATATTTAATTATTATATTTCATTTAATATTTTGCAACTTTGCGTGTGAAATGATTATTGCTATAACATGCCAAGAGGTTTAGCAATCAGAACCATCACCATTTTATTTAAAGATGGGTTTCTCTTAAGGGTACAGTATTAAAAAAAAAAAAGGAACAGAGAAGGTGGCACATGATTACTGAAATAATCATGTTAAAATAAAATAATGAATTTGTAGGTGCAATAATAATATCATAATTGGGCTGCTGGGATAAAATGACGCAAGTGTAGCATGTGACCTCTTTAAAAGCTAAAATGAATGTGCTGTATTTTTTTTTTCCCCCTCATTTCTGTTTTTTTTTTTTAAGAGCATATCTGGACTGAGGCTAACAGACACCTTCCTGAAGAGGACGTATGAATATGATGACATCGCACAGGTCTGTGTGGTGTGTCCGTACACCAGTCCAGAGAGCTAGAGCTGAAACCCTCTGGCGTTTTGCACTGTCTGTGTCAATGGACCAACTCCCATCTGTCCTGCATCTATTAATATAACCCCTTCTGCTCTTTACCTTTAAGCTTGTTGTTTTAAATGTCATTTTTAAAGCCCTTAATCATGATTTTAACTGTCTTATCAATGTAAATAAAACGTAAATTAAAAATCAGCTAATGTAGTGTGTTAAAACAATTCTAAAGGTTTTCTATACAAAAGTGGGCTGTGCAAGGAGATCAGAATCATGCTTCTTCTGGGTAATAATAACTAAATATCATAATGTTTCGTCATAAAGGACACTGAAATCTTCAGATCAATTTCAAGACCCATTTATGCTAGACCTATTCACTACACTTATTTTTGCTAAACATCGTGCTGCTGCTGTTTTATAAGCATGTTACATAAGCTTCAATCACTCATCTGACTGCAAATATCAGATTATGGAGCATGCAAAAGAAACCACCCCCAAAACAGGGCCTGATAGAATATGCTTATTATAGGGCAGACACTGCTGTTCTACTGGTCTGTCATTACCGTGAATCAAAAAAAACCGACCTAACGGCAAAACTGTGAAGCAGCTGATATAGTGATTATTACACATAAACGTCTCTTGTTCCTAAAACGACCACGAATACGTTCGCACGACCTAAATGCACAACTGAGCCCTCCTGGCGAATGTGTTAAAGGGGTAGTTCACCCAAAAAAACGACAATTCTGTTATCATTTACTCACCCTCATGATGTTACAACCAACAGTGAATTGTCATTTTAGGACTGAACTTTCCCTAAAAATGTGATTGGATATTAATAAGCATGGCCCCACATCTAGTTAATAGGCACAAACATATGACCAATCATTCGTTTAGTAAAATAAACTCAACTCTGATGTGTCGTTACCAGCTACATTCATAAAGAGAGGACTGAAACATTATCTACAGACCCGCTCTCACACCAAAGAACCCTCACTCTGCTCCTTGCCGCTAGTATCTTGGGGCACGTACCGTTCTCGTGTACCAGGTGTATTTTCCTCGCCCTCCGATTTCTCCATATAAAGTGCCATGCCCTCTATCTTGGGTTGGAGTAGAATAGAAGATGTCGCTGTGGTACGACCAACCTTGTGCACGGCCTCCAAACCACCTCCCGTCGCCCCGGGCCACAGCACGCTCCCGTCTGCGGGGCGGCCTGTCGCTCCGTAGTGGACGACCCGGGGGGACCAGAAGATAGAGATTCATAGTTTTCCTAATTCTGCAGAATAAACAGTTGCGTAAACATCAAAATCCTGTCCATTAAATATATTTACAGCGGTATACATGTCATACGAAAACCCTTACCAGTTACAGACAGAGAAGAGAAGACTGGGAAATCACTGAAAAATGAATCCATTTCATCTGAAGCAGGCTACTTTTTATCAAGTTGGTTGTTGTATGTATCACTGCAGTTCAGAAATGAATTGTCTGGCGAGTGGAGCTAAAAGGTTAAGGCGCTTTTGAAAATCACATGCCACCTACACTCAACCTGACCCTAAACCACATTGATAGTGTTAAAGGAACAGTTCACTCAAAAATTAATCTCTTTCACCATTTAAAGGGATTCACACCAAAAATGAAAATGTGATGTCTATCTGCTTACCCCCAGGCATCCAAATGTATGTGACTTTGTTTTCTTCCGTAAACCATATATGATTTTTACACTTTAACCATTGGTGCCGTCTATCCGTCCGATAAATCATGGCAATGGTAACAAAATCAGGACTAGTAAATAAACACATGCACAGCCACAATCCAAATTATACCCTGAGACGGCGCTGACGGACACATTGATTCTCTAAACACGAAACCGATGGTTTGTGCCAGAAACCGAACGTATTTATATCCTATTTTTACCTCTAATGACACCACTATGTCTACTTCTTTGTCGTGCGTGAGCTGTGTCACGGCGGCCTTGGCGTAGTTGAGGTAGTCCATTCAACTAAACTAAAAAAAATTGACCGGCAAGCGCCATTACGTGTATTTCTCTCCACGAAAAGCATATCACAGTATAGACAGCAATGGTTTTTTTTACGTCACTCAGGTGGTTTCACTTGCACAAACCTTGTATGTCCGCAGTTAATCAAAATGGTACTTACTTGTGCTTTTCCGGATTGTTCAAACCGACTTAAAACTAAAGATTACGTTCTCTCGCGCGAACTAATTCGGGAGTGGTGACTTTCCACGTATATTCCCAACTTCTGAGCCTGCTCGCCGGACACACCCATATCAACACACCCTTTAACGTAAACTACGCCAGAGCGCGTACGCCTCACGCACCGGATGCTGTGCGCGTGCCCAAAAACAGTTGGACATAGTGGTGTATTAGAGGTAAATATGATATAAATACTGTTCGGTTTCTGGCACAAACCGATCTTTTCGTGTCTTAGGACATCAATGTGTCGTCACGAGCCGCAGTGTTTAATTTGGATTTGTCTGTGCATGATTTATTTACTCTCATAGATTTTGTTACCATAGCCATGCATTATACGACTGACAGACTACAACGGCTGCAGTTAAAAATCACCGTTTGTGTTCTACTGAAGAAACAAAAACACCTACATCTTGGATGCCCTGGGGGTAAGCAGATAAACATCACTTTTTCATTTTTGGGTGAACTATCCCTTTAAAAGCTATTTTGAAGATGTGGTACCCTTGACTTTCCATAATATGAGAAAAAAAAAATATTATGGATCAATTGGCTACCGACCACATGTTTGTTTACCAACAAATCTTCAAAATAGTTAAGTTTGTGGTCAGCAACAGAATAAGTAACTCATACAGGTTTGGAACCATCGAAATGAGACCAGAATGTTCAGTTTTGGTGAAACTATCCCTTTACAAAAGCAAACATGAGATCAAAAAAACGCAATTGCTGAGGCAACCATGCCACTTCATCTTGCTTCGACGAGCCTTTGAGCTCTTTTTTCTAATGTCATGACTGGTGTTTCATGGGACTCGTACCCGAGCACTTCAACATTGCAAGTGCAACACTGTACCAGGTGAGCTACCTAGCAAGTTTACAACTAGAAAGTCATATATACAGTGGGTACGAAAGTATTCAGACCCCCTTACATTTTTCACTCTTTGTTATAATTGCAGCCATTTGCTAAAATCATTTAAGTTTTTTTTTTTTTTTTCCTCATTAATGTACACACAGCACCCGATATTGACAGAAAAACACAGAATTGTTACATTTTTGCAGATTTTATTAAAAAGAAAACCTGAAATATCACATGGTCCTAAGTATTCAGACCCTTTGCTGTGACACTCAATATATTTAACTCAGGTGCTGTCCATTTCGTCTGATCATCCTTGAGATGGTTCTACACCTTCATTTGAGTCCAGGTGTGTTTGATTATACTGATTGGACTTTTTTAGGAAAGCCACACACCTGTCTATATACAGTGGGTACGTAAGTATTCAGACCCCCTTAAATTTTCACTCTTTGTTAATTGCAGCCATTTGCTAAAATCATTTAAGGTCATTTTTTTTCCTCATTAATGTACAAAAAGCACCCCATATTGACAGAAAAACAAAGCATTGTTGACATTTTTGCAGATTTATTAAAAAAGAAAAACTTAAATATTACATGGTCCTAAGTATTCAGACCCTTGCTCAGTATTTAGTAGAAGACCCTTTTGATAGATTAAATATTATATTACTAATAAAAAAAAGACAGCCATGAGTCTTTTTGGAAATATGCAACAAGTTTTTCACACCTGGATTTTTTTTGGGGATCCTCTGCCATTCCTCCTTTCAGATCCTCTCCAGTTCTGTCAGGTTAAATGGTAAACGTTGGTGGACAGCCATTATTAGGTCTCTCAAGAGATGCTCAATTGGGTTTAAGTCAGGGCTCTGGCTGGGCCATTCAAAAACAGCCACAGAGTTGTTGTGAAGCCACACCTATTTTAGCTGTGTGCTTAGGGTCATAGTCTTGTTGGAAGGTAAACCTTCGGCCCAGTCTGAGGTCCTGAGCACTCTGGAGAAGTTTTCGTCCAGGATATCCCTGTACTTGGCCGCATTCATCTTTCCCTCGATTGCACCCAGTCGTCCTGTCCCTGCAGCTGAAACACCCCCACAGCATGATGCTGCCACACCATGCTTCACTGTTGGACTGTATTGGACAGGTGATGAGCAGTGCCTGGTTTTCTTCACACATACCGCTTAGAATTAAGGCCTAAAAGTTATATCTTGGTCTCATCAGACAGAGAATCTTATTTCTCCCATCTTGGAGTCCTCCATTCGGGCTTTCATGTGTCTTGCACTGAGAACAGGCTTCCGTCGGGCCACTCTGCCATAAAACCCAGACTGGTGAAGGGCTGCAGTGATGGTTAACTTTCTACAACTTTCTCCCATCTCCATCTCTGGAGCTCAGCCACAGTGATCTTTGGTTCTTCTTTACCTCTCTCACCAAGAATCTTCTCCCCCAATAGCTCAGTTTGGCCAGACGGCCAGCTCAAGGAAGGGTTCTGGTCATCCCAAACGTCTTCCATTTAAGGATTTTGGAGGCCACTGTGCTCTTGGGAACCTAAAGTGCAGCAGAAATTTTTTTTGTACCCTTGCCCAGACCTGTGCCTTGCCACAATTCTGTCTTTGAGCTCTTCAGGCAGTTCCTTTGACGTCATGATTCTCATTTGCTCTGGCATGCACTGTGAGCTTTAAGGTCTTATATAGACAGGTGTGTGGATTTCCTAATCAAGTCCAATCGGTATAATAAAACACAGCTGGACTCAAATTAAGGTTTAGAACCATCTCAAGGATGATCAGAAAAATGGACAGCACCTGAGTTAAATATATGAGTGTCACAGCAAATTGTCTGAATACTTAGGACCATGTGATTTTTCAGTTTTTCTTTTTTAATAAATCTGTGAAAATGTCAACAAGTCTGTGTTTTTCTGTCAATATGGGGTGCTTGTGTGTACATTAATGAGGAAAAAAATTAACTTAAATTATTTTAGCAAATGGCTGCAATATAACAAAGAGTGAAAAATTTAAGGGGGTCTGAATACTTTCCGTACCCACTGTAAGACCTTACAGCTCACAGTGCATGTCAGAGCAAATGAGAATCATGATGTCAAAGGAACTGCCTGAAGAGCTCAAATACAGAATTGTGGCAAGGCACAGATCTAGAATCCATATCAGAATCAGAAGAGCTTTATTACCAAGTATGTTTACACACACAAGGAATTTGACTTGACGACAGGAGCTTCCAGTGTAGAAGAAAGTACAAACATAGTGCAGACATACATGATAGTGTAGACATACATAGGAATAACACAGTAGGGATGTAATATAAAACTAATATAATAATAAAAAATAAAAAATTTGAATAATGTACTATATACAGAAATAGAAGTATAGGAAAAAATTTAATTGTTTAGATAAATGTACAGATATTAGTGTGGATAAGATTAGTGTGCAGCTATGTTATTTACAAAGTGTGCAGTTTAATATAAATATACTATGTTAGTTGTGATGGATGATGTATAATTATGAAAGCTTAATTGTTAAGACTGAGTATAGCCTGTGGGAAAAAACTGTTCTTGTGCCTTGCTGTTCTGGTGGTCAGTGCTCTGTAGCGCCGACCAGAAGGCAACAGTTCGAAGAGAGAGTGGGCTGGGTGTGAGGGGTCCAAGGTGATTTTTTTAGCCCTTTTCCTCACTCTGGAGATGTAAAGATCTTGGAGGCTGGGCAGAGGGGCACCAATAATCCTCTCAGCAGTCCTGACTGTCCATTGTAGTCTCTTGATGTCTGATTTGGTAGCTGAACCAAACCAGACAGTTATGGATGAACACAGGACAGACTCAATGATGGCAGAGTAGAACTGTTTAAGCAGCTCTTGTGGCAGGTTGAATTTCCTCAGCTGGCGAAGGAAGTACAACCTCTGCTGGGCCTTTTTTGCAATGGAGTCAATGTGAGTGTCCCACTTCAGGTCCTGAGAGATTGTGGTGCCCAGGAACCTGAATGACTCCACTGCAGTCACAGTGCTGTCCATGATGGTGAGTGGGGGGAGTGCAGGGGGTTTTCTCCTGAAGTCCACGATCATCTCCACAGTTTTGAGCGTGTTAAGCTCCAGGTTGTTAAGACGGCACCAGACAGCCAGCTCTTTAAACTCCTTTCTGAAAGCAGACTCGTCACCGTCCTGAATGAAGCCGATGAGTGTGGTGTCGTCTGCAAACTTCAGGAGCTTTACAGAGGGGTCTTTAGATGTGCAGTCGTTGGTGTAGAGGGGGAAGAGCAGTGGGGAGAGGACGCAACCCTGGGGGGCGCCAGTGCTGACGGTGATAGTCCTGGATGTGAGTTTGCCCAGCCTCACTAGCTGCTGCCTGTCTGTCAGGAAGCTGGTGATCCACTGACAGATGGAGGTGGGCACGGAGAGCTGGGTGAGTTTGTCTGAGAGAAGTTCAGGCATGATGGTATTGAAGGCCGATCTGAAGTCCACAAATAGGAACCTTGAGTATTTCCCAGGTCTGTCGAGGTGTTGCAGGGTGTAATGCAGTCCCATGTTGACTGTATTGTCCACAGACCTGTTTGCTCTGTAGGTAAACTGAATAGGATCCAGCAGGGGTCCAGTGATGTCCTTCAGGTAGGGCAGGAACAGTCTCTCAAGTGACTTCATGACCATAGATGTGAGAGCGACAGGTCTGTAGTTGTTAAGTCCAGTGATTTTGGGTTTTTTGGGGACTGGAATGATGGTGGAACGTTTAAAGCATCAGGGAACTTCACACAGCTCCAATGATCTTTTCTAGATGCTGTGTGAAGATTGGGGCCAGTTGGTCAGCGCAGACTTTTAGACAGGCAGGTGAAACACCATCTGGGCCAGAAGCTTTTTTAGATTTCTGCTTTCTGAAGACCCGGTTCACATCCTCTACAGACCTTAAGCGCAGGTTGAATGGTGGGGGGGTTGCAGGGGTGGTAGGTGAAAGTGTGAAGTGCAGATCAGAGCGGATGGGGGGTGGTAGACGATCCTTTTCAAATCTGCTGTAAAACACATTTAGATCGTCAGCCAGTTGTTGATTCTCCACAAGCTGTGGGGGTGGTGTCTTGTACATTGTGATGTTCCTCAGACCAGTCCATACTGACGCTGGTTCGTTTGCTGAAAGCTCTTTTCTCAGATTTTCTGAGTAGTTTTTTTAGCCACTGTGATCTCCTTTGTCAGTCTGTTTCTGGTCTGGTTGTACAAGATTTTATCCCCACTTCTGTAATCATCCTCTTTGGCGTGACGAAGCTGCTTGAGTTTTCCAGTAAACCACGGTTTATCATTATTAAATGATAAGAATGTCCTGGTAGGAATGCACATGTCTTCACAGAAACTGATATAAGATGTTACAGTCTCTGTGAGCTCGTCCAGATCTGTGGCAGCAGCTTCAAAGACGCTCCAATCAGTGAGGTCAAAAGCTTGTAAATCCTGCTCTGCTTCATTAGTCCATCTTTTTACAGTCCTTAATACAGGTTTAGCTGATTTCAGTTTCTGCCTGTAGGTCGGTATTAGATGAACTAAACAGTGATCAGAGAGCCCCAAAGCTGCTTGTGGGACAGAGTTATATGCATCCTTTATTGCTGTGTAACAGTGATCCAAAATAGTGCTGTCTCTGGTGGGACACACGTAATGTGCTGCTTGTATTTTGGCAGTTCACGGGAGAGATTTGATTTGTTAAAGTCTCCAAGAATGATTAAAATAGAGTCTGGGTACCTTTGCTCCATTTCAGTTATTAGTTCAGCCAGCTGTTGCAGTGCTGCGCTCACGCACTCGTCTGGAGGAAAGTACACATTCACGAGAATGAACGAGGAAAACTCCCGCGGCGAGTAGAAAGGTTTACAGTTTATGATGAGTGCCTCTAAATTAGGACAGCATACCTTTTTTCAGCGTTGTTACATCTGAACACCATCTTTCGTTGATGTAGAAACACAATCCACCACCTCTGGTTTTCCCCGTTAACTCCGCGATGCGATCCGCTCTGAACAGCTGGTAGCCCGGCAGATGAAGCGCGTTGTCCGGAATGGCTTCACTCAGCCAGGTTTCACTGAAGCACAGTGCAGCAGAGTTTGAAAAGTCCTTGTTGGTGCGGGTGAGGAGAAGAAGTTCATCCGTTTTGTTAGGAAGGGAACGGACATTCGCGAGATGAATGCTTGGGAGCGCAGTCCGAAAGCCACGTGCGCGGAGCTTTACCAGGGCGCTGGCGCGTTTCCCTCTTCTGCGTCTGCACGAGCGTTTGAACAACAACGCTGTACCTCCGACTAGAATGTCCATCAAAACGTCTGAATAATCAAAAACTGGAAAAATATTGTCTGGGATGTGTTGTTTAATGTTAAGGAGTTCGTCTCTGGTAAAACTTATTGAAGAATGACAAAACACAGAACAAACCAACAAAAACAATAGAAGAATTGCGGAGCTCAGCGTCCTTGCTGCCATTTTGCGGCGCCATGCTGATGGCCTCAGTTACAAGCTCTGGCCCAGTTTACAAAAAAATTTCTGTGGCACTTAAGGTTCCTAAGAGCACAGTTGCCTCCATAATCCTTAAATGGAAGACGTTTGGGATGACCAGAACCCTTCCTAGAGCTGGCCGTCTGGCCAAACTGAGCTATCGGGGGAGAAGAGCCTTGGTGAGAGAGGTAAAGAAGAACCCAAAGATCACTGTGGCTGTGCTCCAGAGATGCAGTCGGGAGATGGAGAAAGTTGTAGAAAGTCAACCATCATTGCAGCCCTCCACCAGTCGGGGCTTTATGGCAGAGTTGCCTGACGGAATCCTCTCCTCAGTGCAAGACACATGAAGGCCTGCATGGAGTTTGCTAAAAAAAACCTGAAGGACTCCAAGATGGTGAGACATAAGATTCTCTGGTCTGATGAGACCAAGCTAGAACTTTTTGGCCTTAATTCTAAGCGGTAGTTGTGGAAAAAACCAGGCACTGCTCATCACCTGTCCAATACATCCCAACATTACTTCATGTTGGTGGGGCAGCATCATGTGTGGGGGTGTTTGGCAGCTGCAGGGACAGGACGACTGGTTGCAATCGAGGGAAAGATAATGCGGCCAAGTACAGGGATATCCTGGATGAAAACCTTCTCCAGAGTGCTCAGGACCTCATTCTGGGCCGAAGGTTTACCTTCCAACACGACAATGACCCTAAGCACACAGCTAAAATAACGCAGGAGTGGCTTCACAACAACTCTGTGGACTGTTCTTGAATGGCCCAGCCAGAGCCCTGACTTAAACCCAATTGAGCATCTCTGGAGAGACCTAAAAATGGCTGTCCACCAACGTTTACCATCCAACCTGACAGAACTGGAGAGGATCTGCAAGGAGTAATGGCAGAGGATCCCCAAATCCAGTTTGTGAAAAACTTGTTGCATCTTTCCCCAAAAAGACTCATGACTGTATTAGATCAAAAGGGTCTTCTACTAAATACTGAGCAAAGGGTCTGAATCTTAGGACCATGTTGTATTTCAGTTTTTCTTTTTTAATAAATCTGCAAAAATGTCACAATTCTGTGTTTTTCTGTCAATATGGGGTGCTGTGTGTACATTAATGAGGGGAAAAAATTAACTTAAATGATTTTAGCAAATGGCTGCAATATAACAAAGAGTGAAAAATTTAAGGGGGTCTTAAACTTTTCCGTACCCCTGTATGAGCTTTAGTTTACAATTTTTAGTATACAAATCATGCACTATGGTAAACCAAGCAAAAATAGGGCTTCATTAATTAATAATCTGCCCCTGTAATCAAAACTGGTGTGAAAAGGAATCAAAGTTGTTGGCATTTTACTGCCTCTAGTGTTAATTTCAACTGGAAACTGAACGTCAAGTTTTATTAGAACTTGACAGTAAAGACTTTTCCCATGTCTTGTATTAATTGATAATCTGCTAAGGTAATTACCATCTGTGTTAAAAGTTGTTGCTGTTTTACTGCCTTTAGTGTTCAGATCAACTAGAAACTGCAGTTGCAATTGTAGGGCTGTCCAAAAAAAAATTTGAATTTCGAATATTCGTCGAATTTAAAATAAAAATCCACATTCGAATGCAAAACACGTTGCATTCAAATTGTAGGTGTGCGTCAGCCTCAGGCAGCCTTCTCGGTGGCGCACGAGATGCGATGACGATGTATGGGTCATAGATTGCATTTGAATGCTTTTGTTAGCCTATCCAGTTGAACCCACTAGATGCGGCACTGCTACGTTGTTCATTCAATATATTGCGGAAAACGAGAGCATCATTGTGGAGATGATGTTGTTTACCTCAAAACTGAAACCAAGCCGTTCACACAGAACGCATATTTATCACATTTTCTAGAGGGACATCTATCACAGTTGCACTCGCGTCTCACACAAAAGAGATGTTTAGAAAGCCATGTAAAATTAATGCAACTTTTAAAAAACATGTCTAAAGACGTTATGGCGGTTTTTTCCCATCCCACTGCATCTCATGTTTTTAAATGAAGAAAGTAGCCTACTCTTTGTGATTGGTTTTTGGTCCTTTGTATTAAACTATACGTACATGCATGGTGCTGTTTTTTTTCTTCTAATTGTTTAAGCAACTTTATTAATTACATATGGTTTATAAACATTATTTTAAACATTATGCACTTTTTTTCAAAGATAGTTGTGTTATTTTATTACGCTTTGAAGAAACGTGCATAATATTTTGCTCGATGCGCCCTCTTGTGGCCTCGGGAGAGAAGCCAAAAGCTTTTTTCCCCCTAACTGAAATGATGCCTTTTCAATTAGAATATAATTCGAATTTTTATAATATTTCAGTAGAAAATTCAAATGTAGTTTTTCAGTCATTTTGACAGCCCTAGTGAATTGTATGTATAGTTGTTTTTGGAGTTTTGCAAAAATATAGAGGCATATTTTGTCCAGTGAGCCTGGGTTGGAAACGTCACAAACTGTATTCGACCTTGAGACACTCACATGAGCAGCACAGCTCAATGTGTTGCACTCTTAACAAGTGTGTTTACTCCCATTAAGACTGCATGCGAGTTTATTGTTCTGAAAGCAGGATGAGTGTGGCGTCTCAGACCTGCTGGGATCAGGAGGTTTCCTCGGCGCTGCCGCTGAAGGAGCGACTCCGGATGTGGTTCCTCAGCTGTTCGATCAGTTCTGGATTCTGCTGCTGGATCTGCTGGGCGAACCCGCTGCTTGTCCGATAACTACCGATTAGGACAAGCAACAGACATCATACTCAGACCACCAATCTCCTGTAATACTGCTTGGTGCAGCAGTATATTATGCACATCATTCTTAAAACTGCTTGTTGAACACATGTCAAGTCAATCAAACGTCAAAGAGAAGATGCTCACGCTTCAATGAGACTGGATATGTCAGATAATCCAGTTGCCTCTGTAGCTTGTCGTTTAGCTCTCCGGCTGCAGGTCCCCCCACCGCGTTAGACATCATGCCCGACATGCTGGTTTTGGACAGTTAATCACAATCACACTGTGTCATGAGGGTTTTACAATAGTCGTTTGTGCCCGTGACCATTTAAAATATATCCGTTTGTTTTACGGATAAGTTTTTACTGTTGGTTTGAAGAACATGAGGTTGAGCAAATGGTGACAGAAATTCTATTTTTGGATGAATTATCCCTTTAAATTATTTGTAAAGACATGATTTGGAAAAGTACACCACAAATGTGCATAGTCTAAATTATGAAACTCACAGTTGTTGCACTTGTTGGTTTTGCATCACACTGGCAGCCTATAGTGAAAAGAGAAAGTGGGTATAAACATCCAATTTAAAAAGAAATCAAATTAATTTGTGGCTTTTAGTCCATGCACGTTAGCTTAAAAACCATCAAAATAAACTTTTAGCAGATATACACTAACATTCAAAAGATTGGGATTTTTTAAAAGAAATTTATTCAGCAAGGATGCACTGAATTGATCAAAAGATTTGTAATGTTACAAAAGATTTATTTTTCAAATAAATGCTGTTCTTTTTGAACTTCTGATTTCAACATTGATGATAATCAGAGATGTTTCTTGAGCATCAAATCAGCATATTAGAATGATTTCTAGATCCATTCCAAAAAAAAAAAAGACGCTGAAGACTGGAGTAATGATGCTTAAAATACAGCTTTGATCACAGCAATAAATTACATTTAACATATATTCACATAGAAAACATTTCTTTTAAATTGTAATGATATTCACAATATTACTGTTTTTACTGTATTATTGATCCAAATCAGCTAAATGCAGGCTTGGCTCAACAAAAGAAACAAAATATCTTTCGCTTTCAACTACTTCATTAATTAATACTAGCCTAATGCATACTGTATTGTGTATTCATCTTATATACTGTACACTGTCTACTAAAATAATAAGTATGCATTATGCAATGATAAACACTTTTCAGATATCATCTTAAAAATAAAAGCATTTATTAGCCCTTAATCCAATTTTGCATTTATAAAGTCTTCAAAGTTGAACAGGAATAAAGTCTAAAATCTTGGCAGTTTGATCAAATGGTCAAAAAAAAAAAAATGTTAAAAATGATGATTGGTGCGTCTGGTTTATCAGTCACACTAGAAACAGAAGTTCATTTCAAAAGCATTGCATTATGGGATACAGTATTCTGCGCATGGATTTTATACGGCATATCTTGTTAAATTTAGTAGATCATCCATGCATACAGAAAAAAATGGCATACTGAGCACAGTATACACGCTATATGCTGGTACTGCATGGAAGTATGCTACTCCTAACCTCTAAACCTTGAAGCACAACCAAAGCATTCATACCCTACCTCTGTGCATTTACAGTGGGGGAAAAAAGTATTTAGTCAGCCACCAATTGTGCAAGTTCTCCCACTTAAAAAGATGAGAGAGGCCTGTAATTTTCATCATAGGTATACCTCAACTATGAGAGACAAAATGAGAAAAAAAAATCCAGAAAATCACATTGTAGGATTTTTAAAGAATTTATTTGCAAATTATGGTGGAAAATAAGTATTTGGTCAATAACAAAATTTCATCTCAATACTTTGTTATATACCATTTGTTGGCAATGACAGAGGTCAAACATTTTCTGTAAGTCTTCACAAGGTTTTCACACACTGTTGCTGGTATTTTGGCCCATTCCTCCATGCAGATCTCCTCTAGAGCAGTAATGTTTTGGGGCTGTCGCTGGGCAACACGGATTTTCAACTCCCTCCAAAGATTTTTTATGGGTTTGAGATCTGGAGACTGGCTAGGCCACTCAAGGACCTTGAAATGCTTCTTACGAAGCCACTCCTTCGTTGCCCGGGCGGTGTGTTTGGGATCATTGTCATGCTGAAAGACCCAGCCACGTTTCATCTTCATTGCCCTTGCTGATGGAAGGAGGTTTTTACTCAAAATCTCACGATACATGGCCCCATTCATTCTTTCGTTTACACGGATCAGTCGTCCTGGTCCCTTTGCAGAAAAACAGCCCCAAAGCATGATGTTTCCACCCCCATGCTTCACAGTAGGTATGGTGTTCTTTGGATGCAACTCAGCATTCTTTCTCCTCCAAACACGACAAGTTGAGTTTTTTCCAAAATTCTATTTTGGTTCATCTGACCATATGACATTCTCCCAATCCTTTCTGGATCATCCAAATGCTCTCTAGCATACTTCAGATGGGCCTGGACATGTACTTGCTTAAGCAGGGGGACACGTCTGGCAATGCAGTATTTGAGTCCCTGGCGGCGCAGTGTGGTACTGATGGTAGCCTTTGTTACTTTGGTCCCAGTTCTCTGCAGGTCATTCACTAGGTCCCCCGTGTGGTTCTGGGATTTTTGCTCACAGTTCTTGTGATCATTTTGACCCCACGGGGTGAGATCTTGCGTGGAGCCCCAGATCGAGGGAGATTATCAGTGGTCTTGTATGTCTTCCATTTTCTAATAATTGCTCCACAGTTGATTTCTTCACACCAAGCTGCTAACCTATTGCAGATTCAAGTCTTCCCAGCCTGGTGCAGGTCTACACTTTTGTTTCTGGTGTCCTTTGACAGCTCTTTGGTCTTGGCCATGGTGGAGTTTGGAGTGTGACTGTTTGAGGTTGTGGACAGGTGTCGTTTATACTGATAACGAGTTCAAACAGATGCCATTAATACATGTAACCAGTGGAGGACAGAGGAGCCTTTAGCCTTTAGAAGTTACAGGTCTGTGAGAGCCAGTAATCTTGCTTGTTTGTAGGTGACCAATACTTATTTTTACCGATGAATTTACCAATTAATTCTTTAAAAATCCTACAATGTGATTTTCTGGATTTTTTTTTCTCATTTTGTCTCTCATAGTTGAGGTATACCTATGATGAAAATTACAGGCCTCTCGCATCTTTTTAAGTGGGAGAACTTGCACAATTGGTGGCTGACTAAATACTTTTTTGCCCCACTGTAGGTCTTAAAATTGTGCGAGTTCTTTTTATGAATGCGTCCCAATTCCTAAACTGCTGCAGTGTGCTAGAAACCACACGCTCCCCCTCAGGCCTCCAGCTGACTGGCCCTTTAACTCGGGCATGGGCTGCATTCCAGACAGATGACAGGAGTCGCAGGGGGCGATTTATGACCCTTTTCATAAATACTATTAACAGAGAAATGTGAAACCACCCACTTGCACATACCATGCTAATGAAAGCGGGGTTATTGATGAGGCTGGCCATGTCAAAGCCCAGTCCTGTGGCCGTCTGCGAGAAGACAACATACAAAAGCTAATGTTAGGAGTTATTACTGGCTAGCTCTCATATTTAATTACTCAACCGGGATACTCAATATACACTCATAAAAAAACTACGATGTTCTTAATGGGATGGATCAAATTTAAAAGTAACGATCTCCATTTCACCTACAGTACTATGACAGCAGCTTCTTCTACTCACAGGGCTGGCAGCTTCTTTTTGTTTCTGCTCTGCTATCTTTAGGTTGGATTTGTAGGTGTCGTTTTCAGGGTCTAACACCAGAGCTTTATTAAAATAAGAGATCGCCTCGGGATACTTGCTCATGGAAGTTAGTGCCAATCTAGAACCATAAAGAGATGAAAATCAAAGACAGAGAAACATAAGTTAGTCAAATTCATATCTGTAATATACTGTATACAGTGGGAGGAATATTTTAGAACTGATTGGCATGCACTGATTCTGGTTCTAACTCTGATTAATTTGATCATTTTTAGCTCCATAATGATTCCATTAATGAATTTTAGTACTTTTGAGGAAGTGCCCTCTCCTTTATAAATGTGCCTAACTATAAACTAAACGAAACGTACAGTCACAACAAATTATTCCAGACTTGAGGTTTAAACTCATGAGATTGACTCATTAAAAAGTTTGTTGTTGCTATTTATGGCCCCCAGTTTTTCTCTGTCATCACATTCTATTCACATTCTATTCATTGTATTGTTGATGCAGATGTTCAAGAACAAAACCAAATATTATAAAAATACTTCATTCGCAGAGTCTTTTAAAAATGAAACTTGTTCTGAACATACAATTAATTTCCAACTTTGTAATTTGGCAAATTGGTAACTTTGAGACTACTACTAATAATAAATTAATACTAAATCATAACATGGCTGTTTAAAATTAGATGAAAATAATGAATAATGAAAGGACAGTTATCAGTAAATTTAGTATTATTTATATACTAGTTTTTAGTATTTATTTACTAATATTGTGAATTAGCTTTTATCTTCATTTATTTTTCACTTCAAGTATACGTTTTTTTGGTAGTCTTTTATATTTCTATTTAGCTGTAAAATATTTTCATTTCACTTCTAGTTTTAGTCACCCCCATTTTTTTAAATAGGCATGCAGGTGCACTATCCAAACTTAAATTGTTGTAATTTATGAACACTTTGGAATACAGACATAAATTTGGTCTCTTTTTAAAGAAGAAAATCAGCAGATTATCGCAAAAGCGGACAAATTAAAGTATCAAAAAGTTATGGTCGTTTAAATTTACTGTAAAGAAAATGCACTATATTAATTTTATTTTATTTTATTTATAATAAATATTTTACATAACAGGTTTTACTCTAAAATTGGTATAAAATTAAAGCCTTATGTCTAAATAAGTTATGTTCCAAATTTGAAGTTGACATGAAAAAATGGAGGTTCCTGTGAGATTTTATTTAGGGCGTTATACCACAAACAGCCACCGGGCGCCATCCAAACTATATTTAATCTTTTAGTGAGTGAGTGACATGTGGCCAAGTATGGTGACCTGTCAATATTACTTCTATCTCAAAATATGGAATCCTGAGACTCAGACCTTTCCAATGATATGTTTTTTGTCAAGATTATAAAAAGTTTTGATTGTAAAAGAGCGTAATGCATTTTGTAATATGACACTTGACACCGCTCACTAAGGTGGAGGAGACCGCCAAAAGATTTTAAAGATTTAATGCAATGTCCGATTTCAAAATAGTTTTCACAGGATGAATCTTGGGCTTCTACGTTTTCAAATGATATATGATTTATGATGATTTCTAAAAGATTTGATAGAGACAAAATAAAAGAGTGCCAAGCGTCCCACAGGTGGGCCGGTGACAGTTAAGGGGTTTTAAACTTATTTTTATTATAGTTTTTTAGTCATGCTACTTTTATAGTTAGTTGCCATGGCAACACTTCTAATTTTCATTAATAGTTGTTTTAATAAGTTTATGTTTTTCATCTACTATTTACGTTTTATTTAATTTCAGCTTTATTTCAATTCATGAAAACACTTTTGAATAGTTTGAGTTAACAATAACAACACTGACAGTTATTCCACAGTAATCTCACCCCATTCTGCCATAAGCTTTACTGTATGACGGGTCGATGGCGATCGCTCGTTCACAGTCTCCCGTAGCCTCCGTGTAATTCCCAAGTTTACTATGTGCCGCAGCCCTGAGAGAACAATCCCAGCCGTCAACACCAAACATAATAACATACAGTATGTCTCTGTGAGTGACACAATCAGTGAGCGTTCACCTGTTACAGTAATACACTGCATTTCTTTGGTCCAACTCGATGGCTTTTGTGTAACAGTCCACAGCACTGCTGTAATTCTCCTCTTTCATGTGGTTATTCCCTGATAAAGACAAACAAAGGCATTTGATGCACAGAGCATTACAATGCATCGTTACAATGGAAAATGTGATGACAGATGCATTTTAGTTATACAGAATGCATCCTGTGAAATGATTTTGAAAGTGTTTTAGTCTAAACACAGTCGTAAAGTGTGACGTGCCCTCATTTTTCAGCTGCTCAGCTCTCTCGATGTCCTCTGGAGATGGAAACGTCTCAGGTAGCGTAACAATATCATTCTGTAAACGACAGTGTCAGAAATCTTGCTTGCTGCATAATATACAGAATTATAACAACAGCAATCAAAATAATGAAAGAAAGCAGGTTGGCGTGTAATAAATGCAGTTACTTTGAGGAGGGAATTGAGGAATATCTCTCTCAGCGGCTGAGGGGCGGCAAGATGATAGTCGCTGGAGCTGATCTTGAAAGTGGTCTCCAGACACTGTACTGCAACTGTAAATAGGAGAATAATGCAATCATATTTTCAATAATTGTCACTGCTTAACCTGAATTGTTTCTTTTTTCAGCAGCAGACATTTTTTTCTAGAGAGCAGGGTAGCTGATGGTCAATACAATGCTGATATGTGACCCTGGAGCACAAAACCAGTCTTAAAGGAACACTCCACTATTTTTGAAAATAGGCTCATTTTCCAACTCCCCTAGAGTTAAACAGTTGAGTTTTACCGTTTTCGAATCCATTCAGCCGATCTCCGGGTCTGGCGGTAGCACTTTTAGCTTAGCTTAGCATAGATCATTGAATCGGATTAGACCGTTAGCATCTCGCTCAAAACCGACCAAAGAGTTTCTATATTTTTCCTATTTAAAACTTGACTCTTCTGTAGTTACATCGTGTACTAAGACCGACGGAAAATGAAAATTTGTGTAATATCACCGCGCCTGCTGCACCCATGGTGCGGCAGCAAAGAAGTTCTAGAACAATCGCACCTGTCATTTTCCGCCGTCGGTCTTAGTACATAAAGCGATCTGTCACTCCACATTAAACAGCGCCAAAACGGCATTTATTGTTTGAATACTGCAATACAATGGACAGAATTTGAAATCTGATACTTTGTTTCATATGAAATGTACCAAAGCACAGTGCTTATTGTGATTTATTGGATGGGAGGTGCACTACAATGTTCCATTTATTAATTGAAAACAGGCTAGACTAATTGATTCTTCTGATTTAGGAATCGATATCGTTCCGTAAAAATTATAATCGATTAATATCGAGATATCGATATTTTTTACACAGCCCTAGTAATTACCTGAGCCTTCCTGCTTTTTTTTTTTTTTAAAGCAGACTTCGTACTCTTCATATGTCATTTCAAATATTACCTCCTATTTTTTTTTTGAATATGGTACAGGTACTGCTAATTCTGACTCATCTTTTTTAAAAAAAATTGAAAATAAAATAAACTATAATGTAATTTTCTCTTGACACTCTTTCTGTATGTCATCTTATTTAAAGTTTAGTAATTACACATTTATAAGGTGATGACTTTAGCATTTTTTGTATATTTATATGTTACTTATATATGAACTTTCGATGTAATTGCTCAATACACACTAAAGTTAGCATATAATAGCAGTACTTTACATGGCTTTAAACCCGTGTTAGGCAAAGATCAGCTGCCTTCTTTAAAGCACACCAACAGATATTCAAACATTATGTAAAACTTAACTAGGCATATCAGTACGGTACATACAGATAATCTCACCAATATTAGCCCGCTAATCACCGATCTGTTATATCAGGCCGATAGATCACTACTAATAATACAACTCATTAACATAATACAATTCATTTTCAAATCTCGTGACCGCTGGAAGACCCTGTCGGCACAACATCCATAGAACTGCAGCACAACCCCGTCAGTTTTACATCTGTTCCAATCCAAAAATATTTAGATCACCTCTCAAAAGGATAAAATAAATGCAAGTTTTGGCCATTTGCAATACATATAAAGCACCCGCCGCAATATTTCAATCAGTAAAAACAGCGGGACATTCTAAAACAATTAATGTGAAAACACTTTAAGTGCCTTTAAAAAAGTGATATTAAAATATCAAATTCAGTACACACCTTATTGATGATGCATGCTTTAAGTTTATAACAGACAGCAGATGAGCTCGGAATATGAACGCAATGCGCTAAATGGTTAAGTGTTTTCTTTATAATGGTTTTCTATGGGAAAACATTTAATGTGAAACTTCGCGCATTGCGTTTATATTGTGGTTTCATCTGCTTGCCTGTGCAAAGTCTGCATCATCAAGGTGTATACTGAATTTGGCCTTTAAACATCACTGTCTTACAACATTAATACTAAATGCAATCCTCCTAAAAATAACTGGCGGTCAGTTGAGGAAAGCCTTGTTTTGCCCTCCATGTGAGCGTTCCTGTAAGGGTGTGACGTCACGTGAAAACTATGAATTTGGCGTGTGGTGATTTTCAGTCCTTTGCTCGGACACCTGAACCCATAATCAGAACGGTCCCAAGAGTAAAAAGGCCTTTAGTTTAAAGTGTTCATATGGTGGGTTTTGCTAAAAAGAACGTTATTTTGTGTATTTGGTGTAATTAAATTTGTTTATGCGGTTTAAGGTTAAAAAATTTTTTTTTTTCCACATACTGTACATTATTGTTTATTCTGTCCGCCCTTCTAAAATGCATATATTTTTTACAAAGCTCATCGTTTTGAAAAGCGAGGTGTGCTGTGATTGGCTTGCTATCCAGTGTGTTGTGATTGGCCGTATACCTCAAGCGTGTGACGGAAATGTGACGCCCCTACCATACTGTGATTCGTGTCCGTAGCGACAGACAAAAACATTAAAACCCATTACAAACGAGGCATTTTTTCATCCAGTGGGGACATAATTATTGATCATAATGACTTATACTGTCTTTTTACACGTTGCATTGCCACACATCGGGATATTTGGGTTGAACTGTTCTTGAACAGTTTTGTAAATACAACTTAACCACTGATTTCTGTCGTGTCTTCTTTTGGAAGACACCAAATTATTTCGCTTTCACAAATGAAGCCCACAGCGCCTTTACTACATGGGGGCGGCGGCAACAGCAATACTACAGTGAGAATAAAAGTTACGGCGCCTTTCTTTGCGTGAACATTTTGGGCGGTGTTATGCAAATCTTCCCACATAGTGAGGTAGATATGTGTTAGAACGAGCTGTTTTAGGTTGGCGTGGTTGATTCTTAACTTTTATACAGAATATCTCTTTGGATTTGAGACTTTAGTCTTTGCAACTTTACAGAGCTTCTTTATGCACCAACAGCTTGTAACACTCCAAAGAGAAAGGAAAACTTGAAATCGCATCATATGACCCCTTTAACTGTTTTAAACACGAGGGTGACCTACCTTCCAGACTTTCCTGTTCATCTGAATTCAGCGAGCCACAGTGAGTCTGATCTCTCAGGAACTGGACGATAGAATACGCCAAGCGCTTTTCCACTGCCATTTTGTCTGGGAGAAACCTGGGGAAAGATTTGTTGATGCTTTTTTAACTGAATCAGACGGGACATTGCAGGAAAAGCTGGCATCCAGACAACAATTTTCCACGTCAGTAAAACAGAAAATGAAATCATGAACCGACTTAACTGATACTGTCTATACATTAACCTAGAGATGTCCTATTCCCAGCATATGTATACACATCATGCTGCTGCAGGGGTTAGTTACATAACATTCATCTATCAATTATTTCTGCTTATTATTAAAGCGGTTAATCATATCTGAAATAGAAAACTGTTCTGGGTCCCACTGCAGAGCACATTAAACAGTTTCTTGCAACTGTGTCACAGTCTGTTATTCATGCCCCTGCATAACAAAAGCCAAAACACATGTGATGCAGTCATGATGTAACGCTGACACAAGACTCTGACCGTGCTCTACAACACGAGCTATGATTTAATCTCAAGTACTTGTGACAATAACCCCGTTAACCGCAGATGAGCAGTAGTCTGCGCCTCACAGATGGCTCATGTTTACATCGCTTTGCACAGAGGAGAGTGCAGAAGCCTGAGCAATGGCTGAAGACAGTCGCAGATTAATTACCGGACAGAAGGAGAAACCTTTGCGTGCTCTTCAAGAGCCCCGCATCTCACACCTCGCGGAAAATATCAATAACATCAATATATAGTCCTGTGGATGCTGTGCGCGCCCCCGCCCACCTACCTGGAGAAAGTGCCCGCAGCGCTCGCGCCAGCCACATGAACGCTCACGCAGACTGATGCGCGTGCGCCGTCTCGCCGGAAATGGCTCTGCTCGAGGACTACAATGAATTTATGATTTTTATTAATTTTATGAGTTCGACTAATTCTACTGTGTAAAGGCGTTAATACATATATGATTAATTTTGTTTTTGTTACAGCCCTACTGAAAAAACCCCGCTAAAATCAGCCAAAGCTGGTTTTAGCTGGTCGTCCCGCCTGGTTATAGCTGGTTTTAGCTGGTCGTCCCGCCTGGTTATAGCTGGTTATAGCTGGTTTTAGCTGGTCGTCCCGGCTGGTTATAGCTGGTCGTCCCGCCTGGTTATAGCTGGTTTTAGCTGGTCGTCCCGCCTGGTTTTAGCTGGTCGTCCCGGCTGGTTATAGCTGGTCGTCCCGCCTGGTTATAGCTGGTTTTAGCTGGTCGTCCCGCCTGGTTATAGCTGGTTTTAGCTGGTCGTCCCGCCTGGTTATAGCTGGTTTTAGCTGGTCGTCCCGGCTGGTTATAGCTGGTCGTCCCGCCTGGTTATAGCTGGTTTTAGCTGGTCGTCCCGGCTGGTTATAGCTGGTCGTCCCGGCTGGTTATAGCTGGTCGTCCCGGCTGGTTATAGCTGGTCGTCCCGGCTGGTTATAGCTGGTTTTAGCTGGTCGTCCCGGCTGGTTATAGCTGGTTTTAGCTGGTCGTCCCGGCTGGTTATAGCTGGTTTTAGCTGGTCGTCCCGGCTGGTTATAGCTGGTTTTAGCTGGTCGTCCCGGCTGGTTATAGCTGGTTTTAGCTGGTCGTCCCGGCTGGTTATAGCTGGTTTTAGCTGGTCGTCCCGCCTGGTTATAGCTGGTTTTAGCTGGTCGTCCCGCCTGGTTATAGCTGGTTTTAGAAGGTCGTCCCGCCTGGTTATAGCTGGTTTTAGATGGTCGTCCCGCCTGGTTATAGCTGGTTTTAGATGGTCGTCCCGCCTGGTTATAGCTGGTTTTAGATGGTCGTCCCGCCTGGTTATAGCTGGTTTTAGATGGTCGTCCCGCCTGGTTATAGCTGGTTTTAGATGGTCGTCCCGCCTGGTTATAGCTGGTTTTAGATGGTCGTCCCGCCTGGTTATAGCTGGTTTTAGATGGTCGTCCCGCCTGGTTATAGCTGGTTTTAGATGGTCGTCCCGCCTGGTTATAGCTGGTTTTAGATGGTCGTCCCGCCTGGTTATAGCTGGTTTTAGATGGTCGTCCCGCCTGGTTATAGCTGGTTTTAGATGGTCGTCCCGCCTGGTTATAGCTGGTTTTAGATGGTCGTCCCGCCTGGTTATAGCTGGTTTTAGATGGTCGTCCCGCCTGGTTATAGCTGGTTTTAGATGGTCGTCCCGCCTGGTTATAGCTGGTTTTAACTGGTCGTCCCGCCTGGTTATAGCTGGTTTTAGCTGGTCGTCCTGCCTGGTTATAGCTGGTTTTAGAAGGTCGTCACGTCTGGTTATAGCTGGTTTTAGAAGGTCGTCACGTCTGGTTATAGCTGGTTTTAGAAGGTCGTCACGTCTGGTTATAGCTGGTTTTAGAAGGTCGTCACGTCTGGTTATAGCTGGTTTTAGAAGGTCGTCACGTCTGGTTATAGCTGGTTTTAGAAGGTCGTCACGTCTGGTTATAGCTGGTTTTAGAAGGTCGTCACGTCTGGTTATAGCTGGTTTTAGAAGGTCGTCACGTCTGGTTATAGCTGGTTTTAGAAGGTCGTCACGTCTGGTTATAGCTGGTTTTAGAAGGTCGTCACGTCTGGTTATAGCTGGTTTTAGAAGGTCGTCACGTCTGGTTATAGCTGGTTTTAGAAGGTCGTCACGTCTGGTTATAGCTGGTTTTAGAAGGTCGTCCCGCCTGGTTATAGCTGGTTTTAGCTGGTCGTCCCGCCTGGTTATAGCTGGTTTTAACTGGTCGTCCCGCCTGGTTATAGCTGGTTTTAGCTGGTCGTCCCGGCTGGTTATAGCTGGTTTTAGCTGGTCGTCCCACCTGGTTATAGCTGGTTTTAGCTGGTCGTCCCGCCTGGTTATAGCTGGTTTTAGAAGGTCGTCCCGCCTGGTTATAGCTGGTTTTAGAAGGTCGTCCCGGCTGGTTATAGCTGGTTTTAGCTGGTCGTCCCGCCTGGTTATAGCTGGTTTTAGATGGTCGTCCCGCCTGGTTATAGCTGGTTTTAGCTGGTCGTCCCGCCTGGTTATAGCTGGTTTTAGATGGTCGTCCCGCCTGGTTATAGCTGGTTTTAGATGGTCGTCCCGCCTGGTTATAGCTGGTTTTAGATGGTCGTCCCGCCTGGTTATAGCTGGTTTTAGATGGTCGTCCCGCCTGGTTATAGCTGGTTTTAGAAGGTTGTCCCACCTGGTTATAGCTGGTTTTAGCTGGTCGTCCTGCCTGGTTATAGCTGGTTTTAGAAGGTCGTCACGTCTGGTTATAGCTGGTTTTAGAAGGTCGTCCCGCCTGGTTATAGCTGGTTTTAGCTGGTCGTCCTGCCTGGTTATAGCTGGTTTTAGAAGGTCGTCCCGCCTGGTTATAGCTGGTTTTAACTGGTCGTCCCGCCTGGTTATAGCTGGTTTTAGATGGTCGTCCCGCCTGGTTATAGCTGGTTTTAGCTGGTCGTCCCGCCTGGTTATAGCTGGTTTTAGAAGGTCGTCACGTCTGGTTATAGCTGGTTTTAGAAGGTCGTCACGTCTGGTTATAGCTGGTTTTAGAAGGTCGTCCCGCCTGGTTATAGCTGGTTTTAGCTGGTCGTCCCGCCTGGTTATAGCTGGTTTTAGAAGGTCGTCCCGGCTGGTTATAGCTGGTTTTAGCTGGTCGTCCCGCCTGGTTATAGCTGGTTTTAGATGGTCGTCCCGCCTGGTTATAGCTGGTTTTAGATGGTCGTCCCGCCTGGTTATAGCTGGTTTTAGATGGTCGTCCCGCCTGGTTATAGCTGGTTTTAGATGGTCGTCCCGCCTGGTTATAGCTGGTTTTAGATGGTCGTCCCGCCTGGTTATAGCTGGTTTTAGCTGGTCGTCCCGGCTGGTTATAGCTGGTTTTAGCTGGTCGTCCCGCCTGGTTATAGCTGGTTTTAGAAGGTCGTCCCGCCTGGTTATAGCTGGTTTTAGATGGTCGTCCCGCCTGGTTATAGCTGGTTTTAGATGGTCGTCCCGCCTGGTTATAGCTGGTTTTAACTGGTCGTCCCGCCTGGTTATAGCTGGTTTTAGCTGGTCGTCCCGCCTGGTTATAGCTGGTTTTAGAAGGTCGTCCCGCCTGGTTATAGCTGGTTTTAGAAGGTCGTCACGTCTGGTTATAGCTGGTTTTAGAAGGTCGTCACGTCTGGTTATAGCTGGTTTTAGAAGGTCGTCACGTCTGGTTATAGCTGGTTTTAGAAGGTCGTCACGTCTGGTTATAGCTGGTTTTAGAAGGTCGTCCCGCCTGGTTATAGCTGGTTTTAACTGGTCGTCCCGCCTGGTTATAGCTGGTTTTAGCTGGTCGTCCTGCCTGGTTATAGCTGGTTTTAGAAGGTCGTCCCGCCTGGTTATAGCTGGTTTTAGCTGGTCGTCCCGGCTGGTTATAGCTGGTTTTAGCTGGTCGTCCCGGCTGGTTATAGCTGGTTTTAGCTGGTCGTCCCGGCTGGTTATAGCTGGTTTTAGCTGGTCGTCCCGGCTGGTTATAGCTGGTTTTAGCTGGTCGTCCCGGCTGGTTATAGCTGGTTTTAGCTGGTCGTCCCGGCTGGTTATAGCTGGTTTTAGCTGGTCGTCCTGCCTGGTTATAGCTGGTTTTAGAAGGTCGTCCCGCCTGGTTATAGCTGGTTTTAGAAGGTCGTCCCGGCTGGTTATAGCTGGTTTTAGCTGGTCGTCCCGCCTGGTTATAGCTGGTTTTAGCTGGTCGTCCCGCCTGGTTATAGCTGGTTTTAGATGGTCGTCCCGCCTGGTTATAGCTGGTTTTAACTGGTCGTCCCGCCTGGTTATAGCTGGTTTTAGAAGGTCGTCCCGGCTGGTTATAGCTGGTTTTAGCTGGTCGTCCCGCCTGGTTATAGCTGGTTTTAGCTGGTCGTCCCGCCTGGTTATAGCTGGTTTTAGATGGTCGTCCCGCCTGGTTATAGCTGGTTTTAGATGGTCGTCCCGCCTGGTTATAGCTGGTTTTAGATGGTCGTCCCGCCTGGTTATAGCTGGTTTTAGATGGTCGTCCCGCCTGGTTATAGCTGGTTTTAACTGGTCGTCCCGCCTGGTTATAGCTGGTTTTAGAAGGTCGTCCCGCCTGGTTATAGCTGGTTTTAGCTGGTCGTCCCGGCTGGTTATAGCTGGTTTTAGCTGGTCGTCCTGCCTGGTTATAGCTGGTTTTAGAAGGTCGTCACGTCTGGTTATAGCTGGTTTTAGAAGGTCGTCACGTCTGGTTATAGCTGGTTTTAGAAGGTCGTCCCGCCTGGTTATAGCTGGTTTTAGCTGGTCGTCCCGCCTGGTTATAGCTGGTTTTAGAAGGTCGTCCCGCCTGGTTATAGCTGGTTTTAGAAGGTCGTCCCGCCTGGTTATAGCTGGTTTTAGAAGGTCGTCACGTCTGGTTATAGCTGGTTTTAGAAGGTCGTCCCGCCTGGTTATAGCTGGTTTTAGCTGGTCGTCCCGCCTGGTTATAGCTGGTTTTAACTGGTCGTCCCGCCTGGTTATAGCTGGTTTTAGATGGTCGTCCCGCCTGGTTATAGCTGGTTTTAACTGGTCGTCCCGCCTGGTTATAGCTGGTTTTAGATGGTCGTCCCGCCTGGTTATAGCTGGTTTTAGATGGTCGTCCCGCCTGGTTATAGCTGGTTTTAGATGGTCGTCCCGCCTGGTTATAGCTGGTTTTAGATGGTCGTCCCGCCTGGTTATAGCTGGTTTTAGATGGTCGTCCCGCCTGGTTATAGCTGGTTTTAGATGGTCGTCCCGCCTGGTTATAGCTGGTTTTAGATGGTCGTCCCGCCTGGTTATAGCTGGTTTTAGATGGTCGTCCCGCCTGGTTATAGCTGGTTTTAGATGGTCGTCCCGCCTGGTTATAGCTGGTTTTAGATGGTCGTCCCGCCTGGTTATAGCTGGTTTTAGATGGTCGTCCCGCCTGGTTATAGCTGGTTTTAGATGGTCGTCCCGCCTGGTTATAGCTGGTTTTAGATGGTCGTCCCGCCTGGTTATAGCTGGTTTTAGATGGTCGTCCCGCCTGGTTATAGCTGGTTTTAGATGGTCGTCCCGCCTGGTTATAGCTGGTTTTAGATGGTCGTCCCGCCTGGTTATAGCTGGTTTTAGATGGTCGTCCCGCCTGGTTATAGCTGGTTTTAGATGGTCGTCCCGCCTGGTTATAGCTGGTTTTAGATGGTCGTCCCGCCTGGTTATAGCTGGTTTTAACTGGTCGTCCCGCCTGGTTATAGCTGGTTTTAGCTGGTCGTCCCGCCTGGTTATAGCTGGTTTTAGAAGGTCGTCCCGGCTGGTTATAGCTGGTTTTAGCTGGTCGTCCCGGCTGGTTATAGCTGGTTTTAGCTGGTCGTCCCGGCTGGTTATAGCTGGTTTTAGCTGGTCGTCCCGCCTGGTTATAGCTGGTTTTAGAAGGTCGTCACGTCTGGTTATAGCTGGTTTTAGAAGGTCGTCCCGCCTGGTTATAGCTGGTTTTAGATGGTCGTCCCGCCTGGTTATAGCTGGTTTTAGATGGTCGTCCCGCCTGGTTATAGCTGGTTTTAGATGGTCGTCCCGCCTGGTTATAGCTGGTTTTAGATGGTCGTCCCGCCTGGTTATAGCTGGTTTTAGATGGTCGTCCCGCCTGGTTATAGCTGGTTTTAGATGGTCGTCCCGCCTGGTTATAGCTGGTTTTAGATGGTCGTCCCGCCTGGTTATAGCTGGTTTTAGATGGTCGTCCCGCCTGGTTATAGCTGGTTTTAGATGGTCGTCCCGCCTGGTTATAGCTGGTTTTAGATGGTCGTCCCGCCTGGTTATAGCTGGTTTTAGATGGTCGTCCCGCCTGGTTATAGCTGGTTTTAGATGGTCGTCCCGCCTGGTTATAGCTGGTTTTAGATGGTCGTCCCGCCTGGTTATAGCTGGTTTTAGAAGGTCGTCCCGCCTGGTTATAGCTGGTTTTAACTGGTCGTCCCGCCTGGTTATAGCTGGTTTTAGAAGGTCGTCCCGCCTGGTTATAGCTGGTTTTAACTGGTCGTCCCGCCTGGTTATAGCTGGTTTTAGATGGTCGTCCCGCCTGGTTATAGCTGGTTTTAGCTGGTCGTCCTGCCTGGTTATAGCTGGTTTTAGAAGGTCGTCACGTCTGGTTATAGCTGGTTTTAGAAGGTCGTCACGTCTGGTTATAGCTGGTTTTAGAAGGTCGTCACGTCTGGTTATAGCTGGTTTTAGAAGGTCGTCACGTCTGGTTATAGCTGGTTTTAGAAGGTCGTCCCGCCTGGTTATAGCTGGTTTTAGCTGGTCGTCCCACCTGGTTATAGCTGGTTTTAGCTGGTCGTCCCGCCTGGTTATAGCTGGTTTTAGAAGGTCGTCCCGCCTGGTTATAGCTGGTTTTAGAAGGTCGTCCCGGCTGGTTATAGCTGGTTTTAGCTGGTCGTCCCGGCTGGTTATAGCTGGTTTTAGCTGGTCGTCCCGGCTGGTTATAGCTGGTTTTAGCTGGTCGTCCCGCCTGGTTATAGCTGGTTTTAGCTGGTCGTCCCGCCTGATTATAGCTGGTTTTAGAAGGTCGTCCCGCCTGGTTATAGCTGGTTTTAGCTGGTCGTCCCGGCTGGTTATAGCTGGTTTTAGCTGGTCGTCCCGGCTGGTTATAGCTGGTTTTAGCTGGTCGTCCCGGCTGGTTATAGCTGGTTTTAGCTGGTCGTCCCGGCTGGTTATAGCTGGTTTTAGCTGGTCGTCCCGGCTGGTTATAGCTGGTTTTAGCTGGTCGTCCCGGCTGGTTATAGCTGGTTTTAGCTGGTCGTCCCGGCTGGTTATAGCTGGTTTTAGCTGGTCGTCCCGGCTGGTTATAGCTGGTTTTAGCTGGTCGTCCCGGCTGGTTATAGCTGGTTTTAGCTGGTCGTCCCGGCTGGTTATAGCTGGTTTTAGCTGGTCGTCCCGGCTGGTTATAGCTGGTTTTAGCTGGTCGTCCCGGCTGGTTATAGCTGGTTTTAGCTGGTCGTCCCGCCTGGTTATAGCTGGTTTTAGATGGTCGTCCCGCCTGGTTATAGCTGGTTTTAGATGGTCGTCCCGCCTGGTTATAGCTGGTTTTAGATGGTCGTCCCGCCTGGTTATAGCTGGTTTTAGCTGGTCGTCCCGGCTGGTTATAGCTGGTTTTAGCTGGTCGTCCCGCCTGGTTATAGCTGGTTTTAGCTGGTCGTCCCGCCTGGTTATAGCTGGTTTTAGATGGTCGTCCCGCCTGGTTATAGCTGGTTTTAGATGGTCGTCCCGCCTGGTTATAGCTGGTTTTAGATGGTCGTCCCGCCTGGTTATAGCTGGTTTTAGATGGTCGTCCCGCCTGGTTATAGCTGGTTTTAGATGGTCGTCCCGCCTGGTTATAGCTGGTTTTAGATGGTCGTCCCGCCTGGTTATAGCTGGTTTTAGATGGTCGTCCCGCCTGGTTATAGCTGGTTTTAGATGGTCGTCCCGCCTGGTTATAGCTGGTTTTAGATGGTCGTCCCGCCTGGTTATAGCTGGTTTTAGATGGTCGTCCCGCCTGGTTATAGCTGGTTTTAACTGGTCGTCCCGCCTGGTTATAGCTGGTTTTAGCTGGTCGTCCTGCCTGGTTATAGCTGGTTTTAGAAGGTCGTCCCGCCTGGTTATAGCTGGTTTTAGCTGGTCGTCCTGCCTGGTTATAGCTGGTTTTAGAAGGTCGTCCCGGCTGGTTATAGCTGGTTTTAGCTGGTCGTCCCACCAGGTTATAACTGGTTTTAGCTGTCGTCCCCCTGGTTCTAGCTGGTTTTTAGCTGTTCGTCCCCCTGGTCGTCCCGCCTGGTTTCTGCTGTTTTTAGAAGGTCGTCCACCTTGTAGCTGTTTTAGCTGGTCGTCCCGACCTGGTTATAGCTGGTTTTAAGCTGCGTCCGCCTGGTTATAGGAGCTGGTTTTAGAAGGTCGTGCCGCCTGGTATAGCGTTTTAGAAGGTCTTCACGTCTGTTTTAGCTGTTTTTAGAAGGTCGTCCCGCCTGTTTATAGCTGGTTTTAGCTGTTCGCCCGCCTGGTTATAGCTGGTTTTAGGCTGGGTCGTCCCGCTGGTTACTTTTTTTTAGCTGGCGTACCCGCCTGGTTATAGCTGTTTTATCTGGTCGTCCCGCCTGGTTATAGCTGGTTTTAGCTGGTCGTCCCGCCTGGTTATAGCTGGTTTTAGAAGGTCGTCCCGCCTGGTTATAGCTGGTTTTAACTGGTCGTCCCGCCTGGTTATAGCTGGTTTTAGAAGGTCGTCCCGCCTGGTTATAGCTGGTTTTAACTGGTCGTCCCGCCTGGTTATAGCTGGTTTTAACTGGTCGTCCCGCCTGGTTATAGCTGGTTTTAGATGGTCGTCCCGCCTGGTTATAGCTGGTTTTAACTGGTCGTCCCGCCTGGTTATAGCTGGTTTTAGCTGGTCGTCCTGCCTGGTTATAGCTGGTTTTAGAAGGTTGTCCCACCTGGTTATAGCTGGTTTTAGCTGGTCGTCCCGCCTGGTTATAGCTGGTTTTAGATGGTCGTCCCGCCTGGTTATAGCTGGTTTTAGATGGTCGTCCCGCCTGGTTATAGCTGGTTTTAGATGGTCGTCCCGCCTGGTTATAGCTGGTTTTAGATGGTCGTCCCGCCTGGTTATAGCTGGTTTTAGATGGTCGTCCCGCCTGGTTATAGCTGGTTTTAGATGGTCGTCCCGCCTGGTTATAGCTGGTTTTAGATGGTCGTCCCGCCTGGTTATAGCTGGTTTTAGATGGTCGTCCCGCCTGGTTATAGCTGGTTTTAGATGGTCGTCCCGCCTGGTTATAGCTGGTTTTAGATGGTCGTCCCGCCTGGTTATAGCTGGTTTTAGATGGTCGTCCCGCCTGGTTATAGCTGGTTTTAGATGGTCGTCCCGCCTGGTTATAGCTGGTTTTAGATGGTCGTCCCGCCTGGTTATAGCTGGTTTTAGATGGTCGTCCCGCCTGGTTATAGCTGGTTTTAACTGGTCGTCCCGCCTGGTTATAGCTGGTTTTAGCTGGTCGTCCCGCCTGGTTATAGCTGGTTTTAGAAGGTCGTCCCGCCTGGTTATAGCTGGTTTTAGAAGGTTGTCCCACCTGGTTATAGCTGGTTTTAGCTGGTCGTCCTGCCTGGTTATAGCTGGTTTTAGAAGGTCGTCCCGGCTGGTTATAGCTGGTTTTAGCTGGTCGTCCTGCCTGGTTATAGCTGGTTTTAGAAGGTCGTCACGTCTGGTTATAGCTGGTTTTAGAAGGTCGTCACGTCTGGTTATAGCTGGTTTTAGAAGGTCGTCACGTCTGGTTATAGCTGGTTTTAGAAGGTCGTCACGTCTGGTTATAGCTGGTTTTAGAAGGTCGTCACGTCTGGTTATAGCTGGTTTTAGAAGGTCGTCACGTCTGGTTATAGCTGGTTTTAGAAGGTCGTCACGTCTGGTTATAGCTGGTTTTAGAAGGTCGTCCCGCCTGGTTATAGCTGGTTTTAGAAGGTCGTCCCGGCTGGTTATAGCTGGTTTTAGCTGGTCGTCCTGCCTGGTTATAGCTGGTTTTAGAAGGTCGTCCCGGCTGGTTATAGCTGGTTTTAGCTGGTCGTCCCGGCTGGTTATAGCTGGTTTTAGCTGGTCGTCCCGGCTGGTTATAGCTGGTTTTAGCTGGTCGTCCCGGCTGGTTATAGCTGGTTTTAGCTGGTCGTCCCGGCTGGTTATAGCTGGTTTTAGCTGGTCGTCCCGGCTGGTTATAGCTGGTTTTAGCTGGTCGTCCCGGCTGGTTATAGCTGGTTTTAGCTGGTCGTCCCGGCTGGTTATAGCTGGTTTTAGCTGGTCGTCCCGGCTGGTTATAGCTGGTTTTAGCTGGTCGTCCCGGCTGGTTATAGCTGGTTTTAGCTGGTCGTCCCGCCTGATTACAGCTGGTTTTAGAAGGTCGTCCCGCCTGGTTATAGCTGGTTTTAGAAGGTCGTCCCGCCTGGTTATAGCTGGTTTTAGAAGGTCGTCCCGCTTGTTATAGCTGGTTTTAGAAGGTCGTCCCGCCTGGTTATAGCTGGTTTTAGAAGGTCGTCCCGCCTGGTTATAGCTGGTTTTAGCTGGTCGTCCCGGCTGGTTATAGCTGGTTTTAGCTGGTCGTCCCGCCTGGTTATAGCTGGTTTTAGCTGGTCGTCCCGGCTGGTTATAGCTGGTTTTAGCTGGTCGTCCCGGCTGGTTATAGCTGGTTTTAGCTGGTCGTCCCGCCTGATTATAGCTGGTTTTAGAAGGTCGTCCCACCTGGTTATAGCTGGTTTTAGCTGGTCGTCCCACCAGGTTATAACTGGTCGTCCCGCCTGGTTATAGCTGGTCGTCCCGCCTGGTTATAGCTGGTTTTAGAAGGTCGTCCCGCCTGGTTATAGCTGGTTTTAGAAGGTCGTCCCGCCTGGTTATAGCTGGTTTTAGAAGGTCGTCCCGCCTGGTTATAGCTGGTTTTAACTGGTCGTCCCGCCTGGTTATAGCTGGTTTTAGAAGGGTTTTGGCCACTTCTAACTTCCAGCTACTTCCAGCTTAAACCAGCTAAGACCAACCAACCAGTTTAGGCTGGTTTTAGTAGTTTTTTTTTGTTTGTTTGTTTTGTTTGTTTTCGCAGTTTTTTTTGTTTGTTTGTTTGTTTGTTTTCAGCAGGGAGGGTTACAAACCACAAATCAAACTACATTTAAAAGAACTAATAAATAACCGCTCACATTAAAAATGTGGCTAAATTAATTTAATTAAATCGAACGTTTAATGGAAGAACCCGTTATTTTTGTTGTTTATGTAATGTACGTGTAAAATGAAGTAAAAACGATCATGTCACTGTTACTTATTTAAAAAACAAAACAAAAAAAAAACTGTTACTTATTTAATATTCATAAGCTAATCTTTCACCGCATTCATTAATTCGCCAGTTGACGAGCTCCCGCCTACCAGCATTTACCTTGTAGCCAATCAGAATGCGCTATCAGGTGAACGTCTACTTACGTAATTAATATTCACAAGCCAAACCTTCATCGTATTAGTAATAGCAGTAATGGTTTGCAACAGTGTGACGGTAGGAGTTGCATCCCAGTTTTGCACGTCGCACGTATGAATCTATAGGCATGCAATGTTTATCCTCGGCATTTCTGTGACTCGAGCGGCTAGAAGGTATTGTGGTTTCTGTTATTTAACTCACTTTATGCGCTTTGACTGGGTTGCCATTACTAGTTACCATGAACCGAATGCATGAATGCGACTGGGCTCACAAACCATATATTCTCTGACTTATTCTGTTTTACCTTACAAAGCTTTAGTATGAGAGGATATCTGGTTTTAGTCAGGTTATCTTCTGAAAACTAGGCAATGCAACTGGCATATGTGAAGTAGTGTAAGTGTAGCACAGGCAGATCAGGTTCACATTCCCTATTTTGAAAGACATGTGAAAGTGCCCATCGTTAGTACGGAAAACATTCACAGCATGCAGCAGCCCTGCACAGCACTCAAGTTTCTCTTCTTTCAGTATTATGCATATTAATGTGTAGCATTTCTTTTTCTAAAGTTGCAAGAAGCCTCATACAAGTGCCCATGCAATGCATGCAGGCTAATATTTACACAGTGGTCAGTCACTGATTCTGTCTTTCGTGCATTGCAGAGTTGTTTTATCCAGCTCAAAGCTCAAGATGACACTTCAGAATGGATCAGTCACATCCACCCGCAGCTGCTCCAGCACAGCGGACACGAACAACAACCTGCGCTGGGACCTGACCCCAGAAGAGATCAGACACCAGACACAGAGACTGATCCAGCGGATAAAGCAAGCCTATGACTCCGTGGGCTCGGTGGACATTGGGAAGGTGTGCTTTGAGAATACACTGCAAGTCATTGCAGACGCAAAAGCAGAGTACGCCGGTGAGTGGCGACCGGTGGAAGGATGCCATGCATGATATTAATGTGAAGTTCTGTCATCTGCGTCTGTTTTTGTGCTGTGCTCTTCACTGTTCTGTGCTCTGTTTCAGCTTCACGGCATGTGCTGGACTTTCCTCAGTATGTTTCTCCATGTAAAGAGGTGAGATTGGCGAGCACCGAGGCTGATAAGCGCCTGTCGGGTTTTGATGTGGACGTGAGCATGAGGGCCGACGTGTTTCAGAGACTTATAGCCCTGCAGGTACCACAACTACAGTATGATATTCTGAATAATTCTGCTACTGTGCACTCGTCCATTTTTTTTTTTTTCATTTTCTTCTGTTTATTATCTGTGTTATCCTTCTATATTATTTTATTGTATTCTATTTTACTCATAGCACAGTGCAAAGAGTACAGGACATGAGCTGAATGTCATCCATTTGATTGACACTGCTAAACGTGTCTGAGTGTGTGTGCACTAACCTCTAGCCTTGTGTTCTTCTCTACTAGTATTTAGTATGCAAAAAGAAACTGTAAAAAATACGGTTAAAGGCGACTTAAACCCGACATACTGTAATGAGACTTAGACAACCCTCATTGTTTCTTGTGTTAAGCACGCACGTTTGAATCCGTTTACCATGTTTGATGTGCTCTATGCATGTGCGTTGATCAATGTTTATAACATAATATAATATAAACATATAAACTTTATATTTGAATAAAAGCCTAAATTATATCTGTTCTTCAGATACAGCAATTGTTTTTTTTTTTAGTAGACCTGCCCTTCGTCCAAGTATGCATACTTTTTGCTATATAGTTGCTGAAAAACAGTATGTGATAATGTTAGACAAGTAATAAATCTGAATTCATAGTATTCATAAAATAGCAGGTGAAAAGTAACCAGATGACAGCATGGCGGATGTAGAATGTCCATATGTTATTCATACTAACCATATTCATAATATATAGGACATAATTTTTTTTAACAGTCACAAAGTAAGTTTCAAACCAAATGTAGTGCCTTCTAGACAATGTGATTTTGGTCACAGCTTTGGATTGAATTATTTAATTCATATGGACTTTTAGAAACGTCGAAGATTTGGTATAAAAGACTTTTAATGGAGGGACAGAAATCTCTCAGGTTTAATTAAAAATATCTTCATTTGAGTTTTGAAGATGAACAAAATAATTCCGCCACTGTGCACTTATATTTATTTTTTATATTTGTTTATTTATTTTTATTAAAGGGATAGTTCACCCAAAAATGAAAATTAGCCTATAAATTACTCAGCCTCAAGTCATCCTAGGTGTATATGACTTTCTTCATTCAGACGAATCCAGTCGGAGTTATATTAAAAATTGTCTTTGATCTTTCAAGCTGTTTAATGCCACTCGGCGGGTGTTGCATGCATCAGTCCAAAAGAAGTTAAATAAAAAGCGCCCTCCCATAAAAAAAAGTGGTCTCACACGGCTCCGGGGGGTGAACAAGGCCTTCTGGAGCGAATCGATGCATTTTTGTAAGGAAAAATATCCATATTTAAAACGACAAGCACTTTAATGTAGATTGCGCCAGCAGTTGTACACTGAAGCAGCTCCGGCGGAGCGTAGAGTTCAGGTTACGATGCACCGGGGTGCGTCTCGCGAGAACCATGTTTTGTTTACAGGAGCAAAGGAAAACCAGTCTCCTCTGGGCTTATATCAAAATCCTCTGACATTCTTCACAAATCCTCGTTTTGTACTTATAATAAGTGACCATTGTTTTGTTTTGATCTATCCCCCGCGCCTGTGGTGTCACTCAGAGCGGCGCTTTGATTTTTTTTTTTTGTTTGTTTAGAGGCGCAACGATGACCTCATACGTCATCAGCACAGGCTGCTTCTGTTTACAAACAGTGTAGAGCAAGCTAGATTCCAATTTGTAACCGTTTGTGATATATGGATATTTTTATGTGTACATTATTTTATAGCTAGATGTGTGGTGCATCGATCGGTACAGAAGGCCTTTGTTAACCTATTATATGGAGTAACCTTTTTTTTTTAGGGATGGGCGGCTTTATTAAAGGGGTCATATGATGTTGCTAAAAAGAACATATGTTGTGTATTTGGTGTAATGAAAAGTGTTTATGCTGTTTAAGGTTAAGAAAAACACATTATTTTCCACATAATGCACATGATTGTTTTCCTCTATGCCCCGCCTTTCTGAAACGCATCGATTTTACAAAGCTCATCGGTCTGAAAAGCGAGGTGGGCTCTGATTGGCCAGTATCTAGTGCGCTGTGATTGGCCGAATACCTCAAGGCGTGTGACGGAAATGTTACGCCACTCACATATTGTGATGATGCCCTGTCCGGCCGAAGCGATGATTCATAAACATTAAAACCATTATAAACGAGGCATTCGTTGCAACCAGTGAGGACATAAATATGGATTATAATGACTTATACAGTCTTTTAATGCGTTGCGTTGCATCGCGCCGACAAATAAACATTAAAACCATGTCTGCATTTGTGATTGGATAAATGACAAACAACAAGCCCTACTCTCCACTGCCCAAAAAACTCGCTTTAAATATATAAACTATAAAAACTCTTTAAATATAAAAACCGTACTTACAGTCTGTGAGTCAGAACAGCCGGCATTGTAGTCTACTCTCCCAGGATCAGGAAACAGTCCTCCATAAAATGTGCTGCACACATCTGAATATTTGGGTTGAAGTGTTCTGGAACAGTGTTGTAAATACAACTTAACCACTGATTTCTAGTCGTGTCCATTTTTGGAGGCCCAAACAAAGTACAGGTGCATCTCAATAAATTAGAATGTCGTGGAAAAAAGTTTTAATTTATTTCAGTAATTCAACTCAAAATTGTGAAACTCGTGTATTAAATAAAATAAATGCACACAGACTGAAGTAGTTTAATTTAAGGCTTTGGTTCTTTTAATTATTTTAATTTATTTAGGCTCAAGTTTCAAGTCAAATGTAGCATCTATAACAGTGTGCGATATCAGACGCAGCTTTGGTTTAAAACGCTTGATTCAAATATCTTTATGAACTCCATGGTGTGTGAGAGTTGTGGTGTAATGCACCTTAAATAGAGCACAGGAATCTCTCAGGTTTCATTAAAAATATCATCATTTGTATTTCAAAGATGAACTAATGCTATGGGTTTGGAACAAAATTTGTATTTTTCCATCTCATTCCATTTTCAAAGTTAATTTAAACCAGTAACCCTATTATAATATGTGACAAACCTGCTGTTACAGCTGATTGTCTGAAGAAATTGGAAAAAAAAAAAACCTCGTGCTGTCGTTTTATGATTGGAGGTCATATTAGGTCATTAATATCAGCATTAATCTGTCAGCACTCATCAATGGAGAGCCTAATCTCTGGGTACTAAAAAGTCATCTGGCGAGTTGGCGACAGACACGGTTTCATAGAGGTGCCCCATAAAATGAGGCATTTGGCAGTGTTGGCCGAGCCCATTGAGGCTTTATCCAAAGCCGTTTCATATTGCTCAATTCACAAATTGAAATGATCATTCAGTGGAAGTCTGTCTCTGGAGTGAGCGGGAGACTATTTTCAGGCTGTCCTCTCTCCAGGGCTGTTGAGCTGTAATGAAATGATCACACCATTTCTTCTGAAGGCCAGTATGGAGGACTCACTGTCCTCGTTGTGACCCTGTGGAAGTCTCCATTCACAGGAAAGCGTGTGTGGGGCCCATGTACTGTAGGTTTGGCCTGTTGCCAGAACCGCAGCAGTAAACATAACTACAGGCATTCACAGCATGAGGCTCAGCATTTCCCACTTTATCTTTACAGGAAAAACAATCTGGTGATTTATTGCCTGAGTCGGAGAGATTCCTGGGACGGCTCATAAAATTAGGGAAACGGAATGGATTGCACTTGTCCAAGGATATACAAGAAGTAGGTTTATTTTGCGTGTTTACTACAAACTTGTATGTGTGGATGAATTCACATATGATTCTTTTAAGTAGAGTGTCTCTATTTCTATTGCTCATACTTTAAGTAAGTGATTTGAACAAACTCTTTGGTGTGTAACTCGGCCTGGTTATGGAAATTAACAGCCAAGCATCTGCTTCTATAGCAAGTTTTTATTTATTTATTTATTAACCCAGAAAAGAGGGTTTATTATTGCAAAAAGAAACTTGGCACTGAAAAAAATCTATGTTTAGAAATTATATAATAATATTTTTTTTAGTGCTGTCATACGATTAATCGCGATTAATCGCATCCAAAATAAAAGTTTTTGTTTACATAATATATGTGCATGTACTGTGTATCTTGATTATGTGTATATATAAATACACACACATACAGTGTATTTTTTGAAAATATTTACATGTATTTATATTTATATTATTATATTTTATATTGTATATAAATATATTTAATATACAAACGTAACATATTTTTCTTAAAAATATGCATGCATGTGTGTATTTATACATATATACATAATAAATATGCACAGTACACATACATATATTATGTAAACAAAAACTTTTATTTTGGACACGATTAATCGTGATTAATCATTTGACAACACTAATTTTTTAAATTGTTTAGAGAAAATGGCAGATATTAAAATGTACATTTAAAATCATGTATAACATATTTGTTTATACATATAAACAACTTCATTTTAAGTAATAATATTAAAATGATAAATGTAAATCTAAATCAATACATTTAAATTATTTTAAAAAGAAAGCAATCTTAACTTTGCAGGGTTCTGTGGGTCTTAAAAAGTCATAATTTTCCCTTCTGTGATGTTGTAAGATGTAAAAAAGAATAAAAACAAAAGCTAACTCCAAACGGTTGTCTTTAATGTAGGAAGCATCAGTAAACATTACCATATCATCAACCACTCCATTTCTACTTCACCCCTCTAGGTCTCTTATTAGGTTTTTTACTGCTCTCTAGCGACCATACTCAGTATCAATGATTCACAGAACACAACATCTTCCCCTCTCTGTTAAGAACACTACTTCAGTAACTGAACACTTTTCGTATTATGAAATTATTGCAATAAAGCCTGCAACTGTAGTTACAAAAGAAGGTGACATCTGTTTGAACATATAACTAACACATAACTAACATATGGCAGTCAAAATTCTTTGACAAAATTTCCTTACCACTGAAATTAAATGAGGTTCAGAACACTTTTTAAAGTACATTTCTTTTACAGCTTGGTTCAACTAACAACTGTTCTTAACCCTTCAAATCTCAATCAGTTACATTACATAGTCTTTGTGCCACTTAGGTTTGAATCTACTACGTGGCTGTTTCGGAGAAGTACCCTGAATGAGTTGTGCGCAAGTTGGTGTATCAACTTGACCTCCACTTACGGGTGCAGAATGAGAATGAGCCAAGTGTGTGACATTCAATCTCTTCCCATCACTTAGCAGAAAGGTGTTTGGACTCGCACGCTTTTCCACTGTTAACGGAGCAGAGAATCTGGAGTGTGCTTTAGGGACTAAGCGAGGAATTCTGACCCACACTCTCTCCCCTTGAGCAAAAGACGGGGTACGAGCATGCCGCTTAATGTCAGTGTACTGTTTCATCTTGGCTTGTTTCCTTTCCACAGTGTCATGGACAGATGAATTCGACATAGGAGCAATGGGCAAAATGTCCAGTCTGGTTCGGATTTTACATCCATAGAGCAGTTCATAAGGTGAGGTTGAGGTAGTGGCATGAGGTGTCGCACGAAACACTTGAAGCCATTTGGTCACAGCTTCCTTCCAAGGCTGTGACTGCAGGATGGCTGTCTGTATGCAGCCCTTCAGAGAACGGTGGAACCTCTCAATAGCTCCATTGGCTGCAGGGTAGTACACAGATGTCTTGTTATGGTGTATACCCCTGGTCTTAAGAAATTCAGCAAAGGCAGCTGATGTGAACTGCGTCCCGTTATCAGTGACAATGCTTTCCGGATTTCCATGACGGCTAAAAACGGTGGTCAGAAAATCTATGACACCGTCAGTTGTGGCAGATGGGCAAAAGGCAAGTTCAGGCCACTTTGAATAGTAGTCGGTCAATGTCACAGCATACCGACAAGCAGGATTGGCAGTCTCAAATGGCCCAACAATATCGAGGCCTAATTTCTTCCAGGGACCGTCAGGGAGTGGAACAGGTCGTAGAGGCACTGGATGAGTAAGAGCTGTTTTGTTGTTAGACTGACAAGGGGCACAGGCAGATATACAGGTCTGAACCTGAGAGTCCATACAAGGCCACCAGTAAAGGTCACGCAGACGCTGTTTAGTGCGTACAATCCCCTGGTGGCTTTCATGGGCCAGGGTGATCAGTGTATGACGCAATGAGACAGGCACCACTAATCTGGAACCACGGAAGATGTAATGACCCTGCACTGAGAGTTCATCCCTAATTTTGTAGTAGGGCATTAGATTCTGGGCAACAGCCCGTATAGATGGAGGCCAGCCACGGCTAATCTGTTCACTAAGAGCCACCATTTCTCAGGTGGAGGAGTAATTAGTGGTTCAGTAGTGGTTGTGGACAAAACAGGAGTAGCTGACGTCAGGTAACTGCACCTCGTGTACTTTACTGGTCGGAACAGAACGACATACGCGAGCAAAATGACCCCTTTTATTACAGGACTTGCATTGGGCATTTGCAGCAGGGCATTGAGTGGAGTTGGCTAAATGCGTGTCAGAGCCACACCTAAAGCAAGATCTACGTGGAGAAGAAGTGGCTGCAGCATGTGGCTTAGATGAGCGGTGGTACTGTTTGTTTGTAGTTTTGTGTGATTTAGAGTGCACAGTCTGTACTGGAATTCCCTTGTCCAAAACACCTCTGTCTGAAATCTATTTTTTTTTGCTTGATCAGCAGCAGCTTCCATCTGTGTTGCAAGAGTTACGGCTGTGTCCAGTGTTAGGTCTGACTCCAGTAACAGCCTTTCTCTAATACTGTCACTCAACAAGCGTTCCAGTAGTTGATCACGAATCATGTCATCAGATTTGTCCTCAAAACCACAGGTAGCTGCAAGAGCACGCAAGGCAGCTACATATTGTGCAATAGTCTCATGTGGAAATTGAGCTCGCTTTCTGAATGCATAGCGTTCAACAACAACGTTGACTTTTGGAGTAAAATGTTTGTCTAGTGCACTGACAGCAGAAGCATAAGTGTCACCTGTTTCTGGTAGAGCGTAAAATATCCGCTGTCCCTCTGTTCCCAAACAATGGAGTAACGTGGCTCTTTTGCGGATGTCTGGCCAAGCATCCCCCGTCGCATTAATCACTAGCAAGTAGTTGTTAAACATACGCAGCCACATGTCAAAAGGCATTGCTGGTTCCCCCAGACAGGGCAAAAACATTGCTGGCGCAGGAACATTAACAGACATTCTGAGAGCAACAGCAAAACAAAACTGCAGTGCGGGGTATCCTCGTCGTCAATTTGTGATGTTGTAAGATGTAAAAAAGAATAAAAACAAAAGCTAACTCCAAACGGTTGTCTTTAATGTAGGAAGCATCAGTAAACATTACCATATCATCAACCACTCCATTTCTACTTCACCCCTCTAGGTCTCTTATTAGGTTTTTTACTGCTCTCTAGCGACCATACTCAGTATCAATGATTCACAGAACACAACACCTTCCTCAAACTAAAAAAAGTCTTAAATCGGAGCAGAAAGCCTTAAATTCATAAAGTCGTGGCATTAAATGTTGCATGTACTGCAAATAATGAATATCCTCCTCAGTAGTTTTATGTTTTCCAATGCTAATATCTACACATCCTTAAATCAAGATACAACTGAACATATGAAGTCTTACTGCAGAAAAATCCTTACTGTCCTTGAAATTCTACAGATCTAGTTCTTGATTATTTTTATTGGTCTTTTAGGAAATCAAGTCAATCTCCAAGCAAATTAGTGAACTCTCCATTGACTTCAACCAAAATTTGAATGAGGAAAATACAGTACTGTTGTTCTCGCAAGAAGATCTCGGTAAGCATGGTTTTCATTAATATAACAGCTCTTGTAGAGAATTCATCTCAGACACAATTTTCCTCCATCCCTTCTCAAGTGGGTCTTGCAGAAAGCTACGTGAACGGTCTTGAGAAAGCAGAAGATGGGTGGTATAAAGTCACCCTTGCGTATCCGCACTACTTCCCCCTGATGAAAAGATGTCATGTTCCCGAAACCAGGAGGAAGATGGAGATGGCCTTTCACAGCAGGTGCAAAGATGTAGGTTCAATTCGTGCTTTTTTAACGAGACTTTGAATCCTATGATTCCTAAAAGTCCTATAATGAGTCCTAAAAGTCATGTTCTGGTTGCACTATTAAAGGGTTAGTTCACCAAAAAATTAAAATTCTGTCATTAATTACTCACCCTCATGTTGTTCTAAACCCCGTAAGACCTTCGTTCATCTTCGGAACACAATTTAAGATATTTTTGATGAAATCTGAGGGCTCTCTGACCCTCCCATAGACAGCAAGGTAACAACCACGTTCACGGTCAAGAAAAGTACCAAGATGTCGAAAAAAGTAGTCCGTGTGACATCAGGGGTTCAACTGTAAAGTTACGAAGCTACGAGAATACTTTTTTGTGCGAAGAAAACAAAAATAACGACTTTATTCCACATTTTCGTCTCTACTGCGTCACTTGTGGACGTGCATTCACGACAGTATCATGACGCGAGCGTGTGTGGCGGCGCTGACCCAGATCCGGCGTGATGACGTAGAAAATGTTGAATAAAGTCTTTATTTTTGTTTGCTGTCTATGGGAGGGTCAGAGAGCCCTCAGATTTCATCAAAAATATCTTAATTTGTGTTGCGAAGATGAACGAAGGTCTTACGGGTTTGGAACAACACGAGGGTGAGTAAAAATGACAGAAATTTCATTTTTGGGTGAAATAACCCTTTAAACGTCATTGCTATGTTTCCAGGTGAACACTGCTATTCTTGAACAGCTGATTGAGTTACGGGCAAGGCTAGCCAAACTACTGAGCTTCAGCAGTCATGCTAATTACGTGCTGGAAATGACCGTGGCCAAAAACTCTGAGAATGTGGCTCGATTTCTTGGTATGTCTCTTCTCTTTTTGTTGGGTTCTTCCTGTGCGGATCAATGCTTTCATTCAGGCACGCACAGGTTAAGTCTGGAGTGATGGGCCGTTTGGTGACCCTTGTCATCATATTCTGTTGTTAAAGTGACATGACACAACCCTCTACGCACACCTTGGCAATATAATTGGCTAGTACATTTTTTTTGTTAACTCGCCAGACTGATATATTATTTTGCACACACACGTTTACTTAGCTATCTAAATGGAGCTATCTATACAGATAGTTATACACTTTTTAACCTAAACCCACCCCTACCCCTCGCAGAAAACTTTCTGCATTTTTGCATCCAAATAGTACAGATGGCTTGACGCTGAGCGAAACTCTCAAGCGCTCAGTCAGCATGCTTATCGAGTGAAAATCTGCGTTGAACGCCTCTCACACACATACTGGCATGTAAAATCTAAGAATTTATTAGCCAATGGCTAATGTTAGACATTATTTAGTCGCCCAGAGTAAGATTTAGTCTCATTTGCGAGTGATTTACTCGCAATGTAGAGGGTTGTGACAGATTTATGATGTCATCTGTCTGAGACTCGCCTCATGGATATTGGTTTTGCTGTAGATTATGACTCTTTTATATTGTAGTTTAGACTCTTTATTTGTATTTTTATAACCATATTACAGGCAGGTTTACTTATGTTGATGTAATACAAATTATATGTATTAATAGACAAATATATAAGCTTAGGCAAACTGGTAGTTTCCTTTATTTTTAAAATCTTCCAAAATATTATTTTGGATTTGCTTAGTGAGTTCTGAATACAACTTAGTATATGATACCTATTTGTTTGATTTGAGCAGTTTTGTAGATATTAGGATCAGCATCTGACTCAGTAAATAATATTGGTCCATCAAAACACAAATTTACTGAAATCATGTAAACATTATGCACTCAAAAATATAAAAAAACCCAGCTCTGATCACATCATAACACCTGATCACCAAGTCTCTGCGCACGTGAAGAAACATTAAAATTCTGACATTTAATGTTTTAATAACATTGTAGCAGATATAAGTAAGATTCTTACTTAAAAGAACATTATTTTGTGTATTTGGTGTAATGAAATGTGTTAATGCGGTTTAAGGTTAAAGAAACACATTATTTTCCACATACTGTACTTATTGTTTCGCCTCTATGCCCCGCCTTTCTGAAACGCATCGATTTTTACAAAGCTCATCGGTCTGAAAAGCGAGGTGTGCTGTGATTGGCCAGCTATCCAGTGCGTTGTGATTGGCTGAATACCTCAAGCGTGTGACGGAAATGTTACGCCCCTCACCATACTGTGATGCTGTGTCCCGGCCGGAGCGACGAGACATAAACATTAAAACCCATTATAAACGAGGCATTTGTTGTATCCAGTGGGGACATAATTACGGATTATAATGACTTATACTGTCTTTTTACGCGTTGCGTTGCATCGCGCTGCGTAAACATAAAACCATGTCTGCATTTGTGATCGGAGAAATGACAAACAACAAGCCCTACTCTACACTGCCCAAAACTCGCGTTTGAATCGTCAGTGGCAATTTCTTTAAATATGAAAACGTACTTACAAGCTGTGAGTCAGAACAGCCGGCATTGAAGTCTACTCTCCGATGTCCAGGAAGCAGTCCTCCATAAAATGTGCTGCACATCTGAATATTTGGGTTGAAGTGTTCTGGAACAGTGTTGTAAATACAACTTAACCACTGATTTCTAGTCGTGTCCTCTTTTGGAAGACCAAACAAAGTAGTTTTCGCTTTCACAACGAAGCACACAGCTCCTTCACGACATGGCGGCGGCAGCAACAGTACTACAGCGAGAATAAAAGTTACGTTTTCTTTCTTTGCTTGAACATTTGGGCGTCGTTATGCAAATCTTCCCACATAGTGATGTATATGTGGGGCGTGTTATAACGAGCCGTTTTAGGTAGGTGTGGCTGACTCTTAACTTTTATAAAGAATATCTCTTTGGATTTGAGACTTTAGTCTTTGCAACTTTACAGATCTTCTTTATGCACCGAGAGCTTGTAACACTCCAAAGAGAAAGGAAAATTTTAAATCGTGTCATATGACCCCTTTAGAATAACTGTTTTCTATATGAATCTATTTTAAAAATATAATTTGGTAAAGCTGAATTTTCAGCATCATACTCCAGTCTTCAGTGTCATGATCCTTCAGAAATCATTCTGATATGCTGGATTTTGACTGCTAATTATATCATATTCTTGGTGCCATTTTAATATTGTTTCTTATTCTGGATCTCGTAAAATGTTTTTTCTGCACAATATTTCGTGGAACGTGCATACTGCTTGTCAGGATTCTTTGATGAATAGAAAGTTCAAAAGAACAGCATTTATTTGAAATAGAACATTGTAACAAATGTATTTACTGTCACGTTTAATCAATGTAATACATCTTTGTTGAATACAAGTATTAATTTCTTTCATTCACACACCCACACACACACACACACACCACACACAAACACACAAATGAGGTTTTAAATATATACACATATATTACTATCCCTACTGAACATACAATGATGAGTCAAAACATTATGAGCACTCACAAGTGAAGCAAATCAAGTTGATTATTTCGTAATGGCTTGTGTAAAGTTCTGGGCTATATGAGGGATGTGGGGGAATTTGCCACCCAAAACACGTTGTTCTGGAATGATTTGAGGAGCATGAGTTTGAGGTCTTGCCCAGATTCCCCAGATCTCAATGCCATCAAGCATTTGTGGGATGCTCTTCTGGTACAAAAGGTCCATCTGTGGTCACCTCACCTCACAACGTGCAGGACTTTAAGTATCTGCTGCTAATGTTTTGGTGCCAGATACCTCAGGGCATCTGTTATAGAGGCTTGATTCGGTGGGTCAGAGCTGTTTTGGCAGCAACAACATACTAGGCTGATGATACATGGGGCAACTTTTTTTGAGCAATGTTGCTTGGGCACTTTCCCATTGAGAATGGGCAACAAATTTCTATCTGGATATTTTAGATTGGTCGTGGGCCCTGTGTCTCACTTGGTTGCTCGCTGACGTCAACATTTCCCAAAATTGCCCGGCAACATTGCTCCAAAAAGTTGCCCAGTGTATCATCAGCCTTAGGCAGGTGCTCATGGTGTTTTAGCTCTTTTGTTGCAGTTTCTACATGAATATACATGTCTACATGACCGTTATATAACCGAAATGTTTTCACGCTCAATAGAGGAGTTGTATAAGCGGTTGAGACCAGTGGGCGAGCAGGAGCGACATTACCTGCTGTCACTCAAACGTGCTGACTGTGAGAGGCGGGGCTTGGCGTTTGACGGACAGCTCCACGCGTGGGACATGCCCTACTACATGAACCAGGTGGAACAAGTGAAGTTTGCGGTGGATAAAGACAAACTGATCGAGTACTTCCCTCTGGAGGTGGTGACCGAGGGCCTGCTGAACATCTATCAGGATCTGTTGGGTCTGAGGTTCCAGCGGGTGGAGGATGCTCTCGTGTGGCACGACAGCGTCAAACTCTACTCCGTACTGGACTCTGGGACTGGAGAGGAGATCGGACAGTTTTACTTGGACTTGCATCCCAGGTAAGCCATTCAAGATGAAAAGTCTTTCTTTCTGTGCTGAAATGGCCAGCATGTGTTATGTTTTGGATTATCTAATTGGTCTTGGCTAACTAGCAACATTTCCTTGGTTGACAACCTTCAGAAAGTTGTGCTGGTGAATAGAATAGCTACTGTATGCTGGTCCATCAAAGTCATGCGGTGCAACCAACATGCTGAAAAAAACTTAAAACAGGAAATGATCATATAAGAGAGGACCCTGCAGACCCTCATATCACTTTTTATCAACATCTGTATGTCTCTTAAAATATCAGATAATTTTACCTTTTTTTGAGAAGGCAAGGCTAGTTCAATTGTGAAATGTCTTGTGGTGCAACTCCTAAAAACAAGTCTATTTTTAATTTAAAAAATATATATACAGTGGTGTGAAAAAGTGTTGGCCCCTTCCTGATTTCTTATTTTTTTGCATGTTTGTCACACTTAAATGTTTCAGATCATCAAACAAATTTTAATATTACGCAAAGATAATGCAATTAAATACAAAATGCAGTTTTTAAATTGTGATTTCATTTATTAAGGGAAAAAAGCTGTCCAAACCTACCTGGCCCTACGTGAAAAATGAATTGCCCCCTCCTGTTAAATCATGAAAGAACTGCAATTAACCACATTATTTTAGAAAGCGGAGTTAAATTTCGCTAGCCACACCCAGGCCTGATTACTGACACACCTGTTCACAATCAAGAAATCTCTAAATAGGACCTGCATGACAAAGTGAAGCAGCTTAATAGCGAACACGTCAGGCCGTGATCTAAAGAAATTTCAAGAACATATTATATCAAAACAGTTTGACATGTATCATCTGGAAAGGATATAAGCCATTCTAAGGCTTTGGAACTCCAGCGCACCATGGTCGAGCCATATCCACAAGTTGGTGAACCTTCCCAGGAGTGGCCGGCGTACCAAAATTACTCCAAGAGCGCAACAATGACTCGTCCAGGAGTTCATAAAAGAACCCAGAACAACATCTAAAGAACTGCAGGCCTCACTTGACTCAATTAAGGTCAGTGTTCATGATTCAGCAATAAGAAAGAGACTGGGCAAAAACTGCATCCATTGGAGAGTTCCAAGGCAAAAGTCACTGCTGACCAGAAAGAACACAAAGGCTTGTCTCTCATTCGCCAAAAAATATCTTGATTATTAAGACAAATATTCTTTTGGGCAAATATTCTGTGGACTGATGAGACAAAAGTTGAACTTTTTGGAAGGTGTGTGTCCCGTTACATCTGGCGTAAAACCAACACAGCACTTGATAAAAAGAACATCATAGCAACAGTCAAACATGGTGGTGGTAGTGTGATGGTCTGGGGCTGCTTTGCAGCTTCAGGACCTGTACAACTTGCCATAATTGACGGAACCAAGAATTCTGCACTCTATCAGAAAATCCAGAAGGAGAATGTCCAGCCATCAGTTTTGTGACCTCAAGCTCAAGCGCACTTGGTTTATGTAGCAGGACAATGATCCAAAACACACCAGCAATTCCACCTTTGAATGGCTCAAGAAAAACTAAATTAAATTAAGGTTTTGGAGTGGCCAAAATCAAAAGTTCGGACTTAAATCCGATTGAGATGCTTAAACAGTCCATTCATGCTCGAAAACCCTCCAATGTGGCTGAATTAAAACAATTCTGCAAAGAAGAGTGGGCCAAAATTCCTCCACAGCGATGTGAAAGATTCATTGTCATTTATCGCAAATGCTTGATTACTGTTGTTGCTGCAAAGTGTGGCACAACCAGTTTTTAGATTTAGGGGGCAATTACTTTTTCACATAGGACCAAGCAGGTTTGGACAGATTTTTTCCCATAATAAAATAAATCATCATTTAAAAACTGCATTTTACTTGCATTATCTTTGTGTAATATTTAAATTTGTTTGATGATCTGAATCTTTTAAGTGTGACAAACATGTAAAAAAATAAGAAATCAGGAAGAGAGCCAACACCTTTTCACACCACTGTATATATATATAAATAAATATATATAAAAAAATATTTACAAAAAATGTCTAAACTTTTTAGCCTGAAAAAATATAATTTAACAAATAATGTTAGAAAAAAAAAAAACATAATGGGTTATTGTGGTGTTCAAGTTGTAGCTGAAAATAGTATTACTTATTCATTTTTATAGACAGTACTTGAAACTTTTCTTAAAATGGTTTTAAAAGTTTAAAAACCAATATGAAAATCAAGCAATTTAGACGTTGGGCACATATTTTAAACTATATTTGAAAAAGCTTTTTCTTTTTTATTATATCACACTCTTATAGGTCAATTACCCATAATCCCAGTGTTATCAGGTATGAAAAAAACTAATTAAAAGTAATTTTATATTCACTTTTTTGAATAAAATACTAAATAACATTTGAAGTAAAATAAAATATTTATATTAATCTTATTTTTAATATTAAATATATATTAATATATTTTTAAGATGAATATATTCTATATAATATGTTTATATTAATAGATTCTATATAATTTAGTATTATAAATATTTTAGGTGAATAGTGCATTGGCAACTAAATTAAAAAATAAGTTTGAAGAAGTTCACTGGATAAAAATTGCTAAAGTTACTCAAACTAAAAAGGAATTAAAATAAATTAAAGTGAAATAGAAATATAAAAAATGAATAAAAATTACAAAAGCACATAACAAAATTGATAAACTGAAACTGAAGATGTAAAAATAAAAGCTACTTCAAAATATTAAATAAAAACTATAATAGTGTATATAGGAATACTCAATGAAGCACTGGAACCGTCTAATGCATGCTAAACTAAACAGGGTGTGTTAACTTAAACTAGCCCAACGCATGCAGAGGAAATCTGATGAATACTTCATGTCCTTCTCCATGGCCTTTGATGTAATGACCTGAAATAGTCCTGATCCAGATTTATTGGTCTGTTTTACTCTTCAGGGAGGGTAAGTATGGTCATGCTGCATGCTTTGGGCTCCAGCCAGGATGTCTCGGGCCTGATGGGAATCGTAGGATGCCTATAGCTGCCATGGTGGCCAACTTCACAAAACCCACAAGCAGCTGGCCTTCCCTCCTGCAGCACCATGAGGTGGAGACCTTCTTCCATGAGTTTGGACATGTCATGCATGAGCTCTGCTCCCGGGTACGGCAATATTCTCACATACAGCAGAACTCAAAGTCTTGAGACCACGCTGAATGAAAATGACAAATTAATAAGAAATATGACTAGTGGTACCAGATGTGATTTTCTGTGTTCCAGACCCGCTACGCAGAGTTCAGTGGGACGCAGGTGGAGACTGATTTTGTGGAGGTGCCGTCTCAAATGCTGGAGAACTGGGTTTGGGAGAAGGAGCCACTCAGGAAGATGTCCCGCCACTACAAAGATGGCAGCCCGATCCCAGACAGTCTGCTGGATAAACTCATTGCATCTAGAGTGGCCAACACAGGTCCGATTTGACCCCACATTCTCGACATCTCTATAACACATTACATCTTAATTGTTCCAAAATATATTTTTTTTCAAAAATGTTATTTTTCTTATTATTTTCAGTAATGACTCTCATTAGATTCATGTTATTGTTGTCCTATTTATTTATTTGGGGAGTTAATTTGCTTAGTCATTAAAATGTCACAATGCAAAAAAATCTTAATGGTCTTAAAATATGCTTAGTTTTCTTAATGCAAAAAATATTGTTTATTTATTAAGGCAATTTTTTCTACTGCAATTTTATAATGTTTTGATGCCTGATTTCAATTTAGATTGAATAATTCTGAATGCTATGTGTAAAAAAAATTAAAAAGTAAGATTTGTAAAAGAATATTGGTTAATGGCCATATTAGAAACTATTGGTTACTGATATTGGCCAAGTATCGAGGAATCTCTGTTTCATTATTGTAACCAGTCAGTAATTTTAGTAACAATAACAGTTACACTCATAACATTCTTCTGAGCTGCTGACAGCTTTAAATATATGCTGTAGATATTTGTGGTAAAGTGATAAATCTTTACAAAAGTATTGTTTTTCAAGTACATGTTTGTTTGTCCGCAGGTCTGATGAACCTCAGGCAGATTGTTCTCAGTAAAGCTGACCAGACGCTCCACACTAAAGACAGAGCGGACACTGCAGCAGAGTTCGCCAAGCACAGCGAAGACATCCTGGGAATCCCAGCCACACCAGGTCAGAAACACATGCGCAGACTCCGCACGCTTCTGACACCTCAACTCTGAGCACATTCACACATCAACGACTACCCAGCATTCAACAGCTCTCGCTCACTTCACATGCAGAGAAGTTAGAGCTCATCTGCATAGAGAACTCTTAGGGGCCTTGAATCCACTGCGCTGCTTTTCCAGTCTTTTTCTATGTAAGCGTGAGCATGTCTTCCGCAGTGTCTCACGCATGACACAGTGTGCTGAAAACATGGCGCTCAAGTTAAAAGAAGTTTAACTTTTTCGTTCCACTTAGGGACCATTCACACACAGAATGCCTTTTTGCAAGCCACTGTGCTGCTTTTATAAAGTTTTTCTTTGTAAACATGATGATCAAGTTAAAAGAAAAATGCATCTCTAGACATTGAGTGTATCTGTTCATTCCACTGCCCTTTGTCTCGCATTTTTAAACCCAAAAATGCATTCTATGTGAACGGCCCCTTAAAGGTGCAGAAGTAAAATCGATCTAAAGGCTTGTTCACACCGGGACGAATAGCGCGCGCGATTATCGTCGATATTTAACGCCTCGTGACTAAACAATGTGCGCCAATGTGAGTGTGCACACCGACGTGCAAAACGCGAGGCGTAAAAGCGTCATTTTTAAAAAACCGCCTCGGGCTCGTTTTTTTGGTTTGACGCGTCGCATTAAAAACTGGCCGACCATGCGAATTCGCTGCTTTTGCATGTCCTCGTAGCTGCTGAGTTAGCAGTAAAAACTACTTGGTGGCCGGACATTGATTAGTCTAACGTACCAAAGAGGAAGTAAGTAGACCAAGAAGATGCATCGCGGCAAGATGAATGTAGAGCTGCTGGTCTCATTGGTGTCTGAACACAAAGGGCTTTATGACAAACGCGACAGCGACTACAAAAATCTCGATAAGAGGGAGTTGTTATGGAGAGGAATTGCAGATCAAATAGGAATCGATGTGTACCGGGGGTATTTCTGTTTTTATTAAGCGCCATCTAATGTCAGGGAGTGAATTTGCACATTCACTCGGCTCATCGCCAACGAAAATAGCTTGGGTATGAACACAAAGACGCGTCGAAAAATGTCGACGATAAGCACGCGCGATAATCGTCCCGGTGTGTACGAGGCTTAAGACTAAAAGTCTAGCCGACTGTGTTTGACCATTGCGCTCACGTGTCTCGCACATGACACGCTGAAGAAATTCAATCATGTCTCTATTTTTTTTTTTTCATTTAATTTTAGTGGGGTTTTTTTGTATTGTACCTGTATTGTGCATCTTTCTATGTAAATGGCCAAAGAATGTGTTTTTAAAATCCACTGCACTGTTTTTCTTTATAAATCTGACACAGCATTCTAAAAATACGATGATCAAGTAAAAAAAAAAAAAGAAACATCTTTTGAAATTACTACTTTGATTCCACATTTCATAAAAAATAAAATAAAATAAAACGCATTCTGTGTGAACAGCCCCTTAGATACAGTTGCATAAAAGGTCTAGACTGGACTTACAAGTTAGTCACCTAATTTTTTCTTTAAGACTATTCATCATTTTTTACAATTCAGTTACATAAAAGCATAGATTAGTCTAAGTTATTGGCTGACTGCTAGCTGGTCAAACTCTGGCCCCTGACTGTTAAATTCTAAAAGTCTGAGAGAGGATGGAAAATGGTCATAAAAAACTAAATTCTGACCCAAAAGTTTACTATATGTAGTAAAAAGTGTCTTAGCTTTATTTATTTAATCTTATTTAAAGGGGTCATATGATGCGATTTCAAGTGTTCCTTTCTCTTTGGAGTGTTTCAAGCTGATTGTGCATAGATAAGATCCTGAAGTTGCGAAATACCATACAGTCTGCAAAAGCAGAAACCCACCAAAGAGATATTCTTTTTAAAAGTTAAGAGTCAGCCACACCTGCTTAAAACGGCTCGTTCTAACACGCCCCCTACATATCTACCTCACTATGTGGAAATAATTGCATAATGCAGGGCCCAAATGTTCATGCAACGAAAGAAGGCGTGGTTTCAGTAACCAAAGTTAGTGTTGAAGCAGCATGTCAGGGAGACGCTGTTTGTTTCTAGAGGCGCGGGTCGAGGTGGGAGGGGGGGGGGGGGGGGGGGGGGGGGGGAAGGCACAAAAGCACTTTATTGTTCCTTTCGAAAAGTAGGATGCATTTAGGAATCTTTAAGATTCCTTACAACAGAAAAGCAATGCATTTTATGGACGACCGTTTCTTTAACCTAGGAGAGGAGGTCATTCTGACGTTGCTATGACAATCTGGCACTTCTGAAACAGCTACTGTTTTGTTATTAGTTTAATATTTGCTATTGACTGTTCAAATGAGAGTTTTGCGCATCGTGTGTGTGAGAGAGAGAGAGAGAGAGAGAGACCAGCTTCATCACTGTGTCTGTCACTGTCAGACTGGCATAGTTCCGCCTTATCGGCTCTGTCTTCACATTTATTATTGAAAGATGAACGGCTCCTGGCGATTATGGTAAAGGGGCGTTGACATTTGTCCGGGACGAGTGCTTGTCGGTGTTGCGGTGTTCCAATGCCACAGATGTCACTGGTCAGCTGGCCAATCAGGAGCAGACTGCGGCTTGTCGGAAGGGAATGGAGCTTGTAGAAATCGTAGGCAATTTTAGAGGGCGTGAGCTATAGAGAGAGCCTACAATAATGTACAGTATTTGAAAAATAAGGTGTTTTTTGAACATTAAAGCATGTCAGCATATTCTGTTACACCAAATACACAAAATAATGATCTTTAAAAAAGCATCATATGACCCCTTTAAAATGTTATGATGTCAAATAAATGTTATGTTCTAATGTTAGTTCAATGTGTTTATAATATTTTAATATTAGCATAATTGTAACATTAATTTCATATTTATTTCCACGTGTTCTCTGCAGGCACAAATATGACGGCTAGTTTCAGTCATTTAGCCGGAGGATATGACGGTCAGTACTACAGCTACCTCTGGAGTGAAGTCTACTCCATGGACATCTTCTTCAGTCGCTTCAAAAAGGAAGGAATCTTGAATCCAAAGGTTTGGGTCTTGCTGTTTTACTTTTTCATTGTTGAGCGTGACTAAAGAAACACGCGATTCACATTTTTTGTCTCATCATGGCAAACTGCATTATAATAGAGATCCGTCATCAATAACTGAGTCATAATAGCAGATGATGGTTACCACATGACTGATTTACCAGCGTTACTACATTCATATTCCATTTACGGGCTGTAGCAGACTCTTATCAAGGGTGATAAGAGTGTTCATGCATAATACACGTTAGTTCATTATGTGAAACTGCTGATGACAGAGTCTGAGTGATTATCTGCTAAGAACTAATACATATTAATTATAATAAGATTCCACAGGAATAGAACTAACAGTGAGCAAAATTGTTCATACAATTGTTGTGCAAATGAGTGTGTCATAGTTAGTCATAGTATTGTAGAAGGATGATTCTGCACTGCGTTTAGAGGAAGTTGATTACACTGGTACTCTTAGATTGAATTAGTAAATGACATTATGACAAATTCCAGATATAAATAACACCATCTGGTCATTATGTATTCATATTTTTAAAATATTTTGTGTCATGTTGCCGTCTCAAATGAACGTGTCTGTGTGTGTTTGGACGCACAGGTGGGCAGGGAATACAGGCGTGTGGTTCTGGAAGCAGGCGGCTCAGTGGATGGCATGGATATGTTGAAGACGTTCCTGGGTCGTGAACCCTGCCAGGATGCGTTTTTTCAGTGTAAAGGACTCGCACAAACTATTACAGAACAAAACTCGCAGTGACTTTGGACTGGAAATGAACTTCTGAATATATAGATGTAACAATGACGCTTGCATCATTAGTTTTCTGTCTAAATTCACTTACAGTGTTATGTAGAATGAAATGTGATGTATATGTTTTGTTTGTTAAGCTGTCTAATTGTCAGTATTGATGTCATTAATAATCAAATACCAATTTTAATAAATGTAAATATTTGCTTTTATGCAATTGTACTATCTTGACCTCATTTTTTACAATTTAAATATGCACCAATATTAGTTATATATGCTTATATATAAATGAAATGACAATGCAATGTGCAAGTATATAAATCTGTACCTCCATAAATTAATGGATTTTAATGCAAGCACCATAACGTTATGTAAATAAGTATGTACATACATTAATATGGTACTACACGCATGTTATCATAGACTCGATTTAAAATTCTTCATTTTATGCGGTATGTAATGGGCCATATCTACAAAAGATCCTTGCCCTGAAAAGTCATAGGCGATTTAAAGTGACAGTGACAGAGCTGTGACACTAGTGGAGACAACACTCAACTTTTGGGACGCGTCAGCGTAGTCATCCTGTTTAGCCATTTAAGTTTGTTGGAAATAAATATTTTTTGCCTTGTCATCAAAATGGTTACGAACTAGTAGACTCTAAATGCGGTTAATAAAAATAAAATCTACGATTTTTTTTTTTTTTTTTTTTTTTTACAAATTAACAATTGGGTCGCTGCATCCACATTCTAACCTAATCGAGAAAATTACAAATGTTATTTGTCTTTTTTCCTCGTACTGTTAAACCATGATAAAACCAGAACTCGTGACAAACTACATTTGAAATTCTCTGACCCCCCCCGCATTAGCACTAGCGCTGAGAAGATTCATTTGAGCGAGTCGGTTCGTTTGAATGATTCGTTCCAACAATTCGAATGCGATTCACTGATTCGTTGAATTTCTCATCCAGTGTTCCCTAAAGGAGTGGTGAATAAATAATACTACATTTTATCTGTGAGCACTCTGACTGTATCAAGTGTTTGGTTCCCAAGAAGAAGAAAAAACGAAACAGTAATGCCAATTTGGACATAGTGCTAAGTACCGTTTATGATTTTTAATCGACACCAATTACGATAACTACAACGTTTTAATAACCGCTCTAATTTTAGATTCGGACGATCTACAGAATCAGGTCGATCGAATCATTCAAAAGAACCGATTCACTAGAGCGACTCGCTAGCGAATCGAACATCAGCATTGGCACAACTGTGTAGCGCAGACTGTGTCCAGTGCTTGAGCGCTGCTTCGTCGCTTCAGTGACTGCTCCTCCGCGTCTCAATGTAAATCAGTGATCCCGGCGACCCTTTTGGTCGCCCTTTTTATTATCCGGACTCTATTGTGTAACTCCCTAGTCTCGTCGAAACATCTGATTTTTATCAGCGAGAAAACTTCCGAGCAGCTGCGGGCAACTTTCCGTCGCGCGCCGAGCTGAAGAGATGCATTAGCTCGCTCGGCTAGCAGCAGCTTTCTTCGGCTCTCCAGCATCTAGCGCTGCGTTGTGATGTTTTTCCGTGTCTCCAGTCGTGAACTAACCCTCACGGATTAGCTGGATGGTTTTTATCCCTCGTAAATGAAAGGAAAATAACGGAAAGGTTCGGTATAAGGTGAGTACAAGACATTTTATTTGTCCTTCAGCGTCTTCCTCACTGTTAGCCAGATCATGCTAAGAACGGCGGCGGACGGTTGTTGTTGTTTGTTTCTAATTCTCACTGCCTGTCAAACCCAATGTTTTTCTGTAGCATTATATAATCCAGGCTTTGTCTCTGTATTTGTACATATTCATACACCCGCGGGTTTTTACAATATAACGTGTAATCTCAGACATGACCGACTAAAAGATGTTTACTATGCTCTGTTTAAGCATGTGTAGCGTTATATCACAAAAACAAAACATCTGAATGTTTCTGAACGAACACAAGCCGTGTTATTTTAACAACATTGACGAATATGAGGTTTAAACGTCCAGGTGCAGTAACGTTACATTAGCCACCGTCTCGCATACACCTCCTGTGTTGATAGGACAGTGTGATCAACGCTTGATATCTAAAGTACTGTCACTGTGTCTCTTAGCATCACTCGGACACATTAGCGTGGCGTGCCTTTGCTTCACAATCGCTTCCTGCTCGGAACCGGTTCTGTGGGTGGAAGCAGGGTCGGTGTCGATACCTGGCGATCACTGATGAGTGTGAGAGCTCTGAGAGGCTCTGAGAGGGTAATGATCGGAATCTGCTGCGGGTTTCTTCCCATTTTAGGCCCCGTTCAAACTCCTGATGAGGGGATGAATGGGTGTGCTGCTGTCCTCTGTCATGGGATGCTGAGAAATGCAATCAGAAATGACCCAGAGGGAAGTGTTATTACTCAGAGGTTGCTCTATCTCATAGCTTTCATAGCTCTCATTTTTTGCAGCGATGCATCACCTTGTAGAAATGATGTACTTTAGGAGAAATATAAACAGTTGATTAGTAGATGATGGGAACGTGTGGCCAAATTCAGTGTTGCTCTACAAAGCCAAATCCAGTGATTTCAATGAGAATTGACGCTTGATGGACTGCACTGAAAAATCCATTTTCACTCAAAAACTGCTAAAATATTTCACAGAAAAATTACAAAGGAACGGCAAGTGACACTTTCATTTCAAAATGAAATTTTGAAGTAGAGAAGAATGGCTTTCGATGTTTATTTTGTTGTTATTTCCCATATTGCTCATATTTAGTAATGAGTTCGTATTGAAATCTCTGAAATTAGATTGCAGACACTGGTATCTTCACAAATCGAAGCACAATTTGAGATCTCGTGTAAAAACTCTGGGAGACATTTTGTGTGGATTACATTTTTTTTTTAAATGAATGAATACATAAACATTGTACAAATGTGATTTCTAAACATGGACAAATCGTGGATTTTTTTAATCGTATGGTCGTCCGGTCTTTAAAAAAGAAAAAAAGTTTATAGTAGGGCTGCATGATTAATCGAATGCGATTGTCATGTGTAATTTGTAAGTAATGCCGGTTCTGTAATCAGCAGGAAATCATCATCACGTGCTTTCAGATGGAGCAGAATTTACTACACAGAGCCGTAGTTCACTGACAAGTTACGCAAAAAAAATCGCAGATTATTTTATTGCGTGATCTGAAATCAAAGAAATCGTTCGCAAATGACAGCTGTTTGCGTAGCTTCTCATTGAACTACGGCTATGAAGTAAATGCTGCTCCATCTGAAAGCACGTGAAATTTTTTTTTTTTAAAGTGACTTGACGTGACATGTGGCCCATACTCGGAATTTGCTCTGCATTTAACCCATCCAAAGTGCACACACCGTGAACACACACCCGGAGCATTGGGCAGCCATTTATGCTGCGGCGCCGGGGAGCAGTTGGGGGTTCAGTGCCTTGCTCAAGGGCGCCTCAGTCGTGGTATTAAAGGTGGGAGAAAGCACTGTACATTCACCCCCCCCCCACCTACAATCCCTGCCGGAACCAAGACTCGAACCCGCAACCTTTGGGTTAAGAGCCGATCCTCCTAACCATTAGGCCACACTTTCCCCACACATTTAATAACATATTTTTACTCCAAACTCACTTCATAACGTCAGCTTAGTGTTTGAAATAAATCCTTCTGTGATATGATGTGGGTTCTTACACAGAATAAGGCATGCAACATTTTTCATAGTATTTAAGCAGTGATAAAAGGCATTGCATTATAAATATACTTTATTTTAATGAAATTATAATAAAAATAACTCAGATAAACCGTATATTGCCGTAATCGTGTGGTTTATTAGTTACGTTGAATCAATGAAAGCAGTTGAATCTTCGGTTTATTCAACTGCAGCGATAGGCATTTTCTGGGTTTCTTCTGCGAGGCGTATTTGTAGTTTCAGCGTGAGAGCACCCTCTGGCCTTCGGATGGAGATTTAATGCTAGTTAATGCAGAACCATGCTTCACTGAAAGATACACACGACAATCACAGCTTCTGTCGAATCGCAATCTCGATTCAATTTCGATTTATCGGTTGGCATCCCATTTCTAGGTTTAGGTACAAACGGACGGACTGCTGGGGGGGCAGAAAAAAAGAAAAATTACAAGCTCCCCCCCCCACGGCTAAATATTATATTATTTTGAAAGTGCAAAGTAACGGTACCCTTCCCTTTAATATCTTGCTGTTGAGAGAAAAGTTTCCTTTGTGGTTTTTGGTTCCTATCCGGCATTTCAATAGAGTTTTCCCAGATAGGTCAAGCAGTGTGTCGGTGAGTGGGTGGTGGAGGTTGGCGTTGGACCAGCGGATCGTTTAGCAGGTGATAATGGAGCTAATGATGAGATGGCATCCGGGAGATTATGTGCCCACTGCTCGGCGCAATCTCCCAAGTTAAATTCTATGCTATCCCTATTTTCGCACCCTGTAGCAAACCGATTGAACGATCCGCGATTGTGACCTTAATCAGGGAAAGATTCTGCGCAGGTTTGTCTGTAGGTTACAACCGAATTGTTTTTTGAGTATTCTATTCAATACTCTCTGCTGAGTCGCAAGATTCTGTTATTTTAACAGACCTGTAGGGGCGGTTTATCACCACATTGGAGGTCCCTGTGTTTGCTGGCTGGACGCTGCGGTCATACGTCTAGTGCAGGTGTATGAAACGCAACAGAAGAACTCTCTCGTTAAATAGAAGAATAACTAAGTGTTGGCAGCGCTCAGCGGGTGGGCTCTTTCATGTCAAGACCAGAGCTGATAGTCTTGTGCAACGTGTAAAGGTTAGTGTTCAGTTTAATATAAAACCTGAACCTTTTCATTTAGAAAAAATGTTTTATGTGTGTCTTGTGCATGGGTGTTCATTATCTTCATCTCCTTTTTTTTACTCTGGCAGGAAAAATAGATAAAAATACTAATAAACATTTTTATTTCCCATATAATAACCACAACTCGCTGGATTAAGTATGCAGTGTGATAAGGTTACGTGACAACAGTATACTACTCTACAGTATGTCATTAGTTTCATAATGCTTGTATTTTTTGCCTTTAATGTTTTAATTTTAACAGTAAGCCTCTGTAGTGTAGCATTTAAAAGGAATTGTTACATTTATATTTTAAAAGATTAATTAGTGTATTATGCCTTCGTTTGATTGCCACCATTTTTGATAATACATTTATAATAAGTTATAAATCCAGAAAAAAAATCATAGGGCCCTTAAAAATTTTATTTTTGTAAAAATGTTGATAAATTATTATTTTAATATTTCTATTAATTAGACATGCTTTTTGATTACTAAAATGTATTTGAACCATTAAAAGAAAAAGAAAAAAAAAATTCAAAGAATGAAACCGATTTTATAGGCTGCTGCACAGTATTTAATTCTGAACAGAGCCTAAACATAAGAGCTTTTTCCTGTTCTAGGTGCATCTGAATCAAGCCACTCTAAAGCAGATCCTGAGATGATCGCTGTATTCAGAGCATTATAAGGTGTGGATGTCTTTGTGTCTCATGCATTTGAGGTCTCAACCAAACCTCAGAGCCGTTGAATTCAGCCAGACCGCTGCCAGCACACTGATGCATTCCTGTACAGACAACACGAGAAATCATTTTCAGATCTCTTGCTGCTATTCATTCTGCTGCTCTACGCATGATACACTCATTCATCTGAGTCATCATCATGCAGAAAGTGTTCTCCCTGCAGCATTTTATACGCTTATATTTAGAGTTGAATAATCACCAGTTGTGTGGTGACACTTTACTGTAAGGTTCAGTTTGTTAACGAGTTAGCTGTTGTTGATTTCAAAATGTACTAATACTTTATTCAAATTAAAAGTTATATATCTGTTAATATGATTTAATGGACATGAGCTAACAGAAAAATTACAATTAACAGTTGTTTATATGTTAAACAGTTGTTAAACATTACTAAAAACTGTAACGTGTTACTTATGGTTAATGTTAGTCAATACATAAACCAATGTTAACTAATGGTATTGTAAAGTGTTACGAAAAAACTTATCACAGTGTTTCTAGTTATGCAGACGGTCTCAAATATTGTGTTTACTAACAAAACAGTGCCATAACCCTACTGTGGTTTATTGACTTGTACTGTGGTATACCATGGTGTTTTGGGCTATGTAATACAGTCATACCACGGTATTCTTTGAAATACTTGGGAGTACCGGGTAATGCTTTATCATCTGATACCATAGTGCCACAGTACCTTTCTATTGTTATTATTCCCGCACCTCACAGTTTTACTTGGAAACAAAGTCAAGTCATTTATAAGCATTGTGAATCGGTTCGATTGAATCTTTCAAAAGAATTATTTGTGGACTGAGAACAAAAATAAATCTTCTCCATCTTTTTGTATCGCTTTAGTCAGGCTGTTGAGCTCAATAGAATCAGATCGTATGACAAAGATTTAACAATGGAAAATAAAGCACTCAAAGTCAAACTCTTTCTCCTCATGCCAAACTGCACGATTAAAGATTTATTGTGTCTCCCACGTAAGCCGTCTTTTCCTCCTCGAAAATATGTGCTGCTACAGAGAAAATATTCAGACTGATCTTCTAGATACATTTCACTGGTGTGTGTGAGAGAGAGAGAGAGAGACAGAGATACGTGTAAGTGCTATGGAATGTTTCCATTAAAATCAGGCGAGTACAGGAGCTGGAATCTCTTCTCTGAGTGTTTCTGCACATTCGCTCCCGTTCAGAGCCCCTCTCAGCACCAACACTTCTGCTGCGCCATAGACTTTGTTCCCACACTAAGCGTCATGTGATTTCTCTGTGAATTGCCCATCAGCTTTGCTTCGTAAATGACTCACACCTCTCGTATACAATGATTTCCCGTCAGGCTGTTGGGTAAACATTTCATTTAGAACAAGAAATAGTTTTTCCACCAAGAACTTTTAGTGATTGTTAATCAGTGTTTCCCCTAGGTTTACGGCTTTCTGGACTCCTTTTTAATGGTTAAATTACATTTTAATAATCAAAAAGGATGTCTAATTAATTAAAATCATGAAACTTAAACAATGTAACACCAATTTATTAAAAGTTTAACAAATATTACGTTTAGGGCCCTATGAAATATTTTATTTGTCCAACCTTATGTTTTATTGTAACCAAATTCTGTTTTAGCATGTCTAATTTGAAAGCATAAAACAAGTTTCATTTATTCTTACAATAGCCTTATGATTTTTTTGCTCAGAAATTCTGTGTTGTGTATTTATATTTTGTTTTAAGGCATAAAACATTCATTTTTTAGGCCGCCCCCCTAAAATAATGGCAGGGGAAACACTGGTTAATACTGTGGAAATGGTTTCTGCCTACAACGGTCACTTCTGAGAAGTGCTTCTATGTGTTACAGTGGAACTGGATGTACAGGTTTCAGAGAATGAAAATTAAAATCAGTAATGTAAAGCTTAGCTACTAAACAGTAACAGGTTGTTGTCGATGTTTTAAAGGGTGATGCGATTTCAAGTGTTCCTTTCTCTTTGGAGTGTAACAAGCTGATTGTGCATAGATAAAATCACTGAAGTTGCAAAGACTAAAGTCACAAAAACAAAGATATATTCTTTATCAAAGTTAAGACTCTGCCACGCCTACCTAAAACGTCTCGTTCTAACACTCCCCCACATATCCACCTCACTATGTGGAAATATTAGCATAATGCCGTGGTTTCAGTAACCGCATTAGTGTGAAGCAGCATGTCATGGAGACTCTGTGTGTTTCGTTGTGAAAGCAAAAGCACTTTATTTGGCTTCCGAAAGTAGATGCATTTAGGAATCTTTTAAGATTACTTACAACAGAACAGCAATGCATTTTATGGATGACCTTTTCGTGAACCTAGGAGAGGAGGTCATTTGCTATGACTTTTCTATGAGAATCTGGCGCTTCTGAATCAGCTACCGTTTTATTAGTTTAAGAATTTGCTATTGACTGTTCAAATGCGGATTTTTGTGCAGATAGAGAGACAGAGAGAGAGAGACAGAGACAGAGAGAGATAGAGAGAGATAGACAGAGAGAGAGAGACAGAGAGAGAGAGCAAGAGAGAGAAAGAGAGAGAGAGACAGAAAGATCTTACCCTGGCGTGTGTACTGCAAACCATACAGCTCTCACTGTGTCTGTCCCACGTGACTCCTGTCCCCCTTTCGGCTCTGTCGTCACATTTATTTTGAAAGTGAAGCTTTGCGTTATGGTAAGGGGCGTTACGAGTGCTTGCGGTGTTCGGCCAATTAATGCACTGGGTCAGCTGGCCAATCAGAGCAGACTGCGCTTGTCGAAAGGAGGGACTTTGTTGAAAACTAAGCGTTTGAGAGAGGCGGTGCATAGAGGACCTACAATAATGTACAGTATTTTATATAATAATGTGTTTTTTGAACATTAAAGGATGTCAATATATTCTGTTACACCAAATACACCAAATAATGATCTTTAAAAAGCATCATATGACCCCTTTAAATGCATAACCCCACCACCTACCCCCACTTTTTCAAATATGATCACCTTGCCTCTTACATGTCAAAAACTCTATACATTTTTTTTTTTTTTTTTCTTGTAAAGACCCACTTTATCCTGCGAAAATGAATACTATAGATATGTCTAAACTAAACTGAAATATTTAGTCTCAATATTTGTTAATATTTATGAAAAAAGTGTACTCTTAGATTTATTATTTGTTTATTTACATATGTACTTTAATCAAATGTTTATTTAGATATTTAAATCTTTTTATGATTTTATTTATTTATTTTTGCTTTTTAACGTTATTTTTCTCTAAACCTTTAGTACATGGTTAAGCTAAATGAAAATGAGAATTTTCTTAGCAACTAAAACAACTTAATTTCATTTATATGTAAAAAAAAAAAAAATTGATGTGGGTCATGTAATTCCTTTCAGTAAAATGTACAACAAATCATTATGTGAGTCTTTACTTGCTTATAGAGCGGAGCTCAAGGTTGCCATTTCTCTTCAGAGGAGCGTATTTAAAGTCATGGCCAACAGTTCTCTTACGTCGACAGCTGTTTTTGTACAGCGAGGCTGCGTGCTTGCATTGTGTTGGCCGAACCCTCACATTTGCGTACTTGATTAAGTATGTTTCTGGATTTGGGTAACTCTCACTTTGTATTGAAATGGTTTTGATGTGTGAATTAGTTATAGTATGGGCGTGTGTGGCACATGCACAGATTTCAGGCAGATGTTGTTGTGACTGGTGCTTAGAAACAGTTTCACACAAAACATATCATTGTTAAATCAGAGGAGGGCAGAAAGAAATAGCCTGATGTATAATTTTTAGATCAGATGTGTAATTTGTATTCATCAAGTTTGTTTGGATTCACAGCTGCCACAAACGTGATTGTGTGTTTGCACATTTCGTGTGTGTATGTTTGTCATCGGCGCTGAGGGGTTTAATGAGGTCAGCTGTGGAAATGGCTAATGCTGTGCAAGTGCTGATGACTCTGAATGGAACGTTAAAAACACATGGATTCTATGATCTTTTTTTAAACATAGTTTATGCAAAAAATAAAATGATTGTCGTTTATTCATACCCTATATGATGTTTTCATCCATACGATTTCTTTCCTTTCAGTGAAATAAGGTTTTGTGTCAGGAACAGAATGAAATTACCGTATGGTTTCAGGAGACTTGGAATATCGTTCTCAAGTCTGTCCTTATAGGTGCTCATTTTTGCAGCTTGTCTACATCACTCACTTTCATTGTATTAAAAAAGGCGCCTAGGACATTCTGCTAAAATATCATCTATTGTTGACGTTTGTGAGTAAATGATGGCAGCTTTCCTTTTTGAAAGAAAACTTAAAAATCCTGCAAAGTTAGATTCTTGCTTGCAAACGGTTATTTTTAGATCTCAAAGTTGCTTAATGTCCTTCATTTGAGCTAGTCGTGTTTTATCATTATTGTTTTGTGGAAACCAATTTTAGAAGCAAATAAGCTCACTCTGCTTGCAGACTTGCTGAATGGATGTTTATAATGCGGGAGGCCCGTAGCATTTACTGGGCGACATCAGTTTGTGTAACATTTGACATTTTGAGTCTGTCCGGCAAATCTCACATCTGTGCCGACAGCTTTACTCCGTCGATACGCCTGTCTCTGTGACCCACTTACCCCAACATCTGCCTCTCTTTTTCCTACCGCTCCGCTGTTTTAGCATCAAACTCAAATCCTGCTTATCATCAGCCTCTTTCAACGCCATTCAACACAAGCTAATGTGACAATCTCACTTTTATGACTGTAAACACGGATTTAAGATCGAGCGGCATGGGTGTTCTCCTCCGTGAGGAAAGGGCTTTGTGGTTTATGCTAACATTTGTTTCAGCTTGTGAAAACACTAGTTGGAGTTTGCTGGGTTCCGGTTGAAAGGCCGGCTTTCTGTTTTTATCTTGCACCTATGTGGGTCAGTGACGTGATGCTCATTATCCTGTCTATTAATCAAATTTCAAAATCCTCTCTTGTGCAGCCAGCAAGATCTCTGAGTAAAGACAATTGCAAAATCAGTTGTAAAGCCACGTTTCTGCATTCTTATAACAAGATGCAAGGCAGATATATTGCTTGCGTGTTACTTCTCAAGGGTTCACCGCAGTAATCCTGTTACAGCGTCCGGTGTGCTCGTATGCGTGTAGTGACAGTAAATCTTTAACGCACAAGAGGCCGATAAAAGGACCCGGGAGGAACTAGAGCAGAAGTAAGTGACTGTCAGATGGACCAATCACTGCAGTTTCAGCCCTTCCTCCTTCACAGCTGCGCTTCTTCAAGCACCAGGGCCATGCATGTATGTCATATCACGCCATGTTTATATGGCCAGCAGAAATGTGCACAAGACTCCTTTGTTTCACTTTGAAGTTTGACTCTGTCCAACCTGTGGTGTTTCATTTTAGATTTGCGTAGTGACTGATTTAGAAGTGCCATTTCCTCTTTCTCGTACACACAGTAGCTGTAGTCTTTATATGCTCTTCTGTATGTGCCACTTCATTATCAGAATGAAAAGTGAAAGGATGGTCGATTTGTTTTCATAAACAAGAACATTCACAAATGGACTGAGATGTGTTTGTAATATGAAGACATTTCAGCGTTTCAGTGGATTAAAATTTTGCTAGTATTTTTTTAAAGACTCCACTCACAAATGAAAATCTGTCATCTTTTACATATCCTTATGTACAAACTTTCCTCCTTACATGGAAAACAAAAGGAGATCCTTTTGAAAAGTATTGAATTCATGTAGTAACTGTAAAATATAAAAAAGCAGCATAGAAAAGGCCAAGATTACTAATTTATATTAATCACAAAAATGATCTATATATGGGCTAGTGGTGCTTTGTCATTTTTGTACACTTAAAAGTAAAAATGCTACAGAAAAAAATCTAATTTGTTAAAAGTACTTTATATATGACAACAAACTATAAATACTTTAACAGTGTATTATATGGCTTAGCCTTCGCCTGGCCACGGGGACTTGGGGCAAAAATGGCACTAAATTGGACAAAAATGTCCCAGCACAAATAAATTAAATCTATTTCGTCTGTTGCTAAACCAGTAGAATATGAATAGCAGTGTCGATTGCGGCAGTAAATTAAGATCTTCTCATGTTGCCCACGTATTTAATTTGTAGGCATTTTTGCAGTGTTAAGCATTTGAACCAATCACACACAATTCTGTTGAGCTTAAGAATGCAATGGCCAATCAGAAGCGTTCAGATGAGTCATCGTTGTCATCGCGCATTCGCTGACTGAATTCCGGACTCTTGCGAATTCTCTCATCGTAAACAACAAAGCGCAGATGTAGGTACAATGTAAGTAAGACATTCATTTCTCAGTGTATACAGCTTCAGTGATTATAACGATAGTTTTTTATTTTAGAGTGCTTAAACTCGCAATGGATCTATGTTAGTGATAATGTCACTTTCTATATATAGTTTATTCGCTGTTTGAATAACCGTGGAAAGTAAACGTTATAGTGACTCATTTCTCTGCGCTTTTTTTTTTTATTAATGGCATCATGTATAAATCTAATTTCTCCGCATTAAACCATTTTTTTTAGCCACATGACACCCGGTCTGGTTCTTGCCTAAAAAGACAGGTTTATGATGTTTAATACATTTGGCTGCTTTTAGCCTTACCCTGGAGTTGGTTCACCCTCCGCCTATGGTTGTGTGTTTCCCTGATGATGTTTTGCCTTCATGTGTATGACCCTGAGTACCATCTGTATACGAATGTTAGCCATGTTTTTATGAACAGGTCATTTCAGATCATCGTGTGGCTTATGATGGTGGTTAATCAGCACATTTGAAGGTAAAAAGCAGATTATGGTAGTTCAAGTAGATTGGTATATTAACATTATATCACTTAATGAAATGCACAGTTACAAGTTGTAAAATATATAGACTCCAATATGCCATCCTGTAAAACCTTGAAACATTGTTTCCGGATTTTTTTTCTTTTTGTTTCTGGCAACTGCAATGTCTTTCTTTCTTTTTTTTACCATAAATGTATGTATTTATTACACACTGGTCATTGTGATGGGTGGGGGAAGCGGTACTTACAGTTCTTCGAAATCTCCCCTTTCACATTTTCAATTCTAATTTTCTTTTTAGGTTGAACTGTTTAACATTGCTGGCCTTCTACTACCAGAAATGTTATGCATAGTTTAATTTTACTAACTTCAGTGCCCTGAAAAGACCTCTGTTATCTGAAGGACTTTCACTTTGAACCTTGAGCATATTAAAGAACGAACATAATAACCTGACAGTGGGAGGAAAAAGGGTGTTTGTTTACCGTCCATGTACGATTATGATCTTATGCTGCTTATTGCCTGGACTTGGTACTGTCAGCAAAAACTACTTTTAAAACAAGTGTGCGTTGAGTAGACTGAATGACAAGGGAATGTTGATCGTGGCTCAAAATAGCTAGAGCCAATGAGTTTGCTGCAAGTTTGCCATCACCAATTGTATGGGATATGTTTTATAGCCTTTAAAAGCAGCCAATGCATTTCTTATTAATAATGCAATTCCTGAATTTTCAGTTCATATCTGTCGTAAGTTTTGGGGGTGAAGAGAACTGAGACATGTCCAAAATCAGTTTGTACTCCGAGCAAATATTTTAGAACCAGCTGATGTACGTTTTGGAAAAACTTTTTTATAGCAGCTGTGATGAATGACTGTTGCTCAATCATCAGTACAGGGAAAATGATTGCAGTGTTTGAGTATGTATTGATTTGTTTGCATAGCCATCGATCAGCTTTGTTGATCAACGCAAATTCAGAAATGAAGTGTCGTTACAGTCCATATTGTACAGTAATGTCCATTATTGCTGGTTCAGTTCACATCGGTGAAAATTGAGCTTGTTTGTGGATTGTGTTTTCTTTGGTCAGCGTTTGCATTGTCAGCGACGGCTTGTATTTCCAGGGTGAGAGAAACGGCACATCTACAGTGCGGCTGCACTGTAACTCATTAAGGAACATCAGACATTTCCATGATTTTTCCTCATTCCAGATCCCGTCTGTCCATTCAGCCAGGATTTCTCATGAGCTCTCCAATAGAGTCTTAGAAAAACAAGTGTTTAACCCACAGCAGCAGCGCGTGTCCCTGGAACACTATTGGTACGAGACGTATCGCTGTTGTCTGATGGAGACACGAGACATTACAAAGCAGAAATGAAGACAAGCGTGAAGATGGGGTCTCCTGCAGAGCAGTGGCTCTCAGGCCCGTGCTGCAGGGCTGCCTTGACCTGTGCCCTCTCTGTGGTCATTAAAACCAGCTCTCTGGAGCTCAGGCATCAGAAATATGTCACCGCTGCAGTTAACTTGACTTCTGCCCTCAAGTATTTTGGATCGATGAGAATGTCTGTGGACTAGACAGTAACAGCTATGAGTAACACGACAGTGCATGCCTCACTTTTCCTGGAGATCTGGCTTGAGTAATGCTGTGGGTATGAGGCAGTGATGTGACGTGACAAATCCACACCACAACAGACACTGTCTCATGTTTGCAGTTTCAGTGTAAATGATGTGTGTGTTCAGCTATGCTTATTGGAATTTTTATTGAATGATTTTAGTCACATTATTGAAAATGTCAACTGTTGATAGCCAGATCGATTTTAGCCCTGTTTTTTTTTTCATAACTAGATCCAGGGAGACATCAGATTTCTTTCTGGTGACATGTCAGACTTCCTCAGTACTTTAGTCTGTCCTTTTTCTTACAATTGTCTGCAAGCTCGCATTCAAATCTGCCTCCATCCAATCAACAACTGATGAATTGAACCAAGTCCCTAACTAGTGTTATCTTCTTCTGTTATATAAAGGTCACCGTCAGATTAAAATACGAAAAAAAAATGTGGCTATTCTATTTCCTTGATTAAGTCACTTCCAAATCTACCAACAGTCTTTTCAATTGTAATTCATGTTTCAGTTTTTCCTGATAATAGTAAATAGTTTTTAATATGTGACTTAACGCTTTAATTAACTCATCCCTGCTTGGTTGATGATCAGACCTGTTGGAAATCTGGTATTGGGTCGATGCCACTTGCCTTACTTTCAAGCTAACCGGCTAGTATATTATAATAATCTAATAATAATAATAACTGACCATAGGTTCAGAATAGTTGTCTTAAAATATGGTGGTCTTTTTTATTCTTTATTTTTTTAATTTTGCGCCTTGACATAGTCACATGGCTGTGACATGCAGTAAATAAGAGACCGAATCAAGCTGCTATAAACACAGGAAAATAAACACAGAAATAATGTGGAGGGAATTCATATTGAAATGATTGTGGGTTGAAGACTATGGTTGTATTAATATTCTGTTCCATGTGAATGATTATTGTATTCCAGTGTGCACTTTGATCATTTTTTGATTTCGGATGAGCTCAGCGACCGCTGAAAGGCAAAGGACACAGTTTTATTTAAGGTAACAGGTGCACATGACACTCTTTGATCTCTGTGAAGCCTCATATAAGACTGAACCTTGCGGAACTATGCAACAACAGTAACGACTTTGATTTTTGCACTAGCAATATTGCAAGTCTTGTGTTGACATCAGTGGATTCTCTGGGAATAAATGGGAACACAAAATTAATGTAGCTGTAACTGTTTGATATGTAATAGAGAATTTTTTAATTCATGTATTGTTTGATGAACACAACAAACACGATCAACAGGCACTTGGTGTCTCTTGGGAATGTGATAACTTGGATGGAGCCATTAGTATTGCAATATGTTATTTGCTCTTTTCCAAATTCTCTTCCTGGCATTGACTTCTTGCTTTCTTGTTTGCACTACACCACCATTTTGTACATCCGTTCGTCTTCCAGACTCCTGCTGTAGGTCTTTACGCAGCAGATCCAGGCAGATGGTAGACATGTTACCTGCATGCAGTCAGCAGGCTGAGAGACACCCTCTGTGGCCGGATTTGGCAAACGCAGTGCTTTTACCAAAGGCAAGGGAATGCCATAGCTAAGATCACTGTGCCAGCCTGAATTGTTTCTCTGTTTTCTTCAGTCTGCCATTTTTCTTAATAGATCATACATTAAATTTTAGATTGCTGACACATTGTTTGCATCATAGACATTATTGGTTGTTTTTCAATGGCTGATGGCAATAGAGCAGGGTGTCTGATACATAAATAATAGTTTAATTACAGCAAATGAAGCGTCACAAAATGAATAGTTATTTTGCACGATATTACTCAACATTTAAGAGAACTTGTGTATGTGATACATTTTTGCAGGATTCTTTGATGAATAGAAAGTTCAAAAGAACAGCATTTATTGGAAATAGAAATCTTTTGTAACATTATAGATGTCTTTACTGTCACTACTGCTCAAGTTAATGCATCTTATGTTTAAAGAATCTATTTACTGTGCACAATATAAGGCAGCACCAGCGGTTGCTGAAATTAATAGCTGTCTACTTCCGCCCCATCTTTAACTACAGACAATATCACCAAACAACATACAATCTACAGTGCAGTAGTTCACCCCAATTACTTTGCGCTCCCTCTGGCCCGTCCAAGTTTTGTTCTCATACGGCTCTCTAACATACTTTGGAAAAATAGTTTTATTAAACAATCCTGTTCACTAATGGATCCTTTGGACAGTGAATGAGGTGCCACGTCAGAATGGATATCCCAATCGACACATGATGAAAGAAACATCAACAGTAAATCCACCACCAACTCCAGGTCCATCAGTTAACCTCTTGTGAAGCCAAAAGCTGCTTGTTTGGTTAGGCAACCCACTCATCAACTGTCATATCGTTTGACTATGTAAGCAAACTGAAAGCCGTTTTAACTCTGAATGCGAGGGAGCGAGAGTACTGCGCACAAACATCAAGCAAACCATTTTAAAGTGAAAACAATCCTCACGAAATCATTGTTAAACAATAATTATTATGCGCCGGAATAACGTCATGATCTCGGACTGTCCTTCTGACGGCCCCATTCACTGCAGATGATTCCTTTCGTCTTGTCCGGGTCGGCAAGAGACATGTATGGCTCAGATGCTACATTTCCGCACAAAATTCTGTGTTCACCTCATGACGGAAACCACAACATTCTTCATCAACATCTTGGTGGCCCCACTGCGGGTGAGTTACATTTTTAAAGCAATTTTTTTTTTTTTTTTTTTGGGTGAACTGTTCCTTTAAGCAGTGTTTTGGCGGCTGAAGATGCAACTAAAAATGGAGGTTCACTTGTGGGTTAAACGAGTCATCTTTCCGTTTATGTGCAGTTGCTGCGGTTGGTTTGAACTTCTTAACTGTGTATAAAGATATATTCGCCTAGTTGGACATTTGAGACTTTAAGTCTGATTGGGGGGCATATCCTACCACAGATCTTCTATTTTCTATTAATTGACATCAGCGACCAATGACTTGTAAAGCTCCAAAGAAGACACAGGAAAAACGTGGGAAATATAATAATCCCAAAATCGCCAATCGTTGCTTATTCATCATCGAACCCCATACGATTGAGTAAAAATAAACGTTCAAATAACAGTTAGCTGAAGGACGTCAAGGAGGAAGAGGGTCTGTTTTATCTTGGGATGGAGTGGGAGCTGATGATTTCAACCTCCTCATTCCTGTCAGTGTGGGCAGCTTAGATTAGATCCTCCAAAAGAGACCGAACGCATGGACATGTGCTGTTTTCATCAAACACAAAACTGCAGCCAGGCTACCATATACTGCTCAGCTGTTTCAAATAATATTGTTACTTTCATCATGTAAATCTCTCAAATAGTAGTTCTGTCATTTACGTACCGCTGTGTCGTTCCAAACCCGTATGACTTTCTTATTCTGTGGAACATGATGAATAAGATACTTGCTGCTCGAAGATGGTTTGTGTTCGCTTTAAAACTTTAAGAATTACAGAAATACACAAAATTAAGTCTTCTGAAGTGCCATTTCGAATCTCATTTCGCTCAAACTTGGTTTCCAAAAATGAGAATAAGCTACTTTGTTGTTATCAGTAGCAATTCCTTGTCACTTGGTAGCAGTGCAGCAATGCAGTAAAAGAGCATTGGGTGTTATTACAGGGTGAATGTATCTGGAGTCTGTGTTTTTTGGGAGATGCCACTGATGGCTGTTCTTTACGGCCATGAATACAGCTGTTTGATGCTCCTTACTCTGATAAACCGTTTTTTTTTCCATAGCAGGGGGTTTTGGGTGCTGTTTGAATATTAAATTGGTCATATGATGCGATTTCAATTTTTTCCTTTCTCTTTGGAGTGTTACAAGTTTTTGGTGCATAAAGAAGATCTGTAAATTTTTGCAAAGACTAAAGTCTCAAATCCAAGAGATATTCTTTATAAAATTTAAGAGGCAACCACACCTACCAAAACCGGCTCGTTCTAACACGCCCCCACATTTCTACGTCACGATGTGGGAAGATTTGATTAACGCCGCCCAAATGTTCACGCAAATATATAAGGCGTAACTTTTATTCTCGCTGTAAGTATTGTTGCTGCCGCCGCCATGTCATGAAGGCACTCTGTGTTTCCTTGTGAAGCGAAAAAAACCAAAAAACTACTTTGTTTGCCTTCCAAAAGAGGACGATATCCTCTTCGTCATGCCTGGAGCTGATCCGTGTTGGTCGCTGAGGGAATACATCAACTTCATGCTGTGGATCGTTGGATCGGCTTTCATCGTGGTCGAAGCGGAGTCCAGCCCGGAGTCGTCCACATGTGGTTGCCGCAAGCCCCCCCGCTGCCGCTCACTCAACTCAGGAAGCCGCGGCCGTGTGTGCCGCTGTGTTTTGTTGTGAAAGCGAAACTTCTTTGTTTGGTCTTCTAAAAGAGGACACGGCTAGAAATCAGTGTTAAGTTGTATTTACAACACTGTTCCAGGACACTTCAACCCAAATATTCAGATGTGTGCAGCCATTTTATAGAGGACTGTTTTCCTGATCCGGGGAGAAGTAACTACCAATGCCGCTTTCTACTCACAGATGTAAGTACGGTTTTATATTAAAGAGTTTTTAATATTTATATATTTAAAGGCGAGTTTTGTGGGCAGTGTGAGTAGCACTTGTAGTTTTGGTCAGTTCTTTCCTCCTCTTCTCCGATACAAATGCAGACATGGTTTTATATTTAACGGCGCGATGCAACGCGTAAAAAGAAAGTAAAAGTCATTATAATCCGTAATTATATCCACACTGGATGCAACAAATGCCTCATTTATAAAGGGTTTTAATGTTTTTGTCTCGTCGCTTCGGCTGGACACGGCATCAACAGTATGAGAGGGGCGTAACATTTCCGTCACACGCTTGAGGTATTCGGCCAATCACAACGCACTGTTAGCTGGCCAATCAGAGCACACCTTGTTTTCAGACCGATGAGCTTTGTAAAAAAATCGACGCGTTTCAGAAAGCGGGGCATAGAGGAGAAACAATAATGTACAGTATTTTGAAAAAATAATGTGTTTTTTTGAACCTTAAACCACATAACACATTTCATTACACCAAATACACAAAGCAATGTTCTTTTTAGCAACATCATATAACCCCTTTAAAAAACCAGCAAGAATTTACTGTCGGTTGTTCAGCGCAGCGGCAGGCTGTCCCGTTACAGACAGATTATTGTCAGCAGACCTCTGATACCTTTCACTTCATTTACTGGATCCAGTAGCCCTCGGTTGTCCTGTCAACGCTTACAAAACATTAGTATTTTGTTAGGGTGTAAAACAATGCTGTTTTGCTGTGTTATTTCATGTTAGCCATCATTATTATTTTTCATACAAAGTATCAAACTTTGTCATGTATACTACGCGATCAAAACGGTCGCATTTGCGACTAAAAATATTGATTTGTAAGTTACGTAGTCATGACTTTTTTTCTGATTGTTTTGCGATCACATCTTTTATGTTGACGTAATAAGCTTAGACAATGTGCATCAAAGTTTTAGTGGAAAAAAGACTTTCAAACAGTCATGATCTCTGCTGAACAGCAGTGTTGACGGCACACCTGCGAAAGCAGCATAAGAGAGCGGAGACGTGCGGAGTAAAAGTGCAGAAAAGCAGAGTCTATTTCGTGCACAACTTGAACAAACTAAAACAGGTAAAGCTGTCAGCTGTGTGGAAAATGGCAATATCGTTAACAATTCTCATTTATAACTGATACTAATATGGCTTCTTGTTATCAAGATCTTTAGTCTAATGCTGTGTTCTGTTAATGCGTGAGCTTCATATTATTTGTAGTGCATTTGCCATCCATTAATCGCAATAAGCTTTGTACTTTGTTACATTTTAATTAACAAAGTATCAGATTTAAAGGTCCCCTGAAATGCTTAGAAACACGCAGCGTTACTCTCAGGGTTCGTATGGTCATGAAAAACCTGGAAAAGTCATGGAATTTTAAAATGGCAAAAGGCCTGGAAAAGTTTTGGAAAAATAAATGAACCCAGAAAGTTTTGGAAAAGTCATTGAGATCTATTTCACAAAACTCTGTATAATAGAATTGTGTTTAATCAGGTCCTGAATTTCAGTGCAGGATTGCGCATAGGCTATATCGCATAGTTTTACTCATTCCCGCAGCTTTTGACTTTTAAAATGATGGATATTCACACATTTATTCAATCGCCTATATCATGTAGGTTTGATGAGTAAATAATCAAACCTACAGACTGAGTCCAGTCCACACAGACTGATCAAATCAGTCATTTGAAAACAGCGTGAGTAATTCAGCTGTACCGCGTCTTCTCTCTCTTTACTTTTTTCTTCAAAACGTCTTACATCGGCGCATCTTGTCGCGCTACAAGAGCCCTCTTGGGGCCAAAAACTCTGCGATACAAGACTTTCACTCGCATTTCGGGACGGTTGACAGAATTGTCACTTGCCTAATCGGGTCATTGTTGCATCGTCACAAAAATTTATTATTTTCAAGTCTTTTTAAGCCATTCGGTACTCACGCGATCCAGTGGCGGTGCGCAGTCACATCCAAAGTGTGCTTGTGCATATGAGTATTGAGCTTGCTACCAAATAAGCTCAGCAGAACCCTGCACGGGCCTCAAACATATGCCCTAGTCCGGCCCTTATCCGACAGATTATCAGAATTACTGGCCGAGTCTGACTGGAGCCCGTGACTTTTTTCTCTTTCTCTCTTCCCCAATTACACAGCTGCTGTTGTAGCCATTAAAATAGTTCAATTTCGTTTTTAATGGCAAAAGTGGTTATATATATATTTTCGTTTCTTTATTACGTTAATTTAGACATATGTTTGGAAAATGTTTTTTTGTTAAATTCAAGTTTTTTTTTTTTTTTAACGACCAAGCGGCCAGTGGCAGACAGTGAGTTAATCATAGCCTATGTTTGATCAATTTAGCCTTCTCAAATCATCACCACTTGACTAAAATTAAATCTATAGGCCTATATAAAATGCTTAAAAAAAACAATGTTAGTTTAAATGGTTAACCTAGATAAATGTGTGCTATTGTATCCAATCGTTTGTGCAGAGAAGCTAAAGCGCGCTTTGCAGGACATGGAGTCGCCAGCACGATCACTTGCATTTTTTTCTTATAACAGTGGAAACAACCATCATTTTTGCTCATAAAGGTAAGAGTATACATCATTCGGGACTGCAATGGTCTATTTGTATTTGTGTGCACTCACAATATCAGCATACCTTGTGCTTTTTTAGAAAACAAACAGGATACGCTTTCTGCTGTCTCGGTCTTGAGCAGGAGCGCTTCACAAAAATGAACCGAAACCCTGCAAATATTCTATTTCCCCTGGAGCATTCATCATGGTAATTACTTGCTGGCGTTTTGCGGCAAGCTTTGCGTGCGCTTTAACATGGAACTCTTCCAGCACTCGCTGCTGCTGGACACTAAACACCGTCTGAGCCACTCTTGACAGTCGCGGTAGCACAGTCTCGTGTTGTTTCCACCAGCGCGGCAAATCTTTGTCATCACATAATAATTGATGGATATCTAAAATATAAATATAAGGAGGAAGCAAGCCTGATGCCTGGTCTGTGTCTGAGCTATGACGTGAAAATTGTCCTGAAGCCATACATAAGTTGGGGCCGTTTGGCTCGGGCTGAAATGCAGGGCTCTAGAGTGCAGCTTGTTGTATTTAAGCAGCAAAAATACACACAAAATGACACCAAAATGGCCATCCTGGCCACACAGTTAAATAAATGATAATATTCAGTGATGTGAAATGTGGAGTAAGGTCTGGCGCAGTTGCAGCTTGTACTTATTACTAAAACAAGAAAGCAAACGAGTAGCATTAATAGTCATTCATTTTAGTTAACATATGCTATGATAATTTGAAAAGATTTTTATTCTTATTGTAAAATAATAGAACATTTAGGTCATGAATATTGTCTCATAAGTCATGGAAAAGTCATGGTTAAAAAGTGTACGAACCGTTACTCTGTGTTGACGTCATTTTTAACTGAAACAGGAAGACAGGGCGGGACATATCAAGCAGCCCCGCCCCTTTTTAAAATAGCCAATAGCGTTAGTTTATATCAGTGGTTCCCAACCCTGGTCCTTGAGACACCCCAACACTGCACATTTTGCATGCCTCCTTAATCAAACACACCTAATTCAACTCATCAGCTCATTAGTAGAGCTCCAGACCTAAACGAGTTGTGTCAGATAAATGAACATTCAAAAACGTGCAGTGTTGTGGTGCCCCAGGACCAGGTTGGGAACCACTGGTTTATATCATAGCTTGGGCTAGAGCCGTTCAGAGCCATTGAGCTCTGTAAAGCCGAATTTGACAAGGTATGCCAGCCACAATCTCATCCATATTGCTATAAATATAGTATTCTGTGTAGAATTCAAATAGCTCCGATACTTTTTGTGGTCTGCGCCGACTCGCGCAAGTGATCCGCTCCGTGCTATGGTGTCTCTGGATCGGAGCAGCGTGTGTGTGCGGTGCGGTGGTTAGCGTGACACAGCGCGAAACCAGACTTCTTTTTTTCCTCAATGGAAAGCATATTTACACTGTTTGAATCGTTCCCTGTCCCCTATATAGTGCACTACATACCATTCACTGTACAGAAAATACTAATACTGTGGACAAGTGACCAATTTCAGCCACGGCTTCAGAGTCTATTTTATAGTGTAGGGGGCGGGGCGCTTCGGATTCTAGAGAGCGTTTGATTGGACTGAAAGTTTGATGAGAAGCTGAAGTACATAAAAAAAATGTTGAGCCGTTTTGGCGGAAGTGAAGAACTGTAAGCTTTGAATGCTTATATCTTCTAAATGCAAATTTTGTCACTGTTTTGGAGCACACTGCCTTATAGATAACCTTAGACTAACATTGTTACTAACACCCAAAAAACTTTAATTTTTGATTTCATGGGGACTTTTTTAAAATTCTGCCAAATTCATAATGAAATTCAAACAATAAATACCGTTTTGGCACTCTCTTTAATGCGGCATGAGCGATCACTTTAGCGCCTCAGTTCAAATGACAAGTGAGCCCATTATATCTTTCTCTTTACTACTATAGTACAAAATAAACATGAATGGACACCAAAAGGTATATTATTAGATACAGTACATCTTACTGAAATGTCTCATGTAATCGCTCATTCAGTGTTTCAAACTGCGGAAAATGCGTAAAGCTTGTAAACAATGCCACATAACAATACATTTACCTCAGAATAACTATTCGGTGTCCATAAGCTCATCAGTCTAATAACTATAAAGAGGAGCATTTTGCAAAATGTATGCGCTATATTGCATATTCATATTTTTACTTAACCTGTTGACATAAGAATGCAAGGAGCTAAAGGTAAAATTCAACACCTCTTATATAATTGCATGTTACTAATGAAGAAAAACAGACTGGATGTGTGCAAAACATATGACAACATTTATAGGATGCATTGAGGAGCCCAAACTACACTCAATGGCCAAGTGATGCTGATATAATTATGGTCTATGATATTGGCACAGATTCTGTGTAATAAACGATTCTTTCTGACTGTAAAGAGTTCTCAATTTGTAAAAGACATTTAGTTCCCAATTTAAGTGAACCTTAGTTCCCAGGACATCTACAAGATGGATTAAAATGCTGATAAAGACAAGAAACGATGACATAAACATGTGACAGTATGACTGAAATGTTAAAGTTTAAAAAAAAATAAAAATAGACGTTTATTCTGTGGCACCTAAAAAAATAATTGGACACCTAATTTTGTTTCTTATAGGAGCCAATGGCTCCTCAATTGATTTTTTTTTTTTGTCTGGAGCCCTGTATTGCAATTTAAAATAACTTTTTTTCTATTTTAAATATTTTAAAATGTAATTTATTTCTGTGATCAAAAGCTGAATTTTCAGCATCATTACTCCAGTCTTCAGTAGTGTCCCATGATCTTTCTTCCCTTCGAAAATCAATATTTAATATATTTGCATCTCAGAAAACATTCACTTTCATTGTCGTGTTTGAAAACGGTTAGAATATTCACTAAATTCAGAACTAAATTCATTTTAAAAAAAAAAAATAAAATAAAATAAAAAACAACAAAAAAAATAACTTTTTTTTTTTTTTTTTTTTTTTTTTTTTTTTTTTTTTTTTTTTTTACTCAAAACACTTGTTTTTATTTATTTTTATACTACTTTTACCACCCCCTTTTTTTTTTTTTTTTTTTCCTTTTTTCCCTTTTTTTTTTTTTTTTTTTTTTTTGTTTTTTTGTTTTTTTTTTAAATCCCCATACATTTTTTTTTTGTTAATTAATGTAAATTTTATTTGCTATTGCAATAAACAATGCTTTGGGCCTTGGCCTTTTTCTGTGCTTAAACTATTTTTTAGGCAACGCCATTAATTTGGGGGAAATAGAAAAAACAGCATTTATGTGAAATAGAAATCTTTGTAACTTTAGAATGGTCTTTTGTCATTTTTGATCAATTTAATGTGTTTTTGCAGAATAAAAGTATTAATTTCTTTGAAAAAGAATCTTACTGACCTCAAATGTTTGAACAGTAGTGTAACCCATTCCTCACAGTTTAAAAAACCACCTAAAGTGCTAAAAAAAATATTCATAGTAACTCATTAGCTCAGAAAACTCAGAAAATCTAGTTAGTCACTTCCCTTTATCAAATAACGCTTGCAAGTTACACTTCTATATGTTCCTGTCCAAAAGTGAAGTTGAAATGTGGGGTAAGGTGACTGAACCCACTGTTGTTTGTGTTGAATTCAGAGTGAAGTATTGTCATTTACTGTTAAAGACAGTTGTTTTGCCATTGTGTTTAGTCACTGTAGTTTTGTATTGGAAAGAGTCGGCCCTGAAGGTCCAGGATGAAAGCAGCGCTGCACTCGGTTTGAAACTATTTATGGTGTTCAGGGCCAGAGACGTTCCTCAACGCATCCAGTAGCCACTTCTGGTTTTCCTCTGCTAATCAGCCTGTTCCGACGTCCTTTGCTTACAGTGCGCAGATCTCAGTGTTGAGAGGTATCCAAAGTTGCTTGCTTCCAGTAACACTCTACTTTTTCCAGCAGGCAGTGGTGTAGCGTGACACAAGTGCTATATATCACTGCCGTTTTTGTCACGTTGAATTGTCCACACACAGCTGAGCGAGCAGAGATGAAAACACTTTCTCCTAAAATGCCCTCTCTTTTATATTGGGTCCAGTCAATGTGTTCATTCGGCTGGTTTATGTCAATGACCTGAATTAAAAACAGACTAAGTTTATCATATACATTCAGAAATTATACATTTAGATTTTAGTTTAGCTAACTACTGTTTCAAAAGAGTGGCTGGTCTCTTTAAAGTGCAATTGCAATATTGGAAATAGCATAATAGGGGCACTTTAAAATATTTACTAGTGAGTTTGGTAAGTTAAAGTTATTTATTTATCCAGTGCTGTTCTGTAGCCACCGGCCTGAGATCAGTCTGGTTTTTGATTTGCACATGAGGTGTTTGGTGTTTGGCCTCGTGACTAGGGTTGGGTACCGTTCGCATTTTAACCGGTACGGTAATAACAAAAACATTTATTTCATTGAAAAAATAAGTCCAAAAGTCTCTATTTCAACATTTTGAACAATAGGGCCCTACAAACTTTTTTTCTTTCTTTCTTTTTTTCCCCACAGAAATTCTTGTTTTAATTTGTCTGAAAATCAAATTTAAGGCATTAAACATTTATTTTTAATCAAATGAAAATTAAACCCTTTTATTTTTTTGGCAAACAAACTGAGGTTTACTGTTGAAATTAATACATGGAAGAAAAAGTGTGTGAATATTCCTTTAAAACATTTTTTAATAGGCTAATAATTGTATTATTTTTTTCTACAATTAAGTGATTAATCTGGTTGTAATATTTATTTTTATCATTTAATTGTTTTATTTAAATTTGATATCAAATGGAATATTTAAAGATGTACATTATACTTTACAAAAGTAATACAAGAGAAAATATTTCTGTTACATGTTAAACTGCACTTTTATTTTGACAGGTTGCCATAAAGCTACTGTGTGTATACAGTATGATGATGCTAATTTTCTCAAAAGAAATGGTAAAATTATCACGAATTGACTCTCACAGCAGCTCTAGAGATTACATTTTTGTGTTCATGCCGTCATATAGTGAGACGCAGAGGCCGGAAATCACCGCGAGCGTCACGCGTGCTTCAGTATTTGTGTAGTAAACAAAACCGCGTTTCCGCCATTCATACATACAGAGGCAAGCAGAACATGCAGGATTCATATTTAAACCATCTTTTTGCATTTTAATATTCACAGACACTAGTTCATATCGCGATTCGAATTAAGTGACAGACCTACTTTTGATTTATTCATCCAAAAATTGACGAATTCCGTGGCATTCCGCGCTATAGAGTAAATGACGTTTTTATGAATCCCGCGATCCCGTCCGCGTTTTCGCAGAAACCATATGGCCCTAGAAATGTAACCACACTTCAGAACATTTCGGCTTGCTCTGTGTGTTGTTTGAACGAGTTGCAGGGGTGACATCACATCACAGGGTCTCTCTTTCTCTTTCTGTAGCGTATGCGCCCAGATGCGTTCTCAGGTACCGAAATTTAGCACCAATTGATTTAACGTAAATCGGTACTCTGTAGTACCGACGCAATTCGTTCGGTACCCTTAAAAGTACCGAGTTCGGTACCCAACCCTACTCATGACCCAGGCGGTAGTTAGGACAGACGTATTCTTAAGCTTTGGTTTCATTTTAAATGTTAGAGGGTTTGTTGTTCTAAAGGGGGCTGTTATGTCCATCGCTCCAAGGCCGTTCTCATCCTCTCTTTCTGAGCAAGTCTCATTCTTACTTCCTTTATCTTAACATGCCTCCCTGCAGCAGTGGCATCCGGTGTTCAGCAGTCTTCACACTCCAGATAAACGCTTAAAGGCACTGTATACTGCATATTTGCATTTTATATATGTGATGCCAATGTGATGCCAGTTAATAGTCACATGATACACATGAATTTTTATTTTAAAATATTTAATTTTACTTTTTTTTAATGATTTAATTATTTTTAGTAAGTGATTTATTTTGATTTGAAAATATTTACTTTAATTTCACAACTTTTTGTTCTAATTCTTAGTGATTTTTGAGTTTCTATTTTTAAATTATTTAACATTTAATAGATTTTTAGTAAGTTATTTATATTGATTTGTTTTTATTTTCAAATTACATATTTTAATTTGACCTTTTTTAGTAAATTATTTTTAGTAAGTGATTTGATTGTTTTTATTTTTAAAGTATTTATTTTAATTTCATAACTTTTTGACAAAATTTGTAGTTATTGTAGTTATGATTTATTTTTACGGAGTGATTTTTTTTTTCTGTTTTCATCTCCATTGCTGAGCGTCACTTAAGCGCAGTGGATAAAACGGATCACACACACTTAAAAGACATGCTGTGGATAGAAATGAGGCGTGATGTATGTACTAATGAGCCCATTAAAATACAGATTTATGAGGGACGACTTCGTTATCTGTATCCGAGCCAGAAAATCCCATAGGCTTACACTGACTAGGGCCCTATGATTTCTGCGATTCAGAAATCGCGGAAACCAGCCATTAAAACGGAATTTGCTGTATAACGTGGAATGTCACGGAATTTGGCAAGTTTTGGATTAATAAATCAAAAGTAGGTCAGTACACTTAAATCAAAAATTTTTTCAGCTTGCGATTCAATTTCATTTCGATTCAATATTGATTATTTTGGATATATATCAGGTACAGGACATGGCAAATTTTCTCAAGGAAAAAAAAATCTCTCAACTAATGTTGTAAAATATAGGCCTACCTGAGAGTTAATAATATGGAAGGTTGAAATTAGCTGATTTGTATACAAACACTTAAAATATATTCAAAGTTTTTGTAATATTAAAGTTATACTAACTTGAACTTTACATTACCAATCTATATTTCCTAAATGCATTTTTGAAATATAACATTTAAATGGTGGGTTGTCCAAAAAACTGGGGATTTTATTCAAACATAAATTAAATATTGAAGAACAGTAAAAAAATTATAATGAAAATGTTATATGATTCATATTTAGCAAAATGCTCCTCTCTACAGTTCAGTTTTCTAATGAGTTTATGGTCACCGAATATGTTTGTTTTTGTGGTTAATGTGACGTTACGTGACACATTGTTTGCAAGCTATTGTCATTTTTCCGCATTTGAAACACTGACTGAGCGATTACATGAGACCGGATACAGATTTCGGTAAGCTGTACTCTTTCTTTTAACACCTTCGGATGCTCATTCATGTTTATTATATGCGTAATGCTTGTTAAAGTGTCGAGAGATGGATCAGTCCCGCTGCGTTCTAAACCGAGGTGCTACAGTCACTCCACATTAAACAGCGCCAAAATGGCATTTAATTGAATATTGTAAAAAAAAAGCGAAATGGACAGAATTTGAAATCCGAGACTTTGTTTCATATTAAAAGTAACAAATCACAAAGTTAATTGCGATTTATTGGATGGGAGGTGCGCTACAATGTTCCGTTCATTATCTGACAAGCTAGACTAATCGATTCTTCTTCGATATCGTTTCATAAAAATGAGAATCTATTAAAATCGAGAAATCTATATTTTTTACCCAGCCCTAGTGTTAGGACATGCAGTTCTCCACAACCTAACCATAAGCTCTACTCTTCTGCACAATGGTAACGGCAGAAGCTTCAACATAACAGAAAGTCTTTCAAATAGCAAACATAACTGAACATTAAACATCAACAGATGTTTCACTTCACTTAAAAACACATACAATAGCATCACGATAATCCACAAGTAGCCTAATTCACACAACTCCAGTCCTCAATAACATCTTGTGACAGTCAATATACAAAGTGCACGTGTCTTTTTTTTTTTTTTTTATGACAAACAAATCCATCAGTAAGATGCTTTTAACATCAAACTGTTTCTTCTGGATGAAATACAAGTCCATAATCCATAATAACACTTCCTCTGTAAAAAGACTATCCCCTGTTGCTTTTCACTTTAACTGTTGATCTGTTGCTTGATCTTGATCATATTTCTCTCCTGATTTATGCCTTTGCCTGTTGAATTTATAGGGAATGTGTAATAAAATGAATCTGAATGGATTTGATATAATCTGCTAGATAATCGTCAGGTACATCAGTGGTTAATTTGCATAAAGCTGAGTTGAATGTGTCTGTGGTGGTTACTGCACAAGAGGAAGTGAAATGTTTTTCTCTCTTCTGCTGTGCTTCTATTAGACATGCACGTGAAGATACAGCATGAGAAGCTGTATGGCAGATTTAGCTGCTGCTTTGACATTTGCTGTTTGTTTGGAGGGTGTGATGAGTGATGCTCAGTGACCGTGCATCTGGAAGTTTATTAAAAAGGGGTCATATGATGCGATTTAAAAAAAAAAAATTCTCTTTGGAGTGTTACAAACTCTTAGTGCATAAAGAAGATCTGTAAAAATGCAAAGACTAAAGTCTCAAAACCAAAGAGATTATTCTTTATCAAAGTTAAGACTCTGCCACGCCCCCCTAAAAGAGCTCGTTCTAACACGCCCCCACATCTCTACCCACTATGTGGAAATAATAGCATAATGCCGCCCAAATTGTCACGCAAAGAAAGAAGGCGTGGTTTAAGTAACCGCAGTTAGTGTTGAAGCAGAATGTCAGGGAGACGCTGTGTGTTTCAAAAGCAAAGCAAAAGCACTTTATTTGGCCTTCGAAAGTAGGGATGCATTTAGAATCTTTAAGATTACTTACAACAGAACAGCAATGCATTTTATGGACGACCGTTTCGTGCACCTAGGAGAGGAGGTAATTCTGACTTTGCTATGACAATATGGCACTTCTGAATCAGCTACTGTTTTGTTAAGTATTTGCTATTGACTGTTCAAAGCGGAGTTTTGCGCATCGTGTGTGTGTGTGTGAGTGTGAGTGTGAGTGTGAGGGTGAGGGTGAGAGAGAGAGAGAGAGATGTCTGACATTAGGGACAGAATGCAGGGGGATTGTGGTGATTTGCTGTCTCTCAAGGCTCATATTATGTCTTTGACTCAGCCCACATGCGTGTCCGTGAAGCTGGTCAGATCGACACCGAACGATCGACCACACAGACTGTAAGGGACGGTAACAGACAGACGGATGAGGACATTGTGCCTAACCAACACCCTTTAGCCCCTTGACCTTGCACTCTCAATATAGCAAATTTCCTCATATCTATGAAATAGTTCCAAATCTGTTGATTCAATGAGCTTAGAAAAAATAGCCATTATATACCTGTGACTGCACGTTATTTGATTGAAACTCGATGTTAGTGTGTCAAGTTGCTTGGCAAATGTAAATAAACTACAGTTATGGTGTGTTCACACCAGAGGCGAAGCGAATATGCGCATCGCGTCACTCGCTCTAGATTACTCCAGATGTTTTTCGTGTCACTCGCGCAAATAAAAACATAGCGCGATCAACCATGGTGGAGATAACTACAATCGCTGTTTTGTACCCGTTGTCAAAAAGTCCCAAATACGATGGAAAGCCAAATGCCGACATGTCTGGGTTCACAGCACCATCCAGAGGAGGATGAGTAACGTTAGGATCCTGCATTAATGTGTGTGTTACATTTTACTACTGTACACTGATATTACTATTATTTTTATTACTGATAGCAGCATCTCTGTAGCCATGCTAATAAAATACAACTACCACTACATAGGCCTGTCACGATAACAACTTTTTGTTGTGCGATATTTTGCCCCAGAAATAATTGCGATAAGCGTTATTATTGTCATTTTAAAGACCATTTGATGCACTGTATATATATATTCATAATGTAACAGCATAATAATGCAAGAAGGCCTACACACTTCCAAATGACAACAAACTTTTCATTTGGAATAAGAATAAGGGTGCTCACTATTGCTGAAAAACACAATCACTACTTAGCAGTCAGATGTCTGTATGTACAAAGGCACAGATCCCTAAACAAAGCCATATCTGCAGATGAAACTTTTTTTGTAAAAGCACTTTTTAAATTTGAACTAGCACCTCATCATGACCACCATGTTATGTACGAGAAGCTGCAAAAGACACAGGCGCAAGGGGAATGTACAAAACATGGTGACATTAATTTTTAAGTAAATATAATGGGCGATATATTGCGTCACCAAAAATGATTGAGGTCATGTACATATATTGCGCGATAAGTCGATATATTGATTATTGCGACAGGCCTACCACTACAACTGATTTTAATGGTTTTCTATGCTCCAGACCTATATAATAACAGATGACTACAATAATGCTTTCTTCCATTGTCTGATTCAACTGGACGTGTCAAGAAGTGCTTTGCTGATTGGCTTGCGTGAGAACGTGTCATGGGAATTTTCCAGTCGAGTTGAAATTTTTGAACTTGGAAGACGCGATTGAGGAGTGAATTCGCCTCTGTTCGTGTCTGGTGTGAACACACCATTAGGCTAATGGACTATTTTGCTCAGCTGTTTAGTTGTTTATGGTGACGTAACATTTATTGAACCTTCCATGTCTTCTCATATTACCGTTGTACACCACGTGGGGAAATCACCGTAGCAATTGGCCTCTTGTGCTCACTGCCTGTGCCTTTGTACCTGTTCGAACAATAACCTTTGAAAATAGGTTACCTAGTTTTAGTGTTGTTTCCTGTATGCATTGCTGGCAGAAGAATACAGACTTTGGCGTCCGACTGCAATATCAAAACACATGCCAAGAAAATCATCATCAGCACTTTTCCATTTCGCAGATCTTATTTTGGTTTCAAAAACTACGGCCTAAATTATTGCAACTTGAACAGCGAGTAAGTGAATCGCCAAGTGCGAAGGCCCCTCTCACATCTCCATTCACGATAAGACTAATGTAGGTGATGCAGCACAGGTGCAGTGCTTCGAGGGAGATCAGATTACCCGCCCTCAGTTCAGAGCAGATCCGTCAGGACAATAGCGGTTTTGTTTGCCTCACTGCCGTGAGACCACTGCGCATTGAACAGCACGGTGAGAACCAAAACTAAAACAGTGGAGCAGAACTGGACAAACCGGTTGTGCTGCTTTGGTCACCGATACCAGTGTTTTTTCACCTCTTTTTATTCTCGGCTTCACCCTTTCTCAAGTTTATATACTTGTTTGTATACTAAGAAATCCACGTTGTCTGTGTCAGAGATCTTCC